>CM039089.1:41832735-42365235 GCA_022113865.1 Chimonanthus praecox | reverse complement strand
CCTTACGAAATAGGAAACCTAGGGGATGAAGGACAGGAGGACTTTCAGTTGCCGTAAAGGGTGGAAACCCTCTAGCTATTTACCCACTATTGGGATTGCTCATTTATCTTATTAGGTGTTGTACGTGTGAACATGTAATTTAATAAACTCTTAATAGTGTTCGTTGAAAACACTATAGAATGTAAAAAAATCTACTTCGCTTCTTATGTGCAATTCTGATGTAGATGGGATTAATTGATGGTGAATGTTAGGTTGATTATGTGTGACATTTTCTACTTGGACTTTCCTAAGAGGTCAAGTTATAAATTAAATGTTGGTTAGTAGTATATCCACATACTATGCGTCGAGGTGGAATTTGCCGAGGTTTTGGATTTTAAATGGGCCCATGGTGACCCCTCCATCTGCCTGAGATTCTTACCGACTGGATATGATTGGATCTGAGGCTGTCAAATGTCAAATCCAAACTTAACTATAAGTCCATGTAAATGATTTCCGCAAAGGCTCAGTATAAGTGTAAAAAAAAACATTCTTACATCAGTGGGCCTAATAAGGGTCGGGGCGTGACAAAGTTACAGTACTTCACTGTTATTGAGTACTTCTAATCTCTACAAGGGTTCTTATTTCTATTTTCGTAAACTACCAATCACATTTACTGCTGTTAGTGCCATGGCTTGCGGAGTCCCTAAAGTTTGTCAATTCTATGACTCGAGAAGAAGCACTTGCTAAGAAGCTTGAAGACTCGAGGTGATCAAGATTGAAGATCATGATCCAACGGATTGAAGCTCATCGTGTATGGTAATCACAATAGGTATTTGGCCATAGATGACTTTACGTGGTACCCACATCTTAGGGGGACCATTCGGGTAGGCTTATTTGAACAAATGGTAAAATCGTAAAAAAAACTAGAGAGGAAGTTGGACAGTGAAATGGAAACTAACTTGGAAATATGAATTAAGTTCACTGTCAACTCGACTAGTCGCTCTCACCTACCCCTTGGTAGAAACAAGATTGACACAACGTGGTCAAAGATTGGTCGCCAGTTTGATATAGGTTCTGGATCATAAGAACAGTCATTCTGGGTGTGCCTCTGATCGAGAGTCTCCTATGCACCAACCCCTCGATGAAAGGCCGAAATGATCCCTCGTGGTCAATGACTCTTTGATAAAGACTTATGATTTATGGAGCTTAAAACTCAGGTGAACTCTCGAGAAAACAAACATATCGGTAATACAGACCTGTCGATAGTACCAGGTCCGACACCTCGAAAAAGGGCGACAAGTTGCTTAGGGTAAGACTAGCTTCTGGACTTGAAACTCTGTCAGGATGGTGCTGCTCCAGACCGAGCCTCTCATATGGACCGACCTCTCGGTGCCATAACTGTCGATCCATCGGTGACACAGACCTGTCGATCAGATAAAAATTGTGCCATTGAAAGTGCATTTAATGCTCAACTGTTGGGTAGTTGAACGATAATATTTTTACTCATCGACCCCTCGGTGAGCCCAGCCCGTCGGTACTGGACTGTCCTGAAAAGCTGGTTGTCTTCTCTACAAATACCAATCCTTATGCAACCAGTTGGATATCGATTGGCAAACGTTGAGACTCATATCATTACCATTGAGCTTACACAAGGGTCAACGAAAGGATCACTCTCTCTTGAGCTTATACTTGGAGTATCCAATACATCCAATCTTGTTGATTGAGTTTGAGAAAAATGAGAGGATAGAGGGACAAGAATACACATATAGGATAGACATTGGCAAAATAAATTTCCTAGAGGACTCCCGGATACTTGTGATGCTTAACACGGAGATACAAGTTCGTCATCAAAGAACGACAAGTGGGAGGATCTTGAGTAGTACACATCATCGAGGCTGAGCTACAAAGGCAAGTGCTTCTTGGTTTTAATTTTATTTAAAACATTTCTCCTATGAAAGTGGATTAAGGAGGCTTAGCTCCAGAACCACTATAAAAAAATATAAAGCGTAGTCTTTGTCACATGTGGTGGGTGGAATTCTTAACCAAATGAATAGGTGGAATTCATATTCTACATGTAGTGGGTGAAATTCCCTACCAATTTAGTAAAGGTGGAATTCCTAATCTAATTGTGAGTGTGTAAGTCCCCACTTAGTGGATTTGGGAATAGATCAAGGATGAGCTAGTCTTAACAATGGATGTAGGTTGGCTAATCGAACAACTATAAATTTGGTCTTATGGTGTTTGATCATTGTGTGTTTGTGTTTTAGTATTTAAGCACTCTTTTCAACACACATCACTTTGCATTTGATTATCTTTTTTTTATACATTGTGCACAAGCATAGAAAATCAAGTAATATGCTAAGGGTTCTAAACTTTGTGTGATCGTTTAAGAAATTATAAAGAATTTATCACACTAAACAAATCTCTTGATTAATGGTGTTATTCCGCTGCACTTAAACTTTTAACAATTAAGAAATTTGTAAACGCTATAGAAACTGGGATTGACCTATTTACACCCCCCCCCCCCTCCCTCTCCTCTCTAGGGTCAATCGTGCTCTAGCATCAAAGGGAGAACTTTCAATTAGTATCAGAGCATCGTGCTCTTTAAAAAGATCTAACCATCCAAGTTGATCCGTGCTAGAACAATTGCGATGAGAGAAAGTCATGATATTTCCAAACCTCCATTTGTGATGAAAAATGGAAAGCAAAAATGAAAAAACTTTGAATGTTTTCATTAATAAATATGTTTGGAAATAGGTGAATGGAAAGTGGTCTAAGCCTATGGAAAAAGGTATTTGATAAACTTTCAACTTCCATGACCACTCATCCCAAAGACCAAATAGCTTGGACTAATGATGAAATGACTATGCGCTTCAATCAAACACTAGTAGCATTCATCGGTGTCGTTTCATAATGTGCTTTTAAGATATTTAAAAATATATGAAACAACAAAAGAGGCTGAAAGAATTCACATAAAATTGTCTCTTCTAGCCCAATGGATGACATCACCTATCGTGACCAATTTGTGTATTGAGAGAATAGGTGACTAACCACAGTTCATCCATTGAAAAGGCCCAAATATCTTATGAGGCCATGTACCAAAATGTTTGCCTCTTATGTTAGTTCAATATCATGGTGCAAAATCTGGAGTTTTGATTCCCAAAGTAAAATGGAAAGGCAACCAAAATTAAAACCAGATTTGATAGAAGGCCATCACTGGATTGTGGACTTAGATTCCAGGTCTTAGAATATTATATTCAAATGTGTGAAGGTGAGTATCACATTTGAAACATGCTTTTGGAATCACATATGTATCTTATCTTCAATCCATGTTCTTGTTTGATTGTTGGATTGATCTAGTGTAAGATATTCGTATGAACATATAGGTATGCACTCTACTATTGGAATATATTTATCTCATTTCATTTCTTATGCCATATGATTTGTGCATCTTCTGGAAATGAATGTTGCTTGTGCATTACCTCATGTAATATGGTGTGTATGGTACTCATACAGAGTGTCTTTTCATTCTAAGATCTTAAACTTGTGAATCCCGTGTGGAATGAAACCTGCTCTGTCTCTATATGGATTTTTGGTTTGGTATAAATTGCCAAAAGTGTTGATCAAAATGATCAAATATGTTTATCTGTAATCCATTTATACACCAGCTCTTTCCAAGGAATGAACCTCATTGGAGTATGCTTGAAAGAACGATAAAAGTGTTTATCATGTTTTGGGTAATAACATGATAATAGGCATAAGAGCTGTATGGATAGCATCATACTTCATTTCCATACGCATGATTAATGTATTCTGAATGTGAAATGAAAGTATGGTTTGTGTGCTTACTACCTCATTCCAATATCCATTATTTTATACACTATGTGGAATGATTTATGTTCATAGACACATTGTCTTTGTTAAAACCTGGAGATGCCGCATCTCATGACATTTCACACTTGGGAAATATGGTTGAATTGGTAAATTACATGTGCCCAAGGTACTTGGATTGGTTTGGATCCAAGAAAAGAGATCTGTGAGAGAGCGGACCGTCATGACATGAGTCAAGTCCGAGTTTCCAAAACCCGATCCTTAACTGGCCACCATTACGTGTGCGTGGACTAAGTCCGCTAAAACATTTTCACACGCCTTTCTTAATACTTGCAGAATAATTCATATGAATAAGATGCTATTCATGTTCTTCTCATCAGTAGGCAAGGAAGACCAATCACCATAAAACAATTCCAATAAACTTAAGGATTATCAAACCATAGCAAATAAGTTCTAAGTTATTACATCCAAAATGTAGGTCCTCCCAATACATCATTGAAATTCAAACTGAGTAATTTAAACATTAAATCTTCCCAAGCTCCTATTTTTGGCTCCCTTACGGTCCAACGTCCCTTTCCTTATCATTTCCTGTTCCAACATCTATAGGGTAGAAGTAGGGAATTAGTCAACATGCCCATTAGGTATTCCAATTAGGGTACACATGGGAGTAATATTATAATAACTTAAATCAAGGGTATATACATCATTAATGTCATATTTGTAAATCATCATGTAAGTAATAAAAACAATACATAATGTCCATATCATAATCACTCTAACATAGGTGTCATGTCATGGGTGTCATTGCCAAATGAAATTCCACCCAATGTCCATACTCAATCACAACATAAATCAATAAATGGTTTCATTGGCCAATTATGTCCACAGTGTTTGAGGCGACAACCATCAGGGCACTGTATACCCATTCACAAATTAATCGGGATTACCGATGGAGTGTGGACTCCTCCTACTGCGCAGGGTTTCAGGACTAACTACCCAGGAGCTCTTTGGCCCAATTACGCCGTACCTTTCTATCAATTGGACGTGGCCAAATCTCAACAGTTCATATAGTTTCACATAAGCTAATCTCAAGCCCAAGTTATGTCCGGACAGCTTAGAACTTGGCTTGCTGGTCATATGTATTCCCTCCCATGCCATACATGACGTAATGTATGCAAGAATGCCATATCATTTAAATACATCATATCATTTGAAAATCAGTTCATAATCATATACAATTTGTTTAACCAAAGTAATCATCATATTTGGAATAAAACCAGTATCATATTATACTCCATAGTGTTTGCAATAAGTTAGGAATCTTACCAATGTCCGATATACTATCCTTTCTTGTTTCGCAAGGATATCGCTAACGGTCGCGTGAGATGAATTGTAACCCCTTTGCGAACCTCTTTACCTCATCAAATTCAAACATACATTTTAGTTTGATATTCCATTTTAATTTCATCACCCCTTACACTCTACAATAGGCTCTAGAAGTTAATCCAAAAATATAACCTTCTAATTCAGTTGACTTAATCACACCCAGATTCCATCTGTGCTTTACCCACAAACTTTCACTCGACTGAATCATAAGATTCAGTCAGCTGAAATACAACCAGATACTATACAAACTTGGCCAACAAACTTTTAGTCGGCTGAAATACAACCAGATATACGTGCTTGGCCAGCAAACTTTCAATCGACTGAATCTTTTGAAATACAACCAGATATCATTCGTACTTGGCAAGCAAACTTTCAGTCGACTGAATCATAAGATTCAGTTGGCTGAACATGTAACGCCCCGCCCTTTTTCACTCGCTTAAATTTAATTATCTGAAAATAAGAGTCTATTTTTTTTTTTTTTGAAATATAGAGTGACAAAAGAGCGGGACGTCACGACGCGAGTTAAGTCCGTGCTTCTAAAGCCCGGCCCTTAACTGGCCAACCCTACGTGTGCATGGAACGAAGTCCACGAGTACGGTTCACACGTATAAAGTAAGCTCGCAGAATATAACTTAATGCGGAACATTATAATAGTCTATCCTACCAATTTTAGATAGCAAGGAAGTACGTCCATTAAATTACTAAAATACCTCAAAATCATAATATCCAAAATAAAGTCCAAACCGTAGCAAGTAATCTAAATTATTACAGTCTGACGAGCTAAGTTACTCAAATTACATTTTCCAAAATAAACTTTAAGTAAATCATCTAGCTCGCTTCCCCAAGCTCCTACGCTTAGCTCCCGTCATGTCTTCCGTTTCCTGCGTCGTCATCTAATGTAGAAGTAGGGCGTTAGACAACGCGCCCAGTAGGTACTCCGAGTAGGGCCAACACATGGATTAGTGATAACAATGCATATAGGGAATAATATAACAAAAGCCATAAAAATCAATGCCATTCCATGGGTGTCAATGTCATGAGTCCCACCCATCATCCAAACCATCATTGTGCCATGTCCCTCTTGATGGAAAGGCCTCATCAAGATGTGATCAACACTAGGTATCCCCCTTGATGGCAAAACCTCATCAAGGAATCCCCATGCTTGCTTCTCGGTCACCCCGACGGAGCATGGACTCCGGTTGTACCTCATAGTACCCCTCTTGATGGATAAAATACATCAAGATATCCCCATGTTTGCTTCTCGGTCGCCCCGACGGATCATGGACTTCGGTTCCATTATTATCCCTCCCGTGCCATGCATGAGATGTAAATGCAATATGCCATGTAATACATAATTTATAGCGTTAAAAGTCCATTTAAAACAATCACATGATTACCAAAATAAATCAAGGAAAACCATCACATAACACATAATCCATGGCTTACAAAAAGATAGGAATCCTACCGAATACCGACTAATGTCCCTTTACGTTTTTCATCCACAAATACGGTCACCGATACGCGCACCACTTGCGATGTCCAATACCTTATTACATATCAATAATCAGCCCATGTTTTATCCATGCCTAAGTCCATTAATCACACCTTAGTGGGGTTCGGCCATACCCCGTGGCCGAACCTCACTATCTAGGTTTGTGTTTACCATTTAGTCCATTAATCCTTTAATTATGTAAGTTTAAAATCCAGCAACCCTATGTCTCATTTAACCATACATAAAGTCATCATTTTAAACACCTAAGTCCATGATCAACCTACATGGGGTTCGGCCATGTACCATGGCCGAACCCATGGTTCTTCATTTTGGCCTTTATTTACCATTTTGCCATTCTTCTTCCATGGTTAATCATTCACTTAACCATGTACATTTTTTGTCCATAATTGGCCCATACACTTATATCCATTAATGACCCATCAACCATGACATAAAAATTATTAAAAACAGCCCTTAACTTAATCAAATTCCCAATCATCTAGACATATGCATGGACTTAACCGTAGCCCACAAAATGACTTACAAATGGGTCATGGGTTCGGCCATACACCATGGCCGAACCCATAATGTCTTTTTCTTATTTTTCCTTGGACCCATTTACATCATTTAGCTCCACATAAGTCCCTCCATGAGGGGGTTTCCATCATATATTTAAATCACCCCTTTTTATCAACATTTGGTACATTTTTTAGTCCATCAAAACTACCAACATTTCCCATTATTTTTTCCATATTTTACACCCATTAAATTACAAATACATCACCATAGGGTTCGGCCATACACCATGGCCGAACCCATGGTTCATGGTTCGTCCCTATCTACCATTTTCGAGGCCATTAAAATCATTAATCATCTTCCATGATTTTCCTCATTAAAACCCCTTTAAAAATCACTAACATTTAATCATTAGAACCTTCAGATCATAAATCATCCTTCCATGGTTTTAACCCTTAAAACTCCATTAAAATTATATAATCACCTTCCATGGGGTTCGGCCATACTACATGGCCGAACCCTATGGTTTATGATTCCTTCAAAAATCATTTCTCCATGCTTTAATAATCTTAATACATAATGTCCTTAATAGTCCTTTATTTTCCTTAACCTATCTTTCCCATTTTGTCCATTTCTCATCCCTTCCTTGGATGGATTTTAGATCCATGACCCATAACATTTTTGGCCACCATTTAATCTAAGAAATGGACTCCATTTTTTTAAACCTTAAAAATGTAAATTCTTGTTTAAGAACATTTACCAATCCAGCGGTTCCTCCGGCTTCTTTTTCTCCCCTTGATTTCCTTAGCCTTTCTCCTTCTTCTTCTCTTTGATGTTCGGCCACTAGGCGTGTTTGATCAAGATGAACACATCAAGGTTGGGGTTCGGCCAACATGGGGTGGGTTTGAGAGAGGGAAAGGAGGAGAGGAAGGGAAAAACTATCCCAAGGTTTGGTCTTGAGGTGGGGGTCGGCCAAGCCTTGTTCTTTCCTTCTTTTCTTCTAAGTTTCTTCTTCTTTTCTCCTTGGGTGTGGGTCGGCAATGAGAGGGAGGAAGAGAGGGAGAGAGTGAGATGGAAACGAGATGGAGGAAAGAGATGAAAACCATCTCATTTGGATTGCTTTGGTTAGACTCCACCATCATTCCCTCCACCAACCCAAGCATGGGCTCACATGCCTTAGTGGTGGTGTAACGCCCCGCCCTTTTTCACCCGTTTTCCGAAAATCAGAGTCTATTTTTTTTTTTGAAATAGAAGAGTGAGAGAGGGCGCGGACGCCACAACGCGAGTTAAGTCCGAGCTTCTAAAGTCCGACCCTTAACTGGCCAACCCCACACGTGGGCAGAACTAAGTCCACGAGAACGGTTCACGCGTAGGAAGTAAGCTCGCGGATTATAATTATTGCGAAACATGATAATAGAGTCTATCCAACCGATTTTTTTTTTTTTAGATAGAAGGGAAGATACAACATTGAATTACCAAAATGCCCCTAAGTTCATAATTATATCACAAAATGTAATCGTCCATAAGTAACGTCCAAACCATCGCAAGAATGTAAACTTATACAACCCGACAAGCTAAGTTACTTTCAGATTACATCTCCAAAATGTAAACGTAAATAAAACTAAGACTGCACTGCCCAAGCTCCTAAGCTTGGCTTCTGTCATGTCCACCGCTTCCGCCATCCCCTGCGTCATCAGCTAGGGTAGAAGTAGGGCGTTAGTCAACGCGCCCAGTAGGACTCCGAGTAGGGCTAGCACATGGATTAGTGATAACACATATATCGATAAAATAACATATAACAAAATAAGCATTTGATGAATGTTATGCCATGGGTGCCTATGTCATGTGTCCCACCCATCGTCCGTATGATCATACAATGTATTATCCCCATATTTGCTTCTTGGTCGCCCCGACGGAGCATGGACTCTGGTTATAGCCCTTAGACTATCCCCATGTCTGATTCTCGGTCGCCCCGACGGAGCATGGACTCCGGTTATAGCCCTCAGGCTATCCCCATGTCTGATTCTCGGTCGCCCCGACGGAGCATGGACTCCGGTTTCATTATTTTCCCACCCATGCCATGCATGAGATGTACGTGCATTATGCTATGTAGTATATAGATAAACCATAATTTTGATATACCATACATAGCCATATAATGCATAATATTAAAAATAATCCATATGATTCATAACTTAAAAACACATCATAAGATAAATTATAATCATCAATCCATCATAAGCCAAATCAAAATAATTTAAAACACCATCACATATCCATCGCTTACAAAAAGGTAGGAATCCTACCAAATACCATGTCGCGTTCTGTTACGCTTTCCGTTCAATAATTCGGTCGCCGATCGCGTACCGTTTGCGACGTCCGATACCTTATTACATTTACCGAATTAGTCCATACATTATCCATGATTAGGTTCCTAACAAATCATAACCCTAGGTCCATTCAATGATCTTTAAATACATTATAAGTTTATCGAAAATCAGCCCTTAACTTAGCCCATTATCCATTGGTTTAATCACATACATAAATCCGATTTTGACCATTTCGAATGTTCAAATGAGCGAGCCTAAACACAGCATCGATACGTTTCTTTTCATCTTTCATATTGCATCAAATTTTTACATCTAATTCACATAGGGTTCGGCCATGTACCATGGCCGAACCCATGGTTCCTCAATGTGGCTAATAATTACCATTTTGCCACTTTCTCTTCCATGGTAAATCATTCACCCACTTATGTCTATTTTAAGTCTAGATGTCATCCATAACTTAGACCTATTTATGATTCCATAACATATCCCAAAATCAGCCACCTATTATTTAATTTTTGCAAAACATTCTACCCTATATAACCTTTCACATTTGGCCCTAAAGGTGGCCCATAATCATGACCTCCAAATGGGTCATGGGTTCGGCCATGGCCATACACCATGGCCGAACCCATGATGCCTATTTTCCATTCCCTTGGGTTCATTTTACTCTCTTAAATCCAATCTCCAATGAATTTAATTTATCCATTCAAGTCCTCATTTTCATTCCATTTAAAACCTCACATATCATTTTTATAAATCTATTACAATCTAGCATTCTTCTACATCATTTTCCATTTATTAAAACCACTAATCACTACCCTAAGGTTCACCTTTATGGATGCCATTTTCAAAGACTAAGTTTTGTCCCAAAAATAATCCAATTTAAAATCACTAATCTTCATTTCTTTTGGCCCTTTAAAAAACCATATCATACACTTTGTAAATCCATTTAAATTTACCCTTTACTTACCCAAATTTCCATTCGCTTAATCATATGTACAAATCATAATTTAGTCCACAAATGACCTAAGAACATTGGTCATGGGTTCGGCCATACACCATGGCCGAACCCATGATGTCTTTCCCTCATTTTAACTTGGGTCCTTTATCACATTTAGGTCCATTAAAAGGTCCCTCCATGAGGGGATCTCATCATACACTTAGATCACTTCTTTTCAATCAACACTAACTACACTTAAAGTCTATTAAAAACACCAACATTTCCTCATGATTTTCTTATCCTAACACTCTTTAAAATCACCCATTTTTAATCATTTGAAATCTAACTTTCATTTAACCACCTCCTTACTTCCATTCTTATAAAACACTAAAATTCAAAATCACTAGTGTTTTCTCATTTACAAACCTAAGTCTCATTAACCATTCTTCAAATTTTAAACCTTAACATCTTAATAAATTCATCACCATTATTCACCATGGGGTTCGGCCATGCTACATGGCCGAACCCTATGGTCATCCATTCATTCCATTCTATGCCTTTCAAGGCCATGAAAGATCACCCATATTTTCATGAAATTTCCTTATTCAAAACCTCTTAACATTTATCAACTTTTAATCATTTTAACATCTTGAAATCCTCATAAAACCATTGATCATTCTCCATACTTTTAAACCTTCAGATCCTAATTAAAAATCATCCAACATTGGCCATGGGGTTCGGCCATGCTACATGGCCGAACCCTATGGCCCATTAATCCATTAAATCCCATTTTCCTATGCTTAATAAAGACTCAAAAATTCCATTTTTCCATTTCCTCTTTTCTTAATCCATTCCTCCATTTTTATCCATTTCTTAGCCTTCCATTTGATGGATTTTAGATCCATGGCCCACAACATTTTTGGCCATGTTTAGTCTAAGAAATGGATTCCATATCCTATCTTTAAAAATATAAACTCTTGTTTAAGAAATTCTTACCGCACCGACGACTCCTCCGGTCCTTCTTTCTTCTTTGTTTTCCTTAGCCCTTTCTCCTTCTTTCTCTTCTTGATGATCGGCTAGATGAGCTTGATCAATGGTGGGACATGCTTGGATTGGCTAAGATAGTGTTAGGTTTAGAGAGAGTGGAAGAGGGGAAGATGAAGAAATGGTAACTCTTGATCTTCAAGAGGTGAATCCAAGGTTCCACCTCTTTTCTTCTCTTCTTCTCTTCTTTTTCTTCTAAGTTTTCTTCTAAGTTTTCTTCACTCTCTCCTTGCAAGGTGAGGGACGAATTTCATGTGTGTGTGGGGAGGCTAGAGTGAAAATGGGTAGTTTGAAATGAGGTGGAGGTGGTTGGTGTAGTCTTCACTCATCATTAATTTCCCCACCCACCAAGCATGGGCTAGCTTGACTTTGGTGGTGGTGGTTGAGACCCAACCACCAAGCATGGCTCCCATGTCCTCTTTGACTTGTGTGACCCTAATTAATCAACCTAATCAATTAAGTTAAGCCCTCACTTAGGTTAATTAATTTCCATCCAATTTAATTCTATTAAATTATCTATCTTAATGAATCCACCCATGGTTGACCAAGTCAACCATGGTGGACGGCCCCCACATATATCTACCCCACCCGCCACCTCACTTGATGAGGTGGAGGTGGGCCCCACTTGTCCATGTTATTTTAATTCCCTTGATTTTAGCTTAGGTAATTTTACAATAATTTTAATCAATTTAATTTACCTTAATCCCCTTAGTCTTCTTAATTTTCTCCATGGTTGACCAAGTCAACCATGATGGTTGGTCCCACTTTCTCCTTGGTCCACACGCCACCTCCATGGGTGAGGTGGAGGTGGGCCCCATTGGCCATGTCACCTTGGTCCATTTATCACCTAACTTAGGTGATTTAAACTTTTATTAAATGTATCCCTCTTATTGGATCACCATTGGGCCCATGGCCCAATTAGATTCTTGTCTTACCCATTTACCTTAGGGCTTAATTACCTTGGTCCATTGGGTCCCATATGGCCCTTTGACCCAATTTGACTAATCTTGACCCAATTACTTACCGTTGCCCGATTAAATGAACCAATTCTAATTCAAGGTCTATTGGGTAACCATTGGGCCCATGGCCCAATTAGATTCCCTCCTTTTCCACTTACCTTAGGGTTTGAACCGATTTTGATCCATTGGGTCCCACATGGCTATCGGGCCCACTTTGACCATCGTTGACCCGATTAGTCCTCATTGACCCATTAAATGGATTTTATCCAATCCATGGCCCAATTGGGCCATTGTCCCAAAATTTGGTCCACTTGGCATTTTATTATATCAAGCTTCAAATTAACATGAATAAATGCCAATATATATATTTATCAAAAATTCGAGTTATTACAGGTGGTGGTTGAGATGAAACCACAACCAAGCCAATGGTTTTGGGCCTTTGAGATGGGGTGGTTTGGTCTTCCCATCTTGACCATTTGACCATCATCGTGGAGGGGTATGGTGTCATCATGCTTTTGGGTGGTGGTGGTTGAGATGAAACCACCACCCTTAGTCTATGGTTTTATTTGTGTTTCTTTAAATGGTTTGGGTGGTTTCAATGAGATGAAACCACCCATTGACTTATCCCTTTTGACTCCCCATTGACCCATTTGACTCATTCAATTAATTAATTAATTGGATCCTTAACTTAGGTTAATTAATTCTCATTTAACCCCTTTAATCTCCTTGATTCTTCTCCATTCATTTCTCCATGCTTTAATAATCTTAATACATAATGTCCTTAATAGTCCTTTATTTTCCTTAACCTATCTTTCCCATTTTGTCCATTTCTCATCCCTTCCTTGGATGGATTTTAGATCCATGGCCCATAACATTTTTGGCCACCATTTAATCTAAGAAATGGACTCCATTTTTTTAAACCTTAAAAATGTAAATTCTTGTTTAAGAACATTTACCAATCCAGCGGTTCCTCCGGCTTCTTTTTCTCCCCTTGATTTCCTTAGCCTTTCTCCTTCTTCTTCTCTTTGATGTTCGGCCACTAGGCGTGTTTGATCAAGATGAACACATCAAGGTTGGGGTTCGGCCAACATGGGGTGGGTTTGAGAGAGGGAAAGGAGGAGAGGAAGGGAAAAACTATCCCAAGGTTTGGTCTTGAGGTGGGGGTCGGCCAAGCCTTGTTCTTTCCTTCTTTTCTTCTAAGTTTCTTCTTCTTTTCTCCTTGGGTGTGGGTCGGCAATGAGAGGGAGGAAGAGAGGGAGAGAGTGAGATGGAAAAGAGATGGAGGAAAGAGATGAAAACCATCTCATTTGGATTGCTTTGGTTAGAATCCACCATCATTCCCTCCACCAACCCAAGCATGGGCTCACATGCCTTAGTGGTGGTGTAACGCCCCGCCCTTTTTCACTCGTTTTCCGAAAATCAGAGTCTATTTTTTTTTTTGAAATAGAAGAGTGAGAGAGGGCGCGGACGCCACAACGCGAGTTAAGTCCGAGCTTCTAAAGTCTGACCCTTAACTGGCCAACCCCACGCGTGGGCAGAACTAAGTCCACGAGAACGGTTCACGCGTAGGAAGTAAGCTCGCGGATTATAATTATTGCGAAACATGATAATAGAGTCTATCCAACCGATTTTTTTTTTTTAGATAGAAGGGAAGATACAACATTAAATTATCAAAATGCCCCTATGATCATATTTATATCACCAAATGCAATTGTCCATAAGTAACGTCCAAACCATCGCAAGAAATGTAAATTTATACAACCCGACAAGCTAAGTTACTTTAAAATTACATCTCCAAAATGTAAACGTAAATAAACTAAGACTGCGCTTCCCAAGCTCCTAAGCTTGGCTTCTGACATGTCCACCGCTTCCGCCATCCCCTGCGTCATCAGCTAGGGTAGAAGTAGGGCGTTAGTCAACGCGCCCAGTAGGACTCCGAGTAGGGTTAGCACATGGATTAGTGATAACACGCATACCGATACAATAAAATATAACAAAATAAGCATGTAATGAATGCTATGCCATGGGTGCCTATGTCATGTGTCCCACCCATCATCCGTATGATCATACAATGTATTATCCCCATGTTTGCTTCTCGGTCGCCCCGACGGAGCATGGACTCCGGTTACAGAACTATTCCCATGTTTGATTCTCGGTCGCCCCGACGGAGCATGCACTCCGGTTATAGCCCTCAAGCTATCCCCATGTCTGATTCTCGGTCTCCCCGACGGAGCATGGACTCCGGTTTCATTATTTTCCCGCCCATGCCATGCATGAGATGTACGTGCATTATGCTATGTAGTATATAGATAAACCATAATTTTGATATACCATACATAGCCATATAATGCATAATGTTAAAATATAATCCATATGATTCATAACTTAAAACTCATCATAAGATAAATCATAATCATAAATCCATCATAAGTCAAATCAAAATAATCTAAAATACCATCACATATCCATCGCTTACAAAAAGGTAGGAATCCTACTGAATACCGTGTAGCGTTCCGTTACGTTTTTCCGTTCGATGATCCGGTCGCCGATTGCGTACCGTTTGCGACGTCCCGATACCATATTACATTTACCGAATTAGTCCATACGTTATCCATGATTAAGTTACTATCTGATCATAACCCTAGATCCATTCAATGATCCTTTACAAGTTTATCAAAAATCGGTCCTTAACTTAGCCCATTATCCATTTGGTTAAAACACATCCATAAATCCGATTTTTGGCCATTTCAAATATTACATTGAGAGAGCCTAAAACGCAGCATATATACGTTTCTTTTAATCATTCATAATGTCCTTCTAATATATCCAATTCCATATTCAATCCACATAGGGTTCGGCCATGTACTATGGCCGAACCTATGGTTTTTCAATGTGGCACTTATTTACCGTTTTGCCATTCCTTTCCCATGGTTCAATCATCCATCCATTTATGTACGTTCTAAGTCCAACAATTTATTCATACTTAGATCCATTTAATCATGACCTAGTATCATAAAATCAGCGACCTATTATTTAATTTTGAAAAATATTTAATCCCATATGTCCTTTCACATTTGGCCCTAAAGGTGGCCCACAAAGAGATCATGGGTTCGGCCATAGTGTATGGCCGAACCCATGGTACCCTATCTCCCTTCTTTTGGGTCCATTTTGTCTCATTTAATCCTATCACCAATGAATTTTAATTTATTCATTTAAGTCCCCATTCTCATCCCATTTAAAAACCTCACATATCATTTTCATAAATCCATTAAAATCTAGCATTCTTCTACATCATTTTCCATTTATTAAAACCACTAATCACCACCTTAGGGTTCACCTTTATGGATGCCATTTTCAAAGACTAATGTTTTGTCCCAAATTAATCTATTTTAAAATCACTAACCTTCATTCATTTTGGCCCTTTTAAAAAAAAACTTCCTAAGCATTAATACATACATTAAGCTTAGACCAAAATTTATCTAAAATTGGGTCATGGGTTCGGCCATACACCATGGCCGAACCCATGATGTTTCTTTCTCCATTTTTCTTTTCTTGGTTTCATTTACCCATTTTAACATACTTCCAATGAAGATTAAATCATCCATCTAAATCCTCATTTCCGTAAAAAAAAAATACTATATACCATACTTACCAATCTATTCAAATTTCCATTCCTCTACATCATTTTCCATGCCTAGAAATCCCAAACCATTACCATAGGGTTCGGCCATACACCATGGCCGAACCCATGGTTCATGGCCCACCTTTCTTAGAGCCATTTAAGACCAAAGTTCTATGAATATTTGTCCATGATTTTTCTTTGTTAAAAATTCCATTTAAAATCAATAATATCATTCATTTGGTCCATTTAAAACTTATGTCATACACTTTGGTAATCCATTCGTAACTATTATTTCCTCCATTGATTTCTATCCTTTTTCATCCATTAAGATTACTATCTATCACTAACTTTAAGATCTTCATAAAAACCATTAATCATTTTTTGTACTTAAAAACCCTAAACCATTTTTCCTACTTACAAAACCTTAATTAATTGCATACATCTTCTAATCACCCACCATGGGCTTCGGCCATGCTACATGGCCGAACCCTATGGCCCAAAATTTCCTCACAAATCTATAAAAATTATTTTAAATACTTAACATCCCTAATCCATTTTTTTCATACTTAATCCATTCCTCCATTTTATCCATTCCTTATCCTACCATTGGATGGATTTTTAAGTTCAAAGCCTATGATGGTTTGGCCACCATCCAATCCAAGGAAATGGATTCCAAAACTTAAAACCCTAAAAATTTAAATTGCTTGCTTAGAACATACTTACGATCCGACGACTCCTCCAGTCTTTCTTTCTCCTCTTGATTTCCTTAGCCTCTTCTCTTTTTCCTCTCCTTGGTTGATCGGCTAGATGTGCTTGATCAATGGTGGGACATGCTTGGATCGGCTAAGGTAGATGAGGTTAGGTTAAGAGATAAAGAGAGTATGGAGATGAGGGAGAGATCTTCAAAGGTCTTGGTGGCCCAAGGCTTGCCTTCTCTTCTCTTTTCTTCTCTTCTCTTTCTAAGTTTCTCTTCTAAGTTTTGTTCTCTTTTCCTTAGTGCATGTGACGTTTTTTTGAGAGTGGAGAAGATGGAGATGGTTTAGTTTAGGTCATACTCCACATTAATTCCCCCACAAACCAACATGGCATTAATGGTGGTAGTTGGGATAAAACCACCACCTTTAATCCATGGTTTTAATTTGTGTTTTCTTGAAGTGGTTCGTGTTTGTTGGAGTGGTTTTGACCATTTGACCATTTTAATCTTAGGTTAATTAACGTAGATCACCTTGATCCCTTGGTTAATTTAATTAATCACTTCCCACTTAATTTAATCCCATTAAATTCCCTCTAAGATCCACCCATGGTTGACCAAGTCAACCATGGTGGTCGGCCCCACTACTCTTGGGTCCACACGCCACCTCAATAGGTGAGGTGGAGGTGGGCCCCATTTGGCCATATTACTTAATCTTGATACATCTTAAGTTAGATATTTTTATAATTATTTAATTTATTTAATTTATCTTAATTGGATCACCATTGGGTCCATGGCCCAATTATATTTTTGTCTTTCCCATTTATTTTAGGGCTTACCTACCTTGGCCCATTGGGTCCCATATGGCTAGTTGACCCAATTATTTACCATTGACCAATTAAATGAATTAATTCTAATTCATGGTCTATTGGGTAATCATTGGGCCCATGGCCTAATTAGATTCCCTCTTTACCCACTTACCTTAGGGCTGGAACCGATTTTTGATCCATTGGGCCCCACATGGCTATCGGGCCCACTTTGACCATCCTTGACCCGATTAGTCCTCATTGACCCATTAAATGGATTTTATCCAATCCATGGCCCAATTGGGCCATTCTTGGACCCTTGTCCCAACTTTTGATCCATTTGGTATTCCATCATGTCAAAATTCAAATTAAAATCAATAAATGCCAAATATATATTGATTCGAAAATTCGGGCTATTACATCACTAACTTAGGTGATTTAATTCCAATTTAATCCATTCCAACCAATTGGGTCACCATTGGGCCCATGGCCAAATTAAATTTATTTCCTACCTATTTACCTTAGAGCTTACATCATCTTGACTCATTTGGTTCCAAATGGGTATTGGGCCCAATTTGACCATCTTTGGCTCAATTAACCATCACTGACCCTTAAAATAAATTTAATCCGATCCATGGTCCATTGGATCATACTTGGGCCTTTGCCCAAATTTTGATCCACTTAACATTTATTCCATCATAATTCCCAATTTCCATCATTAAACTAAATAATAGCCACATATATATTGATTTAAAAATTCCGGGCTATTACAGAACATAACCAAATCACTTATGTTTTAGCAAGTATACTTTCAGTCTACTGAATCATAAGATTCAGTCGCCTGAAATACCAAAAAATCCCATCTGTGTTTAGTCAGTGTACTTTCAGTTGACTGAATCACAGATTCAGTCGACTGACTTTGGGTTAGATCTTTTGTGTGTTCGACCAGTACACTTTTAGTCGACTGAATCTTGTGATTCAGTCGGCTGAAACACCAACAGACCCTTTGTTTGCTTTGCCAGCACACGTTCAGTTGACTGAATCATAAGATTTAGTCGACTGACTTTGTGTCAGATCCTTTCGTTTGCATGTATTATAAGGCCCTTCTCCTTGAAATCCATTCCTTTATCATATTAAATATGGATTTCATCTTCCATACTTCACTTAGTAAATTTACCCTACCCACTAATCAAGGTTAGGGTTTTTCATAATTCATCCATTTATAGTATCCTAGTATGGTTCAAATTTAACCTTATGGTTGTTTTGTTTCAACTCATAACCATCCCTTAGATGGATTTCTAACTCCATGGCCTTATAATAATTTTGGTCATTCCTTCCAGCCAATCATGGAATCCATGGGTTCGGCCACACCATGGCCAAACCTATGATTCCCTTAGATGAAATCCTATTTTATTAAATTTCAACATACCTTCTTTCAATCTCCTTCTTTTCTTTTGGTCTGTCTCTTCTTCCTTAATTCTTCTTCTCCTTTCTTAGTTCTTCAAAGCCTCCAATGTATAGAGGTAGAGGTGGGAGAGAGAGAGGGAAGAGGAGTGGAGAAAATCTTTGCTCAAAGAGGAGGAGGAGACCAAGGGATTTGAGCAGTCCTTTGGTTGTGTTTTTATGTTTAAGCTTTAAGCTCTTCCCTTCATCTTCTCAAAATAGCTTGGCCTTTAACCAATGAGCCCCTTGGCTTAACCAATGAGACCCTTTGTCTTCCCAAGGCTGGCTTCATGACTCTTGAGATGAAGACCCTTGGGTTCCCAAGTGTCTAAGTACAATGTACTTAGACAAGCTACCCCATCTCATCCCTTCATCTTCTCAACTCAAACAAAACTTAATGTAAGACTTGAACTCACTAGTGGTTGACCAAGTCAACCCATGTCATGGCCGGCCATGCATGTGGTGACTTGGGTCACCACATGGCACTTGGGTCCCACTTTGGCCATGTCACTTGATGATGTGGCATCTTTCCTTAGTTGGCTTCCATGTGATGTCATGTATGCCACATGGCAATGCCACATCACTCGCATGCCACTCCACTTGATGAGGTGGACTTTAATGCATTAAATGTACTAATTTATCCAATTCAATTAATTTAACTAAACTTACCCAATTACTTTAAAATCAACTCACCCATGACCCATTGGGTCTTGATTGGGTAATTGACCCATTTCTTGCCCATCTAATTCCAATTTCCACTTTTTAATCTCAAATTCAATTAAATCGTAATCCAAATGGGCCAATCCAATAATTTTATAAGCTAAGGAAAATTCGGGGAGTTACATGTTTTGTGCCTACCTTCAGAAGGATGTGTTGAATCTTCTAATGGCACAAAACCTGTGTGAATAAGCAAAGCTTGATAAACTATGAACATCGCAAGAACACACACTCACCCAGTCATCCTTCAAATTTAAAAATCCAAGTCGAAGGATAGACTAGTCGGAGAAACAGACATGTCGCTACTATTCCAAATCAGAACACTGTCTGAAAAGGGAAAAAATTAAAATGAAAAATAGGTTGATACCTATCGATATGTCGGTACAGACCGGTCGTTGGTCACGACCTGTCGGTACTTCAGAAAGATTAAGTTAAAGGGTCTTTTTTTGCTAAAAGGATAAATTATTTCAAAATCGTCCTTCCTTCTCCCGTTCAGCTCTGGAGATTTCCCTTTTGCCTCCCGTGCCCTAGACCAGTCAATAGGACCTCTCGGAGCAATTTCTCGCCAGAAAACCAAAGGTTGTCTGGTTCTTCCTACTCCAGTAGCTTGAAAATCAGATTTTGTTATCCCATTGGTTGGGTAAGGTCTGTGCTGTAACGCCCTACCCCTTTTCACTCGCCGAAAATCAGAGTTTTTTTTTTTTTTTGAAATAAAAAGTGAGAGAGGACTGGACATCACGAAGTGAGCTAAGTCCGAGCTTCCAAAGCCCGACCATTAACTAGCCAACCATACGTGTGCGTGGACTAAGCCACTAAAACAGTTTACACGTGATAAGTTAAGCTTGTGGAATTAAAGTTAATGCGGAATTATAATAGAGATCTATCCTACCAATTATTAAATAACATGAAAGTACATCACTTAGCAAAAATTACCTTAACTTAAAACGTCCAAAATAAAAGTCCAAACCATAGCAAATAGTCTAAGTTATTACAGTTCCAAATACTAGCTACTCAAATTACATTGTCCATAATGAAACTTAAATAAAATGAATCTAATCATCCAAGCTCCTAAGCTTGGCTCCGATCGCATCCTTCGCTTCGTCCATTCCTGTGTCACCATCTAAGGTAGAAGTAGGGCGTTAGACAACGTGCCCAGTAGGTACTCCGAGTAGGGTCAACACATGGATTAGTATAAACAAAACACACGATATAAATAATATCAAAACAATGCAAGTCAATGCCATGCCATGGGTGTCATATGCCATGAGTCTCACCCATCAACCATATTAAAATCACATAGTATCCCTCTTGATGGAAAATCCTCATCAACGTATCACAATCACATAATATCCCTCTTGATGGAAAATCCTTATCAAGGTATCACAATCACATAGTATCCCTCTTGATGGAAAATCCTCATCAAGGTGTCACATTCACATAGTATCCCTCTTGATGGAAAATTCTCATCAAGGTATCACATTCACATAGTATCCCTCTTGATGGAAAACCCTCGTCAAAGTATCACAATCACATAGTATCCCTCTTGATGGAAAATCCTCATCAAGGTATTACAATCACATAGTATCTCTCTTGATGGAAAATCCTCATCAAGGTGTCATAATCACATAGTATCCCTCTTGATGGAAAATCCTCATCAAAGTATCCCCACATATGCCTTATCGGATGCCCCGAACGGAGCGTGGACTCCGGTTACAATCACAAACACATAATATCCCTCTTGATGGAAAATCCTCATCAATGTATACCCACGAATGCCTTACGGAAGCCCCGACGGAGCGTGGACTCCGGATTCATTTCAAACATACATTCCTTGGAATTAGTACGGATTCCACCCCACGGTTGCTTTATCGGCAATCCGAATGGAGCGTGGACTCCTCTCATTTGATCTCTCCCATGCCATGCATGAGATGCAAGTGCAAACATGCTATGTAATAATAAACATCATAGCATTAAAAATCCCATCATTAAGACATATTCCATGGTTTTCAATGAGGTAGGAATCCGACCAATGTCCAAATACTGAGTCCTTGTGTTTCTGTCCAAAAATCGATCACCGATTGCGTCAAGCTGATTGTACACCGCTTGTGAGATCCCGTTACCTTATTACATATCAATAAATCAAACCAATGCTCCATTTGATTTCCAACCATGTGTAAGTCCACAAAATACCTTAGTGGGGTTCGGCCATACAACATGGCCAAACCTCACTCCGTTGGTTTTGGGCCCCTCTTTTTTATCCTTGATCATTCTAATCAATGTGGGTCCAAGATCATGCCATCTTTTGATTCATTAATCCAAACACATATAAGTTAATCATTTAACATTAATAAAATCCTAAGTCCACAAAAACATTCTCCATGGGGTTTGGCCATACACCATGACCGAACCCATGGTCCATCATTTTAACCATATTTCCATCTTAGCCATTATTCTTTCCATAGCTAATCACTTAGCATATTTACACATGACTTAAATCCCAAAAATGATCCATACATGATTCATTAATCACAACATAAATCCCTAATAAATTCCTCCATTCCTTAGATTGATCATTCATTCATTTAAACATGCCTAGATCCATAAATGACCCATTAAAATGGTTCATACATGGCCGAACCCATGGTGTCTCATTTTCATCTTCTCCTTTAAATCATTTACAACATTAGGTCCATAAAGAAAGTCCCTCCATGGGGGGTTTAATCATACACTTAGGTCCATCATTTTAAATCATCATCTACCATATTTAAAACCCCTTAAAATTACTAACATTCCTCCATCATTTTCATGGTCTATATACATTTAAATACCTAAATATTTCTCCATGGGGTTCGGCCATGGTCCATTGATCTTCACCATCTCCTCATTTTAAATCATGCTTTACAATATTTAAAACCCACTTAAAATCACCAATAATCTTCCATCATTATCATCCTTTAAAACCTTTTAAAATCACTAACATACATCTATGATTTTCATCCTTTAAAACCCATTAAAAATCATTAATATACCTCCGTGGAGTTCGGCCATACAACATGGCCGAACCCTATGGTTCATCATCTTCTCTTAAAATCACATACCCATGGTTATATCCTTTGATGGGGTTCGGCCATACATCATGGCCGAACCTCATCCAGTCCCTTTTTAGTTCTCATGATCCATATACATAGAAATCTAGGGGTTGGCCATGCAAGGGCCAAACCATGATCTTTGATCAAATACCTTATCTTAGATATGCATGAGGTCCTTAGCCATATATAGATAATAATTAGGGTTTGGCCATGCAAGGGCCGAACCATGATCCTTGACCATTCTTCATGCTTAAGCCATATATACATAGTGTCCTTAGTAATCCATCATTTACATAACCTATCGTACCCCTTAGCAAGATTAGGGTTTTGTCCATTTTTTCCATCTTATTCCTTGGTTGGATTTTTAAATCCATAGCCCATAATATTTTGGCCAACTCCCCAATCCAAAATGGAATCCATGGTTTCCTTAACCTCCTTTTAATTTATAAATCATATCAAAGACTACTTACCGATTCTGCGACCCCTCCGATTTCTTTCGTTCCTCCTTGCTCCTCCGCTTTTCTCCTTCCTTAGACTTTTCTTTCTTTCTCCTTTATCTTCGGCCAAAGTGTGTGTTGCTTGAGAGGGAGAGGGTTCAAGATGAAAAATCCAAAGAGATGGTTCGGCCGTGAAGGTTTGAGAGAGGGAGAGGATGAGAGAATGTAAAAACCCTTAGTCTTTTTCTTGTGTCTTGTGAGAGGGTCGGCCCTAGGGTTCTTGTGAGAGGGAGAAGAGTGAAGGTAGAAAACTTCTAAGTGTTTTTCCTTTTCAATGAGAGAAGGTCGGCCAAGAGTGGGAAGGAGAGAGTGAGATAAAAACTCTTTCAATGAGAGAGGGTCGGCCAAGAGTGGGAGGGAGAGAGTGAGAGAGTGGATGAGATGGAAAGCTTCTTTCCATCTTGTCTAGGGTTTCCTTGGGTTAGACTCCACCCTCATCAATGTGGAGTCTTCCCCATGAGTCCTTTGACCAAACAAGGGAGTGCATGCCCTCCACATGGCACACACCATCCTCTCCAACAGTTTTGGCTTGGGGGTTTCCTTTGGTGGCTTGGTGGTTTTGCATGAGATGGAACCCCCACCTCTCCTTTGACCAACTATGGTCTTGTATGCCTCCACATGGCACATACCACCCTTCCAACGGTTTTGGGTTTGGTGGTTTCCATGAGATGGAAACCACCCACCCCTCCTTTGACTCACTCCATCTTTTTATCTTTCATGTGACTCACCCCCATTTGACTCACTCCATTTAAATGAAACTCAACTCCTAGCTTAAGCATTGATTTTATTTTCATTTAACTTAGGTGATTTAATTAAATAATTTAATTCCACTCACTACACTTAATCCTCTTTAATTCACCTTTGGCTCACCCATGGTTGACCAAGTCAACCATGGTGGCCGTCCCCACTTGTGCCATAGTCCACACCCCACCTCACTTGATGAGGTGGAGTGGGACCCAACTTGGTTATGCCACTTGGATATTACCTCATACCTTTGCCACCTCACTTGATGAGGTGGACCCCATGCCTTTGATCTTAATTGGGTCCATGACCCGATTAAATCCATTCCTTACCCATTTACCTTAATCATCAATCCATCTTGACCCATTGGGTCCCAATTGGGCATTTGACCCAATCGACCATCATTGAACCATCCATGGTCCATTGGACCATACTTGGGCCATTGCCCCAACTTTGATCCATTTAACATTCATTCCAACTATAAATCTTAATTTTTAACAATTAAAAATAAATAATAGCCAATAAATTTATTGCATTAAAATCCGGCAATTACATGTGCATTCTTCTCTCCTCTAGTGGTTTTACTGTTTCTGAATTAAAGAAAAACATAGTGGAAAATGACAAGGAATAAGTCCCCAGACATCATTCTGTCCTCTGATTCTGAGAGTGATCATGCCACTTTGTCTAAGAAACCTAAATCTCAGTGGTATCAAGGAGAATCTTCGTCTCTCCTGAATACTATAGGTCTTCGAGTCAAGACCCTTTCGAGGAGATCTCACAAGAAGAACTCACGACGACCCATACCTCAACGGAAAATTGGTATTACCATTAGAGAACCTACCTCTCTTTATTGGGTGTCAGTCAAAGAAAGTGGAAGAAAAGGAAAAAGAGTTCAGGTCACAACCTCTCAACGGATCTCGGGTGGTAAGAGGATTAAGGTAAAAAAGGAGAAAGGAAAATAACAGATGGAAGATACAAAAGCCAAGTCTGACACAGTTCTAATAAAACAACTCTATTTACTCCATGAAAAAAGTCGGAAGTTGGAAAGAAAGATTGGTGCCTTTGCAACCTTCATGAATGAATCAATCCAAAGCCTCACAAGTTTCATGGAAAAACTCAAAGAGAATCCCCGACGAAAATCCCCTTCCCCTCCAGCATCACCTCCTCAGGATGGCTCTGCTTAGGATAGTTTTTCACATTTTGCTTGATTTGAAAAAGTATATTTCTGGTATTTTGTCTAAGCATCCTTGATGCCCCTCCAAAACTATATGTACTGAACATTTTGATCATCAATGATATGATAAGGTATGGTATGGTTTGATGTCTGTTTGAATGACTTATATCTTTTGTCCATGGTTAAAATGGTTTTTGTTAAATAAACTAACATACAAGTTTGGATGATTTGGTTTTGTATTGGCATGTTAGGGAGATATGGATCGGGCTGTGATGTTGCACACATCTTTGGATAATGAAGGAGCACAAAATATGTGTTGTTTAGCACCTGTCACTAGTCATGACAGTGTAGGGAGGAAGGTTCAGGCAAGCTTGAAAGAAAGCTCGGAGAAAAATAAACTTAGAAGCAGCTAAGTTTATGGGGAAGATGAGTCAAAGCAGCTAGATAAGATGGCTCAGAGAATGAAGGAGAAGACTCCAAAAGGGGAAGCTAGGGAAGTTCGCTTAACCTCTTTGGGAGAACACCTTTAAGACAGCACATATCTTAAAGGGGAATGAGAAGAGGAAGAAAAACAGTAATGCAATGGAAATTTGCATTGTACTATGGGGGAGATCAATGCTTGAATGCATAAGAAGCATGCATTGATCAAAGGAAAGATTAAATGAGTTGGAAGTGAACTCATAGAAGTACTAAATGCAAGAAGCATGGGGGAGTGCTTGAAGTCCAAATCCTTCAAAGTGAAGGGGAACTCGATGTCTGCCTACTAACCTTTGTCAATTATATGACAAAATGGGAGAGAAATTAGTAGAAGCTATAAGACATCATAATCGATTATGAGGTGTAATTTTTGAAGCCTAAAGTGCTTGGGCCTCTAGAAAGAGAAAGTCATAAAGGGGAGGAATATGAAGAAGCCAATAGACATGGGAGAATGTCTATCCTTGGAGTTTGGGACTTCAAACTCAAAGAAGATCTAGGGAGAAAATCTTCTCAACACTGATAGCTTGGATATGCTATGGGTAGTGTTAGTTACTAGGAAATCATGGTGTATGGGGGAGCATGAATACAAATATAGTTTAGTCCATGGATACATATTTATGTTTTGGACTAACCCCTCTAATGATTTTCTAGTGTTGCTTACTTACGTGCTTGAACAGGAAAACATTAAATAAAGCAAGCTGAACAAGAATATGAGAACATGATAGTCTTGTTGTTTCCATTTGAATATATACTTGTAATCAATGTAATATCTTTGTATTCAAATGTGATGTAATGAGGGTGGGCTTGTAATTGAGTTAGCTTCTAATTGAGTTAGCTTCAAGGTTTTGTCATGAAATTGACAAAGGAGGAGATTGTTAGTGCCCTAACTTGCCGAGTCCCGAAAGTTTGTCAATTCCATGACTCGGGAAGAAGCACTTGATAAAAGCTTGAAGACTTAAGGTGATCAAGATTGAAGATCATGCTCCACCGGATTGAAGCTCATTGTGTATGGCAATCATAATAGGTATTTGGCCATAGATGACTTTAAGTGGTACCCACATCTTAGGAGGACCATTCCTAGGCCTTATTGAACAAATGGTAAAATCATAAAAAGCTTAGAGAGGAACCTGGCCAGTGAAATTTAAGCGAACTTGGAAATATGAATTAAGTTCACATCAGCTCGACCAATCGTTCTCACTGACCCCTCGGTGGAGACAAGATCGACCCATCATGGTCAAAGACTGGTCAGTCAGTTTGACAGAGGTTCTGGATCATAAGAATTGTCATTATGGATGTGCCTCTGATCGAGAGTCTCGTATGCACCGACCCCTCAGTGAAAGGCTGAAATGACCCCTCATGGTCAACGACTCTTCGATAAAGACTTATGAGTTCTAGAACTTAGAACTCAGGTGGATTCTCGAGAAAATAGAAATGTAGGTAATACAGACCGGTCGAGAGTACCAGGACCGACATCTTGATAAAGGGCGACAAGTCGGTCTGGCTAAGATTAGTTTTTGGACTTGAAACTTTGTCAGCATAGTGTTGTCCCAGAGCGAGTCTCTCGTATGGACCGATCTATCGGTACCATGACTGTCTACCCATCGGTCACATAGACCTGTTGGTCAGATAAAAATTGTGAGGTTGAAAGTGCATTTAATGCTCAACGGTCGGGTAGTTGAACGATAATATTTTTAATCACTGACCCCTTGGTGCTCCCGGCCTATCGGCACTGGACTGTCTTGAAAATGGTTTCCTTCTTTATAAATACCAATCCTTGTGCAACCAGTTGGATATCCTTTGGCAAACGTTGAGACCCATAACATTACCATTGAGCTTACACAAGAGCCAACGAAATGTTCACTCTCTCTTGAGCTTATACTCGGAGTATCCAATACAACCAATCTTGTTGATTGAGTTTTTGAAAAGAGAGAGGAAAAGGGGACAAGGATACACATCTAGGATAGACATTGGCAAAACCAATTTCCTAAAGGACTCCCGGATACTTGTGATTGCTTAACACGGAGGTATATGTTCGTCGTTAAAGAACGACTAGTGGGAAGATCTTAAGAAGCACACATCATCGAGACTGAGCTACAAAGGAAACCGCTTCTTGGATTTAATTTTATTTAAAACCTTTATCCTGTGAAAGTGGATTAAGGAGGCTTGGCTCCGGAACCACAATAAAAAATCTAGAGTGTAGTCTTTGGCACATGTGGTGGGTGGAATTCCAAGACAAATGAATAGGTGGAATTCCTATTCTACATGTGGTGGGTGAAATTCCCAGCCGATTGAGTGAGGTGGAACTTTTACTGTAATTGTGAGGGTGTAAGCCCCCCACTTAGTGGATTTGGGGATAGCCCAAGGTTGAGCGAGTCCTAACAGTGGATGTGTCTAACTGAACCACTATAAATTTGGTGTTATGGTGTTTGATCATTGTGTGTATGTGTTTTAGTATTTAAGCACTCTTCTCAACACACATCACTTTGCATTTGATTATCTTTATTTATACATTGTGCACAATAGATAATCAAGCAATATGCAGAGGATTCTAAACTTAGTGTGATCGTTTAAGAAATTATAAAGAATTTATCACACCAAACAAACCTTGATTAATATTGTTATTCCGCTGCACTTAAACTTTTAACAATCAAGAAATTTGTGAACACCACGGAAACTAAGATTGACCTATTCACCCCTCTCTAGGGTTAATTGTGTTCTAGCATCAAAGGGAGAACTTTCAACTGCTAATTTGATTGATAACATTGTCAATGGACACTTGACGTACTTAACGACTCGTTGTGACAAAACGCGTTTACTATACTTGGCCCACGTATCATAGTCTAATACGTGGAGTACCATAACGTCTCTATCACTACTGTACTCAACTCATTCGAGGGTATGTTTAGAATATCCAATCATGCTACGTGGTGCAACCTAACTGGTCATGTCCTGGCTTCTCATCTTAAATTCCATCTCTTGGAAAAATTGCGTTCAATAGCTCCACTAATTCAACATAAGTAAACCTCTAGTACACTCTTATTTGTCTCCAGATATTCCTTATGGTGTGGAGTCCAAAACAGGTCTCTTCTATAATCTATATCTATCAAATCTTTCAAACTCTCATGGAATTCCACCTGCCATCTACAGAGTTAGACGGTCGTACTAACTCGGTAGGCGCCCATAATCTCCCAATTGAGCTTATTTCCATCAACTTAAACCACTTAACTAATTATCTTTCCAACTAAATACATTTTCAAAATTAACATCTCTTCACTTGCACATAAGTCACTATGTGACTAACACCTTTTGTTGAAAACTTCTATGATATAGAGCATCTCTCAACACTAAATTTCATGTTGTATAAGTCGTAATACGACCAACACCTTTTATTTATAACTTTGTATAATAAAATCACAATCAAAATACAAATACAAACAGAACACATTTTCAAGTATACATGTTATGGTTCTCATCGTAAAACATACGATCGTTTTCACAAGTTCACGCGATCAGTCTTAGTTGACCAAGACCATTTCCATGTCTAGAGGTTTGAAGAAGGTTCAATTTCTTTTATTTCCATAGTATTCCATCTCAATGCTCAACAATGTTCGTTCTCTTAGGTGATTCCTTAGTTCATTCCTTAAGGCAAGCACCATTTAAATCTTTAACTTAGTTATACAATGGAAAAATGCTCCACAATCATATGAATGAATCTTGTATTCAAATTCATTTACAATCTTTACTCGTGGTGCTAATTGTCGTCAATCAATACTGTAGTATTCCATTCTAACTTCATTAGGACTATGAACCTTAGATGGGTACGGTGTTGGTCAATGGTCCAATTAAGACCCAATGGATATGTTATAAGGATCAATTTAAAGTAAATGGGTAAGGTGCATTTAATTGGGTCAAGGTGGTTAATTGGCTCAAAAGGCCCAATTCAGACCCAATGGGTCGTAGTTGACTTGGTTGACCACTAAGTGAGTCCAAGCCTAATTAAATTGGCACTGATTTAAGTGGAAAGGAAGTCAAATAATTAGGTGGAGTCAAGTGAGTGAGTTGGCTTTAAATTAATGAGTTAAAAAGGATGAGTTGAGTAAATGAGTTGGAATGGGTGTTCATCTCATGGATCCCACTTGAATCATGAATGGAGAAGTGGGGGGTTTTACCATTTCAAATTTAAATAAGGTTGTCCACACGTTGGAGGGAAGCAAGGGGGGAGTTTCATCTCAAAGATGAAACCCCCACATTGATGAGAATCAAGGGAGGGGGACGGTTACATAAAGCATCAAGCATATTGTTGGGACATGGGAGATGAAAGGACATGGAGTTTCATCTCATGGATGAAACTCCCATACAGTCCAATAATGGAGAGGTGGCGGTTACACGAGCCAAACAATGGCAACACCGTTGGAGCCTTGGGAATTTCATCCCATGGATGAAACTCCCAATTGAGCATAAAGGATTATGGTTAGATGCAAATGGGAGTTACAAGTGGTGCCACCAAGAGACACCACCATGGGCTGAATTTCATTAACCAAAGGATTTTTCATTTCACTCTCTCTCTCCCTCCCTTGGCCGTTTTTCACCTCTCAAGACAAGGAACCTTAGCTGGTTGTCTCTCACACAAATCATTCCTTGGCTAATCACTCCTCAAAGACAAAGTGGACTTAGAACAAAGGAGTTTGCATCTCAAGGTTTTATCATTCACACCCAAGGCTGAAATACTCTCTCTCTTAAGTCTATACCTTGGCCGAACCACTCCAGGGACTGCACCAAGATCAGTCTCAGCTAAAGGACAAGAAGGAAGGAAGGAAAAGCTAAGGAAAGAAAGAAAAGGAACAAGCCGGAGCAAAAGAAAACCGGAGGAGTCGCGGAACCGGTGAGTAATTTACTAGTTTTTGTTTATAAGAACCATAGGGTTCAGCCATGGGTATGGCCGAACCCCATGGAGGAAAATTAAGGAATGTATGATTATTTTTAAAAGGAGTAGATGAACCATAGGGTTCGGCCATATGTATGGCCGAACACCATGAAAAGACTTAGTTATTTTTATGGGTTGTTGAGAGATAAAAACCATACAATGTTATGAAGGTTGTAAAGGTGTTTTAAATGGAGATAAGGTTAAGGTTGTGGGTCGGCCATTGCATGGCTGAACCATAATGTTATTATGGCTAAGGTGCTGAACATAAACCATACATAAATATTGGAATGTTTGAAACAAGAAAACCATGGAAAGTATTAAGGAAGTTTTTGGGTCTAAAAAATGATTTTTTTAAAAAGGGAGATAATGGACTATAGGGTTCAGCCATCTTGTATGACCGAACCCCATGAAAAGATAATTGTTTGTATGTAATGGAAATAAGGATTAAGTAAATGGATAACACATTTTGGATGATTAAGGGATGGAAATAATAGATCAAGGATTAAAAAGGTGGACCAAAGATAATTAAGTGAGGTTCGGCCATGAAGTATGGCCGAACCCCACTAGGGTTATTTTATGGATTGATTTATTTTAGAGGTATGCAAAACATGAAAACCATAAATGGACCATTTTTATGGGTTAATTGGAGTTAAGAACATGGTTAGAAATTATTAATGGTTCTATGCTTTTGATTAAGGAATCACATATGATTATCTTGGGACTTAGTATTGAGTAAGTAATCAGCCATGATAGATGATGAAAAAAGGGACAAAAATCAATATGATGAGGTTCGGCCATGTGGTATGGCCGAACCCCACTAATGGTTATTTGGTGGACTTAGTTTCTTTTGAAGTGGTCAACTTGTAATATAATTGGTCAAATCAAAATGGAGACTTATGTATGATGGATTAAAGTAAATGAAAGGTTAAACAAGGGTTAGGCTAATGGCAATATTGTAAATATGGAATGAAAAGATCAAAGGACTTGAAAAAGGGGCCAAAACCAAAATGGTGAGGTTCGACCATGTTGTATGGCCGAACCCCACCAAGGTGTATTTGGTGGATTGAGGTTTTTAAATGAGTTATTTGGATGGTACTGGTTAAATAAAAAGAGAGATCAAATTCAATTGAGTGAGGTTCGGCCATGGTGTATGGCCGAACCCCACAAGATGGTGTTCTTGGTCTTAGACTTAATGGAAAATCAAATGGAACATGGATTGACTGGTTGATGTGTAACAAGGTAACGGAACCACACAGACGGGGCACAATAGTGATCGGTTGCCAGTTTAAAGCTCAAGGACACCTTCTTGAGTAGGATTCTACCTTATTGAAACATGGATATGTAAATAGTCTTATCTTATCTAATGGTTTATGTTGTAATTATATTATGTTTCAAAAGTGAAGTTTTTAAATGCTATGGTTAATTATATTGCATAGCATATGAGTATGTACATCTCATGCATGGCATGGGAGGGGAATTTGTAACCGGAGGCCACGCTCCGTCGGGGCGTCTGTAAGGCAATAGTGGGAAGACCTTGATGTGTATAATGCCATCAAGTAGAATCCGGAGGCCACACTCCGTCGAGGTGTCCGAAAGACCACTGTGGGGATACCTTGATGAGGAGAATACCATCAAGAGGTTATATGTATGTGATGGGTGGGACTCATTGCATAAGGCATATAACATGGCATGATTTTACATGAATTTTGATGATATGATATTTTATATGATATTTGATATTAACCCATGTGATAGCCCTACCTAGAATTCCTACTAGGTGCGTTGTTCTAACGCCCTACTTCTGCTCTAGTGAATGATACAGGAAAGGAAGGGACCAATGATCATGAAAGAAGCCAAGCTCAGGAGCTTGGATATATAAATGGATTTTATTATTTATATTTATTAAGTTGCCATGGACATGTAATTTGAGTAGTTAGATGTTGGCATGTAATAACTTAGTTAATATTTGGTATGGTTTGGAATGGTTTGATTGAATGATTAAGTTAAGGTAATTTTGGATAAATGACTAAGTACTTTGCTATCTAAAAGAGAGTAGACTTAGGTTCTATTATGATCCGCAGTTAGTTTAGGTTATATTTGTAACGCCCGCCCCTTTTCACCGAAAAATCAGAGTCTATTTTTTTTTTTTAAAGTGACAAAGGGCGCGGACGTTACGACGCGAGTTAAGTCTGAACTTCTAAAGCCCGGCCCTTAATTGGCCAACCCTACATGTGCGTGGAACGAAGTCCACGAAGAACAGTTCACACGTAGAAGTAAGCGTGCAGAATGTTACATTTAATGCGGAATGATAATAGAGGCTAACCTACAATTTTTAGATAGCAGGGAAGATTTCATTCATTTAACTAACAAAAATATCTCAACATCACAATGTCTAAAATTAAAACCAAATTATCACAAGTAATCTAATTATACAGTCCGACAAGGTAAACTATTCAAATATACATTTCCCAAAATAAACTTAAATAAAGTAAATAGTATGCCTTCCCAAGCTCCTAAGCTTGGCTCCCGTCTCGTCCTTCTGCTCCGGCATTTCTTTCGTCATCAGCTAGGGTAGAAGTAGGGCGTTAGACCACGCGCCCAGTAGGACTCCGAGTAGGGTTAGCACATGGATTAGTAATAACAAGCATACCGATAATAATATAGTGAAAACTGGTAGACAATTATATAATGAAACTATAAAGTGAATGCCATGCCATGGGTGTCTGTGTTATGAATCCCACCCATCATCCCCACCATCATGATGTCATATCCCCCTTGACGGAAAAACCTCGTCAAGATATATCCAATCATAAAATATCCCCCTTGACGGCAAGGCCTCGTCAAAGTGTCCCCATGCCTGTTCTCGGTCGCCCTGACGGAGCATGGACTCCGGTTATAGCCTATTAAGCTATCCCCATGCTTGTTCTCGGTCGCCCCGACAGAGCATGGACTTTGGTTCCTTTATTTTCCCGCCCATGCCATGCATGAGATGTATGCATTATGCTATATAATATATATATAATCCATAGTCATAATATAGAATTCATAACTTAGCATATAATTCATAATCTTGCATTATGCCATATAAGATACATAAACCATGATTTAAAACCCATCATAAAATAAACCATAAAATTCCCAAAATAAATCAACGAAACCATCACACAATCCATCGCTTACAAAAAGGTAGGAATCCTACCGAATACCGACTAGCGTCCTTTTCCATTTTCGTCCGGTAATCCGGTCACCAATACGCGCACTGCTTGAGACGTCCAGTACCTTATTATACATTAATAATTAGTCCACCTTTTAAGTTCATTTAATGATTTCTAACTTAGACCCGTTAATGACCCATTAACCATGTCATATGCTCATAAAAAAATTAGCCCTTTACTTAAACTAATCCTTATTCATTTAAACCCACACAAAACCCCATATTTTATCAAATTCCCAATCATCTAGACATATGCATGGACTTAACCTTAGCCCCCAAATGACTTATAAATGGGTCATGGGTTCGGCCATGAGACGTGAAACCGTCTTAATCATACTTCGAGAGATTCATTCCTCCGATTTCGCTCTGATACCAACTGACCGACTCTTCGGAGTCCGCTGCACGGGGGCCAGGTTAATCTACTTCGATTGACTCAAACTGAAACATTCAATCTGAGAGCCACATTTGACGTAAGAAAATGATAGTAAGGGAAGTATAATCTTTATAACATTGATAGATTTATCAAACGTAGGAAAACTTCCCCGATTTCACCAAATGGAACAGAACATTGATAATTAGGAATTTTTTCCCCAAAAAGAATAAATAAAGTATGCATATTTGGCAATTTCCCCCCAAAATGAGAGACAATACTTAATACTTAGGGAATTACCCCTTCAAAATTAAGTATGTCTATATTGGCAAATTTTCTCCAAAACTAAATATATATGAACGCGCCAACATTATGAAGGAACTAAGTCGATAAATGTTTTCAATGACTTAGGAAATGCCGCCAAAGAGAAAAACTCGTCGAAACCACTGGATAGAGGAAGAGGTGCCACCACCTCATCAAGAGGAAGTACATCCACCGCATCAAGAGGGGGTACAGCCACCTCATCAAGCCGACGGGAGTAACGAAAGTCGGAGAAGGCGTCGGATCGTAAGAATTTTCTAAACAAGAGATTAAATTTTTCTTAGGGTTTAAGAGGTTTAGAAATGGGTCCATTTCTTGGATTTAAGGTGGCCAAAAATATCATGGCCTTGGATTTAAAATCCATACAAAAGATGAAATGAAAAATGGACAAAGTGGATAAATTAGGGTTAAGAAAAAAATAAATGGATTAAGGATATTGTGTAGTTAAATTGATTAAGCAATGGATATATGTAAATATTTTTGGAAGTGAGGATTGGTGAAGAAATCAAAGGCCATAGGGTTCGGCCATGTAGTATGGCCGAACCCCATGGTGAATAATTGAGGAAATTTTAATGGGGTGTTAGGGTTAAAATTTTGGAGGATGAATTATGGTTTTAGGGTTTAATGATTAAATGTTAGTAAATTGTTTTAAAGGGATGGTAAATGAAGAAATGCATGGGAGAAGTGAATGATGTTGATGGCCTTAACAATGGTAGATGATGGAGCATTTTATTAGGGTTTATAAGTAAGGATTTAATTTAATTAATTAGGTTGGTCAAATTAGGGTCAAATGAATAAGTCAAAGGGGCAAGTCAAAGGGTGGTTTCATCCCATTGAAACCACCCAAGGAAACACAAAGGAAACCATGGATTAAATTTAATTCATTTAAATGGTCAATTGGGCCAAGGATGGTCAAATTGGGCCCAATACCCACTTGGGGACCCAATGGATCAAGATGGTATAAGCCTTAAGGTAAATGGATAGGGGTGAGTGTAATTGGGCCATGGGCCCAATGGTGATCCAACTAGTTGGAATGGACTTAATGAAATTTGAATCACCTAAGTTGGTGATGGAATAACGTAGGTGACATGGCCAAATGGGACCCACCTCCACCTCACCAAGTGAGGTGGCGTGTGGACCAAGAATTGGTGGGCCGGCCACCATGGTTGACTTGGTCAACCATGGGTGGATTTCATGGAAGAAATTTAATGGAATTAAATTAAATGGGAATTAAATTAACCTAAGTAATGATCCAATTAACTAATTAATTAATCTAATTAAGTGGTGGCCAAATGGTCAATGGAAGACCAAAACCAACCCTTTCTAAACACCAAACACGTTGGCTAGGGTGGTGGTTATCCCAACCACCACCATAAAGTATGAAAAATATCCCATGGGTTGGTGGGAGGAATTAATGTGGGTATATCTTAAACAACCAAGAGATGAGATGACTTTTCATCTCATTCTCTCCATTCCAACGAGTTCTTTCACTCTCTCCCTCTTTTCATCTCTCTCATTAACGTCCCACACCCAAGGAGAAGGAAAGGAAGAAAACCAAGAGTAAATAGAAGAAAAGCTTGGAAGAAAGAGAGGAGAAAGGTGTAAGCTTGGCCATCACTCCAAGATCAAGCCATAGAATTTTATTTCTCATCTCCATCCTCCCCTCTCCCTCTCTCAAAATCTAAACCTACCTTAGCCAAACCCTAACCATGGAGACTCCATCTTGATCAAGCACATAGTGGCCGAACAACAAGGAGAAGAAGAACAGAAAGGGCTAAGGAAAGCAAAAGGAGAAAGAAAGGCCGGAGGAGTTGTCGGTATGGTAAGGAATTCTTAAATAAGAATTTATGTTTTTTTAAAGGTTAAGATGTGTTTATGGAATCCATTTCTTAAAATGGATGGTGGCCACAAATGTTATGAGCCTTAGATCTAAGATCCATCCAATGATAAGATGAGAAATGGATGAAATGGAAGAGATAGATTAAGGAAAATGAATAGACATTATGGACACCATTAAGATTAATTAAATATGGAAGTATGGGTGTTTTAAGGAATTTTAGGCCATAGGGTTCGGCCATGTAGTATGGCCGAACCACATGGTGAACAATTAAGAAATTTAAATAGGGTTTTTGGGATTAAGAACCATGTAAAGGTAACCTATGATATCAAGATGATTTTGAGTAAAAATTAATGATTTTTAAAGGGGTTTTAAACAAGAAAATCATGGGATATGTAAATGATTTAATGGCCTCCAAAAATGGTGAATGAAGGAGAATCAAGAACCATGGGTTCGACCATGGTGTATGGCCGAACCCTATGGTGATGGAATGATGAATTAAATGGTTATGAAAGTGTGGAAATTAATGGAGAAGCTTAATGGTAATTAACTGGATTTTTTTTAGGTATTTTAAACAAGGTTTTAAATGAGTGGAAATGAGGTTTTTAAAATAAAAATTATGGACCATGGGTTCGGCCATGGTACATGGCCGAACCCCATGGGAAGACTTTGAGGAAAATTTGGGGTCTTGGAACCATGGAAAATAAAATGGAATGATGGTTAAATTAAATGGACCAAAGTATATCTCATGATGATTATGAAAGGGTGATTTAAATGTATGATTTAAATTCATTTATGGTAGGACCAAATGAGGTAAAATGGACCCAAGAAAAATGGAAAATAGGCATCATGGGTTCGGCCATGGTGTATGGCCGAACCCATGACCCAATTGTAGGTCATGTTATGGGCTAAATATTGAATTATGTATGGGATTAGATGATTGCAAATTTAATTAAATTAAGTGGCTGATTTTAGGAATGTTAGGTCATGGTCAATGAATCATTAATGGGGCTAAGTATATGGATGAAGTATGGACCAAGAATATACATGGATGGAGGAAATATTAAACCATGGAAGTGTAGTGGTAAAACCATAATTATGGGCCACAATGAAGAACCATGGGTTCGGCCATGTGTATGTTGGACATGAACTTGGGTGCATTAAGATGACCTTATGAGTGATTAAATGAAGCTTAGGGTTGCTGCCTTTTAGGCTCACAAAATTAGAATGTTTAAATGGGCAAAATTTGGAATTATGTATGTGTTTAAATCAATGAAAATGAGGCTAAGTTAAGGGCTGATTTTGATAACCTTGTAACATAATTAGGGATCATTAATGGATCTTAGGTTGTGATTAGTTAGGGACTTAATCATGGATAAAATATGGACTAATTTGACAAATGTATAATAAGGTATCGGGACGTCACAAACGGTACGCAATCGGTGACCGGATTATCGAACGAAAACGTAAAGGGACGCTAAGCGGTATTCGGTAGGATTCCTACCTTTTTGTAAGCCGTGGATTATGTGTATGTGATGGTTTCCTCGTTTTATTTCGGTAATTATATGATTTATTTTAAGATGGGTTTTAAATGCTATGGATTATATTTTATTGCCATGGATTATATTTTTAATGCTATGGATGATATTTTTAAGACTATGGATTATATTTTAAATGCTATGGATTTTATATTAAGGATATGAATTATATATATACTACATAGCATAATGCACTTACATCTCATGCATGGCATGGGCGGGAAAATAATGAAACCGGAGTCCATGCTCCGTCGGGGCGACCGAGAAGCAAACATGGGGATAGCCTGATGCGCTATAACCGGAGTCCATGCTCCGTCGGGGCGACCGAGAAACAAACATGGGGATAGCATGATATGCTATAACCGGAGTCCATGCTCCGTCGGGGCGACCGAGAAGCAAACATGGGGACACCTTGACGAGGCCTTGCCGTCAAAGGGGATATGATATTGTATGGTGATTGGATGATGGGTGGGACACATGACATAGGCACCCATGGCATGGCATTCATTTTATGGTTTTATTATATTGTTATTGGTATGCTTGTTATCACTAATCCATGTGCTAGCCCTACTCGGAGTCCTACTGGGCGCGTTGTCTAACGCCCTACTTCTACCCTAGCTGATGACGCAGGACACGGCGGAAACGGTGGACGCGACGGGAGCCAAGCTTAGGAGCTTGGGAAAGCGGCTACTTAGTTTTAATTAAGTTTTATTTTGGAAATGTAATTTAAATAGCTTAGCTTGTCGGATTGTACTAATTACTGTTTCTTGCCATGGTTTGGATTGTACTATGGACGTTATCATTTTGAGATATAACTATGAACATAGGGGTATGTTAGTAATTTAAGCGTCGTACTTCCTTGCTATCTAAAACTGGTAGGATAGTCTCCATTATAATGTTCCATATATAATTACATTCCACGAGCTTACTTCCTACGCGTGAACCGTTCTCGTAGACTTCGTTCCACGCACGCGTAGGGTTGGCCAGTTAAGGACCGGGCTTTAGAAGCTCTGACTTAACTCGCGTCGTGACGTCCGCGCCAGTTGTCACCTTTATTTCAAAAAAAAAAAATAGACTCTAATTTCAGTGAAAATGGGGCGGGCGTTACAATATTCTGCTAAGATTATATTTTTCTATGTGTGAACCATTCTCATGGACTTAGTCCATGCGCACATAAGTTTGGCCAATTAAGGCTCGGACTTAGAAGTCGGACTTAACTCGCGTCGTGACATTCCGCTCTTTATCACTTTTGCTTATTTAAAAAAAAAAAATAGACTCTGATTTCGAGTGAAAAGGGCGGGGTTTTATAAGAGACTTCCAACAGTAGCGTCCCCCTCCTTTCAAAGGGAAAGAAGGAACTGCTGGAGCGGAGAATTGGTTGAGAAACATCACCAAGATCTTGACCTTACTGAAGATCACCAGTAATGAAGATAGAATATTGCTGGCTACTTCACAGTTGATCGATGATGCCGGCAAGTGTTGGAAAGTGATTGAGCGACAGCGAACACAGATTCCAGCAGGGAAAATGTAACGCCCGCCCCTTTTCACCGAAAGTCAGAGCCTAATTTTTTTTTTTTTACAGTGACAAAAGGCGCGGACGTCACGACGCGAGTTAAGTTCCGAGTTTCTAAAGCCCGGCCCTTAACTGGCCAACCCTACGCGTGCGTGGAACATAAGTCCACGAGTACGGTTCACGCGTAGAAGTAAGCTCGCGGAACATAAAAATAACTGCAGATGATAATAGAACTATCCTACCAGTTCTTCAGATAGCAGGGAAGAAATACCCAATTAATTACGAAAATGCCATTATACTGTATTATCCAAAATAATACTTAAACATAGCAAACTACCTAAATTATTACATTTCCGACAAGCTAACTATACAAATACATCTTTTCCAAAATAAACGTAAAACAAAATAATTAATCCGCCTCCCCAAGCTCCTAAGCTTGGCTTCCGTCTCGCCCTTCCGTTCCGCCATTTCCTGCATCATCAGCTAGGGTAGAAGTAGGGCGTTAGAACAACGTGCCCAGTAGGACTCCGAGTAGGGCTAGCACATAGATTAGTAATAACAGCATACTGATAATAACCCAATGAAAATTGATAAACCACGTATAGTGAAAATATAAGATGTATGCCATGCCCTGGGTGTCTATGTTATGAATCCCACCCATCATTCCTGCCATATACTGTCATATCCCCCTTGACGGAAAACCTCGTCAAGATATGTCCAACCGCAAAATATCCCCCTTGACGGCAAAACCTCGTCAAGGTGTCCCCATGCCTGTTCTCGGTCACCCCGATGGAGCATGGACTCCTGTTATCAAAATATCCCCATGCCTGTTTTTCGGTCGCCCCGACGGAGCATGGACTCCGGTTTGTTTATTTTTTTCCGCCCATGCCATGCATGAGATGTAATGCATTATGCTATTATTTATAACTCATAGCCTTAAGATCATACATAGCCTTAATTTATAATGCATAACCTTAATCATAGTTCATAGCCATTAAATAAAATCCATCTTAAACATAGCATCCATAATTGTAAAAACCCATCATAAGATAAATACCAAAATCAATAAAATATGACAAGAATACCATCACACATCCATGGCTTACAAATAGGTAGGAATCCTACCGAACACCGACTCGGGTCTTTATTTCGTTTTCGTCCGACAATCCGGCTACCGACTCGCGTACCGCTCGCGCTATCCGGTACCTTATTAAATTACCAAATCAATCCAAGTTTTAATCATTTCCAAGCCCGTAAATCATAACTTAGTGGGTTTCTTCATTTTAGCCCATATTTACCATTTTTGCCACTACCCTTCACATAAACAATTTTTCATTAATTCACATCTACTTAAGCCCAAAATTTAATCCACAACTTAAGTCCTTTATTTATTCACTAACCATGACCCAACATGAAACAAAATCAGCCATCTAATTTAATAAAATTTTCCATCATCTAAACACAAACATGGACCCAACCTTAGCTCATACAATGACCTACAAAATGGGTCATGGGTTCGGCCACATACCCTGGCCGAACCCATGATGTCTTGTTCCCCATTTTTTTCTTGGGTCCATTGTTATATGTTAGATCCACCAATAATCCCTCCTTGAGGGGTTTACATCATGCAACTAAACCATATTCTTAGCCCCATTTGGATCATTACTTTTGTTCATTTGAAACCCAAAATTCATCAACACATTATCCTTTAAACCCCACCATTTAATCATCATTTCATCACCATAGGGTTCGGCCATATACCATGGCCGAACCCATGGTTCATGATTCATCATTCATTGCTCCATAATACCTATATTCACCCAAAATATTAAATCCACCCATCTTCCCATTTTCCATGGCTTTTTAAACCCTAAGACCCTAGCTAATTTCACACATAACAACCTAGGGTTCGGCCATGCACCATGGCCGAACCCATGGTTCACAATTCCTTCTCTTTCATGCCTTCTTAATGCCATAAAATCCCATTGCATTTTTCATTATAAAACCCTTTTAATACTCATCCCCATTCATTCATTTACAACCCAAAAATCCATTAGCCACCTTCATTATCTTCCATTCATTAACCCTAACCATTTTACATCAAATGGCTAATCACCCACCATGGGGTTCGGCCATACTATATGGCTGAACCCTATGGCCCATGATTCTTATTTTCAAGTACCCAATTCCATGTTCAATTTAATCAATCACACAATGCACACAATATATTTCTCCAATTTCTTACCCTAACCCTAATTCACCCATTTAGGGTTTTCTCCATCTTCCACCCTTCCATTTAATGCATCTAAATTCCATAGTATAAAATCACCTATCCACCATTTATTTCACAAAAATAAATTCCATTTCTTAGACCCTAAAATTCAAAATTCTTTTATTTAAGAAATACTCACTATCCGACGTCTCCTCCGATTTCCGCCGCTCCCGTCGGTCTCCTTAGCCTCCTCTCTCCTTCCTCTTGATCTTTGATAGGTCAAGATCTTTGATCAAGGGTGGCAACTCCCAACCCTAGAATCGGCCATGTTAGGTTTGAATTGAGAGAGGAAAAGAGGAAAGATGATGAGAGGAAGATGATAACCCTTTACCTTAGAGTGATTTCTCTCAAAATTCCACTTCTTTCTTCTCTCCTTCTCTTCTCTTTTCCTTAACTCTCTTTCTCTCCTTCACTTGGATGTAGGGGACGACCATGGGAGAGTGAAAATGGAGAGAGTTGAATGAAAATAGAATGGGAAAAGACACATCAAGCCTTATCCCCATTTTTTTTTTACTTTACATTAACTACCTTCACCAACCTTAAGATATTTTTGAGATATTTAAGTTGCTTTATGGCTTACAACTCCACTCCTCTAAGTCCCAACGTGTTTAACACTTTGAGGTGGGGTAGCTTGGTCTCCATTTGACCAATCTAACCCCATTTAGCCACCAACTTATTAATTTAAGTGTTTAATTAATTTGGTAATTAATCTTAGGTTACTTCATTTTTTATTTATCCTAATTCCCATTATTCCACCCATAGTTGACCAAGTCAACCATGATGGCCAGCCCCACCAATCATTGGCCCACACACCACCTCACTTGATGAGGTGGAGGTGGGTCCCACTTGGCCACACCACCATTGTTTAATTCCAAATTACTTAGGGTGATTAAATTTCACTAAGCCCACTCTAAATGGATCACCATTGGCCCCATGGCCCAATTACATTTCCATCTAGCCCATTTACCTTAGAGCATAACCATCTTGACCCATTAGGTCCCAAATGGGTATTTGACCCCATTTGACCATTCTTGACCCATTTAAATAAATATAAATCCAAACCATAGTCTATTGGGCCACACTTGGGCCTTTATCCAATTTTGGCCCATTTACCATTTACTCCACCAATTTTCTAATTTCCATCATTAAAATAAATAATATTCACATTTATATTAATTCCAAAATTCCAAGACCTTACAGAAAAGGACTAAGTTGACATGGGACCAGTTCTATGCAATGTTCTTGGATCACTACTTTCTAGAAGAGGAGAAGGAGCGCCAGACACAAGCGTTCATATCCTTGGTGCAGGGCACCATGACTGTGGCTGAATATCATCAGGAGTTTATCCGTCTATCATGTTATGCTTTATACATGGTGGACACAGAATACAGAAAGGCTCGTAAATTTGAGCGAGGCCTTCGACCAAGCAACAGGGTCAAAGTGAGTATCTTCAACTCACCCACATTGGCGGAAGTGGTCAGTCGAGCTACCATAGCGGATCAAGAGCTGACAGAGATAGTGAGGTTTGTGGACAACTGCCGAGGCCAAAGCGGGGGAAGTGTTTTTCGTCCAAACAAGAGATTCAAATCCAACTTTGGGAGACCATCACCTTCTACCGGGTCAACTGGAGGCTTTCGTCTCAATCAGCCCTCCACATCAGTATCCGTCTCTCAGGTCCCTCGAGGTGTGAGCACCTATTTTCAGTGTGGCCAGCAGGGCCATTTCAAGAGGGAGTGTCCGCAGAACAGCAGACCTTCTCACTCTAGGGTTCATTTCGTCCTCTAGCCCGATCAACTCATTCACAAGTATCCAGGGCATATAACCAGACAGGACGGGAACCTAATCCTACATAATCTGGATGACTGTATACTTTGGCTCCTCATCCAGAGATGATGGATTACTCAGTGATTCAAGGTATGGCACTAGTTGGTAGTTCCTATGTTTTCGCATTATTTGATTTTGGAGCATCCCACTCTTTTGTATCTGCTACATTTATATCTACTACTGGCACTTTAGTACAACAATTGTCCACCACACTTAGTATTGTATCCCCCATTGGAGACACGTCACTGGGACTGATATGCACAGCGGTAAACACTGAACTTGCTGGATTCAGATTTGAGTTCAATTATCTGGTACTCGAGATGACTGAGTACGACATCATTTTTAGCATGGATTGGTTGGCTAACTTCTAGGTCAGCATTGACTGCCATCTCCTCAGGGTGATATTTTGGTCACCTGAGGGAAAATGATACGTGGTACATGTCGATAAACAGAGCATTCCTATGACCAGGAGACTACATGAAGAATTGAACCACCTTGTATTGATCAACATCAGATTAGACAAGGCACCGGTGGCTGAACTACCTGCGGTAGTGAAAGACTATGCGGAGGTATTCCCGATAGAACTCCCTGGCTTGCCATCCAAGAAGGAGATTGATTTTGAGATCAAGCTCTATCTTGGCACTACTCCAGTGTCATTACCGCAACCGGATGGCCCCAGCTGAGATGTCAGAATTAAAGAAACAAATTGATGAACTGCTCAGACTAGGATGCATCCGGAACAGCACATCATCTTGGGGAGCACCAGTGTTATTTGTGAAGAATAAGGATGGTACGCTTCGGATGTGCTAGAATACAGGAAATTGAACCAGCTGACAATCAGAAACAAGTACCCTCTACCTAGGACTGATGATCTATTAGATCAACTCAGGGTTCCAGTCACTTCTCCAAGATTGATCTGATGTCAGGCTACCATCAAACCCGGGTCAGGGATGAAGACATAGAAAAGACGGCTATCAGAACGCGGTATGGACTATATGAGTATGTGGTCATGCCGTTTGGACTTACCAATGCACCAGCTGTGTTCATGGATTTGATGAACAGGATCTTCCGTCCTTACTTGGACAAGTTTGTAATTGTTTTCATTGATAACATCCTGATTTATTCTAAAAGTCGGGAGGAGCATGCTGAACATTTGCGGATAGTTCTGGACACCCTGAAGAAGAATCAGTTGTATGCCAAAGCAAGCAAGTGCAAATTCTGGCTATCTGAAGTTAACTTCTTAAGGCATGTCATATCAGCGGAAGGTATAGCCGTGGACCCGGCTAAAGTGGCGGCAGTTAGAGAATGGAAAGCTCCCAGCAATGTGACCGAAATCCTAGATTTCTAGGATTGGCAGGTTATTATAAGAAGTTTATTATGGACTTCTCCAATATTGCATCTCCACTTACCCGACTCACTCAGAAAGGAGTCAAATTTGAATGGTCTGATGTATGCAACCGAAGATTCGAAGAACTGAAGGAGAGGCTGACGACTGCTCCTATCCTGATTTTGCCGGAAAGATGCAAGGGCTATGAAGTATATTGTGATGCTTCAGGAGAAGGACTTGGGTGTTCTCTCACTCAAAGTCAGCACATGGTGGTTTATGGTTCAAGACAGTTGAAAATTCATGAACGCCACTATCCCACGCATGATCTGGAGCTAGCCGCAGTAGTCTTCACTCTCAAAAGCTGGAGACACTATCTTTATGGCGAGAAGTTTGAGGCATTTTCAAATCACAAAAGTTTGAAATATTTGTTTGATCAGAAGGAATTAAACATAAGGCAACGTAGATGGATGAAATATCTGCAAAATTATGAGTTTGTGCTTGGATATCATCCTGGCAAGGAGAACAAAGTGGTGGATGCCCTCAGTGGCATGTCACATGTAACAGTGGCCAGTTTGATTAGGAAGGAATGGGAAATACTGAATACCATTCGAGAGTTCAATTTGTACATCAAGAACCATGGGAGTATGTATAATCTGATCATATGGTCCAACATGGTTCCCAAGATTGAACAGGAACAACGGACAGATCCGGAAGTGGAAGAGATATGGGCTAAAATGTCTACTGGTGAGGTTATACCAGAATGGGAGTTACGACCGAGACAGGGTCTTTTATTCCGATGCAGGACATATGTGCCTCAGAGCTGCAGAAGAGAGTTATTGATTGAGGCACACCAAACCAAACTCTCTATTCATCCGGGCAGCACCAAGATATATCATGATCTGAAGAGACACTATTTGTGGCATGGACTTAAAAGAGATGTGGCAGAGTTTGTTGCTCACTGCCTTACTAGTCAGCAAGTTAAGACTGAACATCAAAGGCCACCAGGATTACTCAAACCCTTACCAGTGCCGGAGTGGAAATGGGAACATATTTCCATGGATTTTGTAACAGGGTTGCCAAGGTCATCAAAGGGCAATGATGCAATATGGGTCGTGGTAGATCGATTGACCAAGTCTGCACACTTTCTTCCCACCAAGATGACAGATTCATCTGAGACTTTGGGACGACGGTAGACTACATGGTATCCCCAGGACTATTGTGTCCAACAGAGATGGTCGATTCACCGGCAGGGTGTGGCAGAGCATGCAGTCGGCTATGGGGACAGATTTATTGATTAGCACAGCGTTCCATCCACAGACTAATGGACAGTCAGAGAGGACAATACAGACATTGGAGGATATGCTGAGAACATGTATGTTAGACTTCAAGGGTGTATGGGAGGATCACTTACCGCTGGTTGAGTTCTTTTACAACGACAGTTACCAGGTAAGCCTCCAGATGGCTCCATTCGAGGCGTTGTATGGTAGACCCTGTAGATCACCAGTGTGTTGGACAGAGGCCAGTGAACCTACACTTATTGGACCCGAGTTAGTTGCAGAGACCACGAAACAGATTAAGTTGATACGACAACATCTACTTACTGCACAGAGTCGTCAGAAGAGCTACGCTGACAAGAGAAGGAGGTTCCTTGAGTTTGAAGTGAGAGACTTAGTGTTCTTGAAAGTCTCACCACGAAAGGGACACATGCGATTTGGGAAGAAAGGGAAACTTTCGCCTAGATTTGTCGGACCGTTTCCAATCCAAAAGAGGGTGGGGGAGGTGGCTTATCAATTGGCACTTCCTCCACAGTTGTCATCTTTGCACGATGTATTCCATATTTCTATGTTGAGGAAATATAATCCAGATCCTTCACACGTGCTGAACGTGTAAGATGTTGATGTACAAAGTGACGTGACTTATGTTGAAAGGAAGGTTAGAGTGATAGGGAAAGAACAAAGGGTGTTTCGGAACCGAGCCATTTAGTTCGTCAACGTGGTATGGGATCGACATGGTAATGAGGAAGCCACCTGGGAACTTGAATCAGAAATGAGAGCAGCTCATCCTGAGCTTTTTGTATGAGTTGGTTGAAACCCTACTTCACTCGATTTTTGGGACGAAAATTTCAAAAGAGGACAATATTTTAACATCCTGGATTATCAATACAATTATTATATTGGATATTAACTATTTTAATTGTTAAATTTAAGATTTATAGATGGAATGAATGTTAGATGGATAAGAATTGGGGCAATGGCCCAATTATGATCCAACGGATCATGGATAGAGTTGATTCTAATTAATTCGGTAAATGTAGTTAATTGGGTCAAATACCCAATTGGGACCCAATGGATCAAGATGAATTGATGTTTAAGGTAAATGAGTAAGGAATTGATTTAATCGGGTCATGTACCCAATTAAGATCTAAGGCATGGGATCCACCTCATCAAGTGAGGTGGCAAGTGTAGGAGGTGACATGGAAGTGGCATATCCAAGTGGGACCCAAATCCATCTCATCAAGTGAGGTGGCGAGTGGTCTAAGGTCACATGTAGGGCCGGCCACCATGGTTGACTTGGTCAACCATGGGCGACTTCATGGGTGAGTTCAAAAGGGTTAAGTGAAGTAAGTTGAGTTAAGGATTTAATTAATTAAGAAATAAATTCAAGTCTTGAGTTGCATGGATGAGTTCAAGTGTTTGAGTTAGGGGAATGAGTTTCATTTAAAGTGAGTTGAGTTGAAAGGGATGTGAAGAGACTCTCATTTGAAATGAGTCAAAGAGAGGTGGAGGGTTTCCATCTCATGGGAGAGGAAACCCTAGACAAAACTGTTGGGAGTGGGGAGAAGGCTCCAAGTGTAAGCCTTGTGTCTCCTTGGTTAACCAAGGGACACATGGGAAAGACCAAGAAGTGATGAGGGTGGTTGGGAGATTAGGGCTTAGACAAGACTCACACAAAAACACATTTGGCCAATCCTCCCTTAGACAAAAGAGTTAGAGATTGTTTCATCTCATCCTCTCTCTCCCTCTCTCTGCATCCTTGGCCGATCCTCTCTTTGAGACAAAGAAAAGATAGAGTTTCATCTCATCCTCTCCCTCTCTCCCCCTCTCAACCAATACCTCTTTGGCCGAACCCTCCATTAGGAGTTTTTCATCTCAATCCCTCTCCCTCTCTCATCATACTTGGCCGAATTCTCAAGGTGGAACAAGAGGTAGCATTTTCTCTTCTCATCTCTCTCTCTCTCTCTCTCTCTCGCACATTTTCGGCTCTAGACTTAGAGAAACCAAAGAACAAAGGAGGAAGAAGAAAACACTAAGGAAGGAGCAAAATCAGACCTAAAGAAACGGAGGAGACGCGGAATAGGTATGTATTACTTAACGAGGGTTTATTGATTAAAAAGAAACTAAGAGAACTATGGTTTCGGCTATGGAATGGCCGAAACCATGGGGTTGCATTTCGGATTGAAAAGAATAGCCAAAGTGTTATGGGCCATAGAATGTAAAAATCTATTCAAGGAATAGCAATGAGATGGACATAAAAGTAAAGTATTGTTCAAATTCCGAAATATAGTTTTAGAGATTGAAAAATGGACAAGACCCTAATCTTGTTGGCGGGCAAGATAAGTTGTACAAATGAGTTGTGATGATAAGGACTATGGCTATACATGATTAATGGATGATGATGAGGACAATGGGTAAATGGTTGAAACAAATGTGGAAGGATATTCAAAATTATGATGTAATACTAAGATTAGGAAAAAATAATCAAAGAACAAGGTTCGGCCTCTTGCATGGCCGAACCCTATTTTTTATGGGGATCATTTGAGGACTCAAGAGAGACTAGATGAGGTTCGGCCATGTTGTATGGCCGAACCCCATCAAGTGACCTAAAACATGTTGGATGTAAATTTTTAAGAAAAACCCATCCTCAAGGTTATATAAGATGGAAAAAAGAGGAGAAGGAAGAAAAAACATGGCCGAACCCCGTGGATGATTTTATGGATCTAGGTATGTTTAAAAAGTAAATTGATTAACTATGAATTATCAAGTTATGAAATAAAAAGAAAGGAATGATGGTGGACCCGCGATATTTAAAATATAACAAGGATTAAAAAAAAGGGTCAAAAACCAAGGAGTGAGGTTCGGCCATGTAGTATGGCCAAACCCCATTGATGGGTCTTGGTAAACATGAACACATCTTAGCCCCGTCGTATGGCCGAACCACGTTGAGGGTCTTAACCGGTTTAAGGATTATGATGCGTAAATGCGACCAAAATGAAAGGTTAATTATAAATTGATATATGTGTATGATTTAAATTGATAATGTAAAGAGACATGATTTGCTTTCACGTGACGGTTACCGACTGTTCGTGCGAAACAAGATAAGGACAGTAGATTGGAGTTGGGTAGGATTCCTATCTTGTTGAAACACTTGGACTATGTATATGTAATGGTTTTTAATCCCATGTTTGATGATCTATTTTGGTATCAAATGCTCATGTTTTAAGGACGTAATTTCAATGCTATTATGTTTAATATGAAATAGTATGTTTGTACTCACATCTCATGCATGGCATGGGAGGGAACAAATGAGGGGAGTCCACACTCCATTCGGGTATCCGATAAACAAACGTGGGGAGGGATCCACACTGATTCCGATTGAGAAATGGTATATGATGTTTGAAATGTAAGAGGAGTCCACGCTCCGTTCGGTAGTACCGATAAGGCATACGTGGGCAGTCATGACAATGAATACCTTGATGTGGCTTGTTCATCAAGAGGATTATATATGTGTTTGAGATTGTAACACTTTGGAATTTCATGTTATTAATATATATGAAATTTGCCATTTTAAATTGTGAATTATTAGATATGGACCCTAGATGGGTAAAGGGTTGGGTCAATTACCCTATTAAGACCCAACAGATTGTGGATATGGTTGCAATTGGAATAATTGGATAAGATGTACTCAATTGGGTCAAAATTGTTAATTGCGTCAAATTGTCCAATTGGGACCCAATGGGTCATGTTTGACTTGGTTGACCACCAAGTGAGTTGAGTTGATTTGAAGTAAATTAAAGTTGTGAGTTAAATTAAATGAGTTGGGATGGACGGTTTACATTTCAAATTCAAAATTCAAATAATGGGATGGACAATTTACATTTCAAATTCAAAATTCAAATACTGGAATGGACGGTTTACATTTCAAATTCAAAATTCAAATAATGGGATGGACGGTTTACATTTCAAATTCAAAATTCAAATAATGGGATGGACGGTTTTTACATTTAGAATTCAAATTCAAACGCTGGAGAGATGGAGGAGTATTGTTTTGTTTCAAATTCAAATGTTGGAGAGATGAAGATGGTTTGTGTTTCAAATTCAAACGTTGGAGAGATGGAGGAGTATTGTTTTATTTCAAATTCCAACATTGGACAAATGAAGATGGTTTGTGTTTCAAATTCAAACGTTGAAGAGATGGAGGAGTATTGTTTTATTTCAAATTCAAACGTTGGAGAGATGAAGATGGTTTGTGTTTCAAATTCAAACGTTGGAGAGATGAAGATGGTTTGTGTTTCAAAATCAAACAAGGATACACATGGAGAGATAATGGAGATGGTTATACATTTAAAAATTCAAATTCAATGGCATACACGTTGGAGTCTTGAGAATTCCATCTCATGTAGAGATAGGGAAGATAATGAAGAGGAGGAAACTCCCACATGGAGAGATAATGAAGGTGGTTTAAATTTCAATTTCAAGCAAGGCTACACGTTGGAGGGATAAGGGGGAGTTTTGGATTTAATTTTTCAAATTCAAACAAGGCTCAACTCTCCCTCTCCCTCTTGGCTGTCTCTCTCCCTCACACCCTCTCTTAGCCGACCACTTACAAAGACAAAAGAGAAAAAGAACTTAGAGTTTACATCCCCAAACACCTCTCCCTCTCACTCAAAACCGATCCTCTATCAAACCCACATAATTGGCCTAACTCTATCTCTCTCTCAAGCTCTCACACTCGGCCTAAGGATCAAGAAGAAGGAGGAAAAGGCTAAGGAAAGAAAGGATTGAAAGAAGAAGTCGGAGCGAAGGAAAACCGGAGGAGTCGCGGAACCGGTAAGTAATCTTTATAAAATTGTGTTTAAAGAAAGGAACCATAGGGTTCGGTCATGGTGGATGGTCGAACCCCATGGAAGAAAATTGGGGGTTGATTTGGGTATTTTAATGGGAAGGATGAACCATAGGGTTCGGCCAAAGAGCATGGCCGAACCCCATGGAGGGACCATGGTTATTTTAAGGGTTCTTGGAGAATGGAAACCATGGAAAGTTTATGAATGTTTTAGAAGATTTAAAATAGAAAGAAGAGTACAAAACCAAAGGGTGAAGTTCGGCCATGTTGTATGGCCGAACCCCACCAAGAGATATGTATGGACTTAGGGTTTTTAGATGTTGAATTTAAGTGGTTTGTTTTATTAATTTTAATGGGTTTCAAAACAGGAAAATAATAGATGAATGTTAATGATGAAATGGTCTTAAACATTGGAAATGGTGAAGAACCATGGACCAATATGGCCGAACCCCATAAAGAACTATTGGTGGACTTAGAGGTATTTTGGACCATGGAGATGAAGGGGGAAAGTTGGTAATGATAATAGGTTTAAAGGTGGTTAATGATGATCAAAATTAATGATCTAAATGCATGATTAAGACCCCCTCATGGAGGAACTTTGTTATGGTCAAAAATAAAAGACCATGGGTTCAGCCATGGTGTATGGCCGAACCCCATGGGGAGTGTTTTTGGGACTTAAAAGACTTTTAAATGGTAGACCATGGGTTCGGCCATGGTGTATGGCCGAACCACATGGGAAATGTTTGGTGGACTTAAATGGTTAACAACGATAAACAATTATGGTTTATGTGTGTTAAATGATTAACTAAGAGGTGATGGAGTAATAGATTCAAGAGAAGCACTAAAACCAAGTGAGTGAGGTTCGGCCATGGTGTATGGCCGAACCCTACAAAGTGTGTTATGGTTTGGTATATTAATGTAAATCAAATGGGACTTTAGTTTGACTTGTGGATATGTAACAAGGTGACGGGACCTCACAAACGATATACGGTCGTGAACGGTTTTCGGACAAGAACGCAAGGTCAAACTAGTTATCATTGGTAGGATTCTACCTTTTTGAAACATGGTTTACGTATATGGTTTATTTTGATGAATTATGTTGTAAAAGATATGTTTCAAAATGTGAGATTTAAGTGCTATTTTTATATGATAAATAGCATGTGTTTCATTAGCATCTCATGCATAGCATGGAGTGAAGGATATGTAACCGGAGGGGCCACACTCCGTCGGGGAGTCCGAAAAACCTATGTGGGATACCTTGATGTGCTTTTCCATCAAGAAGAAACCGGAAGGGCCACACTCCGTCGGGGCGTCCGAAAGACCTATGTGGGGGTACTTATATGTATTTGTGATGGGTGGGACTCATTGCATTTGACATCATGACATGGCATGGTTTATATAAGTTTTTGACATTATGATATTATTATCTATGATTAGTACTAACCATGTGTAGACCCTAATAGAATTCCTACTGGACGCGTTGTTCCAACGCCCTACTTCTACCCTAGTGGATGATACAGGAAAGGGAAGGGACGATGAGCGTGATCGGAGCCAAGCATAGGAGCTTGGATATGTGATTGAATCTTATTTTTATTTATGTTACTCATGGACATGTATTTTGAGTAGCTAGTTTCGACATGTAATAATTTAGATATTTGTTATGGTTTGTGAATGGTTACTTTGATGATTTAAGTTAAGTTAATCATTTATAATTGACGAAGTACTTTGCTATCTAAAAATGGACTAGAGCTAGGTTCTATTATAATCCTCAGATTATGATTTAATTCCGCAAGTATCTTATCACGTGTGAACTGTTTTCATGGACTTAGTCCATGCACACGTAGGGGTCGCTAGTTAAAGGTCGGACTTTAGAAGTTCGGACTTAACTCGGGTCGTGACGTCCCGCTCTTTATCTCACTCTTTATTTAAAAAAAAAAAATTAGACTCTGATTTTCGGAAAGCAAGCGAGAAAGGGCGGGGCCTTACAGAGATATGGTTGATGGGTGGGAAATCATGGCATATGACACCCATGGCATGGCATTGACTTAGCATGATTTTGATATTATGTATCTATTCTGTTTTTATACTAATCCATGTGTTAGACCCTACTCAGAATAGCTACTGGGCACGTTGACTAACCGCCTTACTTCTACCTTAGATGATGATACAGGGAATGGACGGAACGAAGGACGCGAAAGGAGCCAAGCTTAGGAGCTTAGATAATTTAGACTTGCTTTATTTAAGTTTTATTTTCGGACAATGTAATTTGAGTTATTCGCATTTTGGGACTGTAATAACTTAGAACTATTGTGCTATGGTTTGGTTATATTTTTGGACATTTGAACTTAAGTTAATTATTTGTGATGGACTTCCTTGCTAAAAAAGGATAGGGATAGTAACACAATCTTATATTAATTTCGCATTACATTTATTCCGCAAGTATAGCCTTAATGCGTGTGAACCGTTTTAGTGGACTTAGTCCACGCACACGTATGGTTGACCAGTTAAGGGCCGGGCTTTGGAAGCTCGGACTTAACTCGCGTCGTGGCGTCCTGCTCTCTATCTCAGTCTTTATTTCAAAAAAAAAAATAGACTCTGATTTTTGGCGAGTGAAAAAGGGTGGGGCATTATAGTGTCTTGAGATGTTTCGGAAATAACACGCATGTAGCGGGACAGGGTGTTACATTCATAGTATATCTAATCCTTCTATCCGATGAGTCTCCTTAATGGGTTACTATTCATTTTTAGTTACAATAATCCATCAATCAATATAACACTCAGTGCTCAGTCTCATATTTCTTCCTGGCAAGGGTAGAGTATTGAGGCTTTGCCCAAAGGGTACAATAAAGGTGTTGAGGCCACTACACATATTGTCTTTTGGAAATGACCATGGAGACATATTGAGTTAGGCCTAGAGATATAACATGCTCAGGCCACTACTCGTATATTAAGTTAGGCCTAGAGATCACTCAGTGCCCGAACCCTTATTTTTCTACCGAGCGGCGAAGTTAATCGCTCAACTACTAATAGCTACCATCTTAACACGGGTCATCTTATTATCATAAAATTAATAAAAAAATTACTTTAAGAAATTTATCTTATTATCACGGGCCAGCCCCGAAAGGCCAGCCCACCAATCCAAGCCCATAAAGGCCTAGATTAGTATGAGGGTAATTGCATAGGAACCTTACAAGCATATTTATAGGGTGAAATGTTTAGCAACTTTCCACACATTTAGATGTGGGACAACTGTCCAAGTTACTTAGAACCCAGTTACGTGTAAATGGAAATGGGATTTAAGAATTTCATTATTATTACAAAAAGATTTTAGGATTATAATATATGGAAAATTCAATATTTTAAAATTTTAAGTCAAAATATATTTATACTAAAATATATTTGGAATGATTAAAATAATATTGACAAAATATTATAATTTTTATATTAATAATATGATAAGTCTTCAACTTTTCTTTTGTTTTTTCTCTTTTGGAAAGATGGAAGGTGTGCTCATTCCAAGACATCACAATTTAATTTATATTTTATATAAAAAAGAAAAAATTTTAATTTATTAAATATCTTCTTGGATAATTTAATACTTTTACAGTAATCTACCTAATCATTTAGATATTCAAAGTTCACCATCAAACATAGCTCATTGAGCAACCACTAAACTTTTCGTTTCCAAACTCTCAAATGTGAAATGAAATATCATGGTCTCATTACAATTTTTGAATTTGAATTTAAATATTCGATGTATGAGATCATGGATTATGAAATATTTTTGTTTGAGATGATATTGGAACATAGACGTTGGATTATTATTTTTCTGTATTTATAATTGTTTTTGTGGGAACAAGAATATTTTTTATGAAAATATTATCTTGTCTTTTATTATGTGTATTGTATTTTATATTATATTTTTTTATAGTTATTTATACTTTATTATCTTATTTACTCATTTAGTGTAATATTATTTACCTATATTATATTGACCGGTAGATGTTTGATTGAGTTTATTTAACCCAACTTTCCTATGAAATGATTTGGTAGATGGGTCAGTTTTTAAAATATTACTCTCAACCACTAAAATATACATTGACAAAATATTATATTGATAAAATAGGTTTTTACATAAAAAATTATTTCAACTCATTAATTAAACCTTAGTTAATAATTTAATAATATTAATAATATTATTTAATAATACGAATTTGACTGAGTTTGACTACGGGTCAACCTGGTTAAACCTTATTTAACCCACCCTTCCTCTAAAATGGATCGTTCCACGGGCCGGGTTTTAAAACTCTCAAGAAAGAAATGATAAACTTCAATCAAAAGGAGAGTGAACAATTCTGTGAAGCATGGGAAAGATTCAAAGAAATATTAGCAAAATGCCCCCACCATGGTTTTGAAACATGGAGACTTGTCCAATTTTCTATGATGGTTTGACCACATCAACCCGTCAAATGGTCGAGTCTATGAAAAATGGGGAATTTTTGAAGCTAACTGAAAATAATGGATGGACATTCTTAGAAACATTGGCAGAAAATTCTTAGCGATGGGATTTTTCCAAGAAATATATTTTACCACAAACCTCAAGAAAGGGGGGTTTGTACGAAGTCAGTAGTGATTTTGACGTTAAGTTAGCAATGCAAACCTAACGAAACAAATCAACTCATTAGTAATGACTCAGGCAATGAATCCATTAATATGACCAAATGTTGAATTTTGTGATATGTGTTCTAGTCCAAGACACCGCTCAAAATTGCTCTTCCCTAGAATCAAATTCTGAGTGTTCAACTGAACAAGTAAATGCACTCAATAATTTTGGAAGACAGCAAGGAACCCCATTCTCTGCTACATATAATCCTAATTGGCGAAATCATCCCAATTTTTATTAGCTATAGAATCAACCTCCAATGAATCAAAACTTTCCTCAATATCAAAATCAGCCATTTCAACCACCTCCATATCGGCCACCACCTCAAAATCAATCATACCATCCATCCCAATCAAATCAGTCAAGTGAGTCAAATCAATCTTATCCTTCACAACAACGTAAACCTTTGATTGAGGATACGTTGCAGCAATTCATGCAATCTACCCAGTAAGCTATGCACTAGTTCAAAATACAGCTTGGACAATTAGCCACTGCTATTGGTGATAGGGAACAAGGAAAATTTCCCAGTTAATCTTTTCCAAATCCTAAGTGACAGTATGAAGTTTTATCATCCAAACTAGATGATGTTAAATCAACTATTACCTTGAGATCAGGGAAACAGGTAGATAACAAAGTGGAAATGCCTAAAGAATCAATCAATAATCAATCAAAGCAATCGGATAACTCACTGAGTTCATCCCCTGTCCAAAATCCTTCGAATTTATCTACTAAGAAAACATTTTCACCAAGGGCTCCATATCCTCATAGGTTATCAGCAACACAAAAGATACCTTATGTTGACATACTAGAGGCTTTTAAACATGTCAGTATCAATATCCCTCTATTGGATGCCATCAATCAAGTACATTCGTATGCCAAATTTCTCAAAGACCTATTTACGGTGAAACGGAGAACCAATGTTCCTACAAAGGCTTTCCTAGCAGAAAATGCGAGTGCACTGCTCCCACAAACATTTCCAATCAAACATAAGGATCTTGAATGTTCAACCATTGCTTGTACAATTGGTACATACACAATTGACAGGGCCTTATTAGATCTTGGAGCTAGTGTCAGCCTATTGCCATATTCTTTCTATGAGCAGTTAGGTTTGGGAGAACTGAAACCTACTTCTATCACACTACATTTAGCTAATCGCTCAATACAAATTCCTAGAGGTGTGATAGAAGACGTTCGAGTTAAGGTTGACAATTTCTACTTCCCTGTAGATTTTGTGGTATTGGATACACAATCAACTCAAGATGATAATGGACATATCCCAGTCATTCTTGGACGACCATTTTTTACCACTGTAAAAGCGGTAATCAATTGCCAAAATGGCATGCTTAGATTATCAATTGGAAATTTGACAACTGAACTCTATGTTTTTTTGCCTTTGTCAACAACCTCTCTGCATGGATGATCCATGTGAGGTTAACTTAATTCAGAGTTCAATTGATGAATTTTTCCTTCACTCCATTTGCAATGATCAATTCGAAAAATCATTGTCTATCTTAGACAATGATTAAAATATCAATGAAGTAGATGTTATCACCAAATTTGAACCTCTTTCTGTCAATCCATCAGTGTCAGTCCCGTCTATCGTGAAGCCACCAAAATTAGAACTCAAAACTCCTCCTGAAACTCTCAAATATTCATATCTTGGACGTTCAGACACATTGCCAATTATCATAGCTTCAGACTTAACTTCTGAGTATAAGTCTAAACTTCTGACTATTTTAAGAGATCATCGTGAAGCTATAGGATGGTCCATTACCGATCTCAAAGGAATTAGCGCTTCTATGGTCATGCACAAAATTTATTTGGAAGAAAATTCCAAAACATCTAGGGAACCACAGAGACGGTTAAATCCAGCAATGCAGGAAGTAGTGAGAGATGAAATTTTGAAACTTCTCGAAGTTGGAATTATTTACCCAATTTCAGATAGTGCATGGGTAAGTCCAATCCAAGTTGTCCCGAAAAAGTCTAGTGTCACGGTAATAAAAAATGTAGAAAATGAGTTAGTTCCAACACGCGTTCAAACGGGTTGTAGAGTTTGTATTGATTACCGAAAGCTGAACATTGCCACCCGAAAAGATCATTTACATCTTCCTTTCATTGATCAGATGCTTGAATGTTTAGCCGGTCATGCATTTTATTGTTTCTTTGATGGTTATTTCGGCTATAACCAGATCTATGTTGCTTCTAAAGATCAGGAGAAAACAACATTCACCTGTCCATTTGGTACGTTCGCCTATCATCGTATGCCTTTCGGACTATGTAATGCACCTGCCACCTTTCAGAGGTGCATGATCAGTATTTTCTCTGACATGGTAGAACGCTTGCTGGAAGTTTTTATCGACGACTTCTCAGTCTTTGGATCAACTTTTGACCAATACCTGCATCATCTGACCCTTGTGTTAGTCAGGTGCAAAGAAAAGAATTTAGTACTTAATTGGAAAAAATGCCACTTTATGGTAAAATCAGGCATAGCACTTGGGCACATCATCTCAAAAAAATGAATTGAAATGGATTAAGCCAAAGTTAACCTAGTCTCTAATTTACCAAAATCACAAACTATTAAAGAGATTAGGTCATTCTTAGGTCACGCTTGATTTTACAGAAAGTTTATCAAATGATTCAATGACATATCCAGACCTCTCTGTAGACTCCTAAGCAATGATGTCGTTTTCAATTTTGATGAAAAATGTGTCATAGCCTTTGAAAAATTGAAAGCTACCTTGAGTTCTGCTCCAATCATACAATCACCTGATTGGTCTATACCTTTTGAAATTATGTGCGATGCCTCTGACTATGTAGTAGGAACCATGTTAGGACAAACAATGAACAGATTACCTCATATTATCTACTATGCTAGCAAAACGTTGAATGACGCTCAGCTTCATTATTCCAACATGAAAAAAGAGTTGTTAGCAGTTGTATTTACGCTAGACAAATTTCGATCTTACTTAGTGGGTTTGAAGGTCGTTATCTATTCAGATCATGCTGCACTCAAGTATCTTCTTTCTAAGAAAGATGTTAAGTCCCGCCTGATCCGATAGATACTTTTGCTACAAGAAGTTGATAATGAAATTTGGGACAAGAAAGGTTTCGAAAATGTGGTAGCAGACCATTTGTCTAGATTAGTAACTGAGATCACTGAACATAACTGTCCTATCACTGAGTCCTTCCTTGACGAGCAACTCATGACTATTTCCCAAGTACCATGGTTCGCAGACATTGTTAATTATCTTGTGACTAGTCAAATGCCTCATCATTGGACTAAACAAGGTAGACATAAATTTTTGGCATAAGTCCAAAATTTCATTTGGGATGATCCATATATGTTTAAGCATTGTGTGGACCAAATTATTCGTCGTTGTGTCCTTGAAGAAGAACAACAAAGTGTCATAAGTTTCTGTCATAATCAAGCTTGTGGAGGCCATCTCAGTGCTAAAAAGACAACTGCAAAAATTTTACAGTGTGGATTTTATTGGCCCTCCATGTTTCGTGATACCCATACCTTCTGTGTTTCATGTGATAGATGTCAAAAATTAGGAAGTATATCCCGCCGGGACATGATGTCTTTAAACCCAATCTTAATTGTCGAACTTTTCGATGTTTGGGTCATTGATTTCATGGGACCTTTTCCTAACTCTTTTGGCAATCTATATATCCTCGTAGGAGTTGACTATGTATCAAAGTGGGTATAAGCAGTGGCTTGCAAAACCAATTACCACAAGGTTGTCACTCGTTTCTTGAAAGAAAATACATTTTCTAGATTTGGAATTCCACGAACTATCATGAGTGATGGTGGTAAGCATTCTTGTAATCGCCCATTCGAAAAATTGATGAAATCATATGGGGTGATTCACAAAGTAGCTACCCCCTATCATCCTCAAACAAGTGGACAAGTGGAAATATCAAATAGAGAAATCAAACATATCCTGGAGAAGACAATCAATCCATCTCGAAAGGACTGGTCTTCCAGACTCACTGATGCACTATGGGCTTATCGAACTGCGTTCAAGACACCCATAGGAATGCACCCTATCGCTTAGTGTAGGGAATGGCTTGTCATCTTCCAGTCGAAATAGAACACAAAGCCTATTGGGCCATCAAGTGTTTCAATTTTGCTCCAAATTCGGCTTGACAAGTCAGAAAGCTTCAATTAGCTAAATAGGAATAAATCAGAAATGAAGCTTATGATACGGCTAGAAAGTGCAAAGACCGAATGAAAATCTTTCATGACAAACACATTCTCCGAAAAGTATTTACTGTTGGTCAAAAAGTCCTATTGTACAATTCTAGGTTGCATCTTTTTCCTGGAAAATTGAAATCCAAATGGTCCGGTCCATTTATCGTCACAGCCGTATTTCCATATGGTGCCATCCAGATCAAGCATCTTAAAAATGGTCATCCTTTCAAAGTCAATGGTCAACGTTTGAAACCATTTTTAGAGCCCTACACTCCAGAAGGAATAGAGGAAATCCTGCTCATTGATCCAGTTTACCAAAACTGTTTTGCACATTTTTACCCTTACCCAATCATCTTTACCCAGACCCACCAGTCCAATTGTCTATGTTTGAGTTGGTCTAAAGTTCATCAAAGTCATCAGCGTCTAGTTGTTATTTTCCTTGAGTCTAGTTTTTCTTTGAGTCAATCTAGCCTAGAAGTCAGTCATTTCATCCCACGGTACAACCCATAGTTAGCATGTTCGTTTTCTAAGATAATTCTTCGTTTAGACCTGGCAAGTGTAGATTAGGGAACATTGAGGAAAATGTTCAATTTGAGTTTGGGGGTACTAAGGTTATTCATTCATTTTTCATAAAAATTCTTAGGGGAGAGTTAGTTCATAACTGAGACCCCTTAAAAAAAATATTTATGTTTTCAGCAACCATCATCCATCTTTGTCTTTGTGACCAGCAGACGTTAAAGAAATGGATAGAAGTCATGCACGTAAACGGTCGAGTTTTCATTTTTGCATTGTGTCTGTCTAGAACACATGTAACAGCCCGACCCATAAAAAGGGCTTGGGGCTCGACCCAGCAAGATATTGCCCGCTTTGGGCCCACACGCTCACACAAGTGCACACGAGCGAGCCTGCACGATTTTTGGATCGGACCCGGCCCAAGTCCGGGTCCAAAACGTGTCTTGCTGGTTTGAGGGAGCAAGGCTACTTATAAACCCCCTTTCAAACTCCTCAACTTCAGATGTGGGACTTTCCGTAACTCCCACCCACTGCTGGGCTGTTGGATCCGACCTCCCCACTCTGCTTGCCCGTCCGACAGGGCCCAGTTTCACTTGGATCAGCCTATCTAGGACCTGGCCTCTGGCTCATGGGTCAGGATATCACAATCCACCCCCTAAAGCTCAGAGTCACCCTCGGCTCGACCCAATGAACCTAGTGGAAGGCAGTAAGCCCACACAGTCCGAGTGTAGAACCCGGAGCTCTGATACCATTTGTAACAGGCCGACCCATAAAAAGGGCTTGGGGCTCGACCCAGCAAGATACTGTCCGCTTTGGGCCCACATGCACACACAAGTGCACACGAGCGAGGCCGCACGATTTTTGGATCGGACCCGGTCCAAGTCGGGTCCAAAACGCGTCTTGCTGGTTTGAGGGAGCAAGACTACTTATAAACCCCCTTTCAAACTCCTCAACTTCAGATGTGGGACTTTCCACAACTCCCACCCACTGCTGGGCTGTCGGATCCGACCGGCCCACTCTGTTTGCCCTTCCGACAGGGCCCAGTTTCACTTGGATCAGCTTATCTAGGGCCTGGCCTCTAGCTCATGGGTCAAGATATCACAACACAAGTTCCCCCAAACTTGTGTGGGAAAATCATTTCCTTAGCTATGAGGATGATGAAGCTGGAAATCCAAGAGGACAAACCTAGACCTCTGTGGTCGAAGCACTCTGGCTGCAAAGAGGAAAGCTAAGAGGCTAGGTATCTGTGACAAATGCGGACGTTGGAATTATAATGGAATAAGATCAGATTATGGACTCCATTGTGAGACAGCAGCAACTAGACTTGTAGGGAACCGACAGATCAATGTAGAACTATGAAAGGGCAGAGTAAGTCCAGAAAGACTGAAACGCCTTAAACTATAGAGAATTGTTGATTTCTGACTAAGCGCTTACAAACGTCTTGACGTTCTGATGTTAAACAAGTCATAATCTTGTTTAGACAAAAATAGGTAGAATGAATTTAGAGAAGAGTAAGTGAGAACTGAGACTTCTAGAGCTTAAACACTACCAATTTTTAGTTTGGAAAAGATTACCCGCATCCTGACAATCTGATGTAAAAAGGGTCACATTTTTAGCATTAATACTTAGATAGAGATCTTTATATCATACTTTTCAGAAAATATTTTTATAGGATTTATATTTGGAAACCATTGTACACAACCATATTACGTTTAGTCTGAAAAAGGAAAAATATTCACGAGTCGAGTAATCACTAGAGGAATACCAGTGGAGACTTAACCCAGTGAGCTTTAGAGCCATTCTTTCTTCTGAGGGTTATAAGTCAATTCTATTTTTTTTGGTAGCGTAAATAAGTCGTTGTTGATCTCATCATCCTTTATCTTGGTCATAATACTGAGAACGCCATCAAAATTGAGTTATTATACCTAATTTTTTTTTTTTGAATTTATTTGAAACAAAGAAACCACCTGTTGAAACTTAGGATATGATTTAGGCCAATGCTGGATCATTTGAGCCTTCAAGCCTACCTATTGTTGGTCATCTTGGCTTGATAGTTCCCCAGTTGAGCCTTATATAAGCCTACTTTCTTAACTAGCCATGTTTACCATACTCAACTCCAGTCCAGGAGTATAACCTAATCAAAAGTATCCATGACCTATTCTTAGAAAAGGTTAGAGATGAAAAATTAAGGGATGGTACTCTAAAAATAAGGGCACAAGAAAGAAAAGAACAAGAAAAAAAAAAAAATAACATCCAAAAAGGGAAACATCCAGTTACCAAAAGAAGGATGTGAAAAAAAAAAATAAAGAAATAGAAATACTTTGAAAAGTACCGAAAAAAAAAAGGAAAAATATCCCATTCAAAATCATGAAGACCTCTAACCATTTATATTCAAAATATTTCTAGAGCCTTATATCCTTCTTTGATTTGACCCGATCTCAAGTTACGTTTCGTCCTAAAAGGAAGTCCTATTGATCTTGGTCTAAATAAGGTGTTTCATGTAGAGAATAAAGGAAGAAAAATGATAGTATTTGACTCAACGTTCTCAGGAAAGTTGCACCTATTACTGTGATCATTCATCTTCTTTGATATGAGCTGTCGTTGTTAATACATATGTGAGATACTTTGATTTTGAGTACATAATTTCTTCTCACATATACTTGAGAGAAAATGAATCCAAATCTCTCAGTATTAATTTTTCTGAGAAATATATCCAGTGAGGTTTGCAGTCAAAGCGCATTTTCCAATGGTGTGAACGAAACTTGGGTCTATTTGGAAAAAGAGGTCTATCTTAATATTGGCTAAGCGCACACTACACTCCAAGTATAAGCCTTGTAAAATGAATTTTAGAGTTGTATGATGTCTAGACCTCTCATCTTTGTGTTCCTGTTAAACATGTTGATATTTGTGGGTATTATCACTGAAAGCCCTCACGAGACTATAACTCATCCACTAATAGTGAACTAGGGGTTTAAAGGCTTATTGCATATGCTAAATGCAATCGAGAGTACCACCGAAAGTGGTTTAGTCTAGGATTTTCAATTTATCCAGTTGGTCTAGAATACGATTTCTGTGTGTCTTTAGAATTTTTAGTTTTAATTTTGCTCGTGGACTAACAAAATCTGAGTTTCGGCGTATTTGTTGAGCATTGAAATATTACATTTTTGCCCCTGATTATTGGGTCAGTTAATCCTCAATTTTGTATATAATCATGCATTTAATGTACTTTGTCAGTTTTGTAGTAAAAAATGGAAAGTTCAGGAAAATCAAGTTAAAACAACAAAAGATTGCAAGTTTAGAGCTTTAGAGAGAAGACCTAAGATTATTATAATTATTTCATGTCACTTTCTAGGATTTTCATGTAAATTAATGAATTTAGATCCAGTTATGAGAGTCTATGATTAATTAATAATTTTTAGATTTGAAAGTGGCTGAATAATTATTTAATTCTAGAGATTAAAAGCTGCAATCCAAGAGCCAAAGCCTGAATTTCAAGTCATTGGGCCAAGACTCGGTTCAAATCGGCCAAGATTCAGTTCAAGTGGGCCAAGCTATGCTCCACAAAGCTTCAATGGGCCAAGCCCATGTGCATTTCACACTTTGGGCTAGGCCAGTGTGCAAGCTCAGTCCAACTAAGGCCCAAGGTCTCAAATCCAATTCAAGTGGGCCTAAGTTGAGGTCTAGATCCAAATCCAAAGCCCAAGTCCAATAAACTCCATGGTCCATGTTTGATTCTACCTAAGTCCAACGCAACTACTCATGTCCAAAACTCATAACCCAACTCCACATCCAAACCATCCAACTCCCATCTTAGATCTTAACATTCTATCTCACATGCCTAATTAGGTCAAACCTTAGAGCCACCATCGAATCTAGCCCATCCATTCATCTATCATTAGATCTAGGTCATCCATCATCATCATGATCATCTTAACCTTAGATTAGTGTTCATCCATGTATCATCTATTAATCTTTGCATTCATTTCATGCATTAGTCATATTAGCCATTAGATATTAGGTCATCTAATCTCATTCACCCATTTATCTCTTAGAAACTCTAGAGCCTCTACATGCATCCATCACATATAGGTCATGCATTTCATCATCCATTTAAGATCCACCTATGCATCTAAATTCTCCATCAACCATCGACCCAATTTTATAATTATTTTACCCTAAATACCTTAGAGCCTTTAGATCAAAGTCCATTAAATCTAAGCCCTCCATTCATAAAACCCTAAGCTATGAAGAACTTGTAGTTTAAGCTAGCCCCCATGCGCATATCACACCTCATCATCCATGCTTTTTGAAACCTAAAACCTCTCCATGCACTTAGACTAAAAACCATTTAGATACATCCCTAAGATCCAAAAACACCTTACAATCCAATCCCCAAGTATCCCACACGATTTTTCCCAATCCTAAACCAATCAAAATCCTAGTTTCTGTTGTAATCTCCTATCTTCTCTCCACCTTGACCTAGTCACCAAGGAAAGCCACACAAAAATCGTGTAACCCTCCTTGTGTAACCCTAAAAACCAAGCTTTAATCCTCATCATCCATTCCCACTTAGATTCAATCCAGTCCATTGATTTTCTAACTTAAACCTTGATTTAATCCAAGCCATCCATCTCTTTTCAAAACCTATAAATACCCCATTACCCCAAGGGTAAAATTCGAACATGACATGGAATTCAAGAGGACTAAATGGAGCAACAGACAGGAAAACAAGGAGCATCATGCGTATTTACAAATGTGAGTGTAGATTTTTTATCTTTTATGTTGTCTTTCTCATATTTAATTTAGAAAAGCCTTATACTTTAATTCTTCCATTTAATAAAGTAAAGCATTCATTTAGAACCCTAGAACATCCAATTTCTAAAACACTTTTATGATTACTTTATTTTTAATTTCAAGAACACAACTTTTATTTATTTGATTGAACATGAGCGTATGTAATAGTTAGGATCTTGATTGTAAGACTTGAATCATGATTACTAAGGTTTTGATTAATTAAATTAAACGTTGTGAATCTTGTTTTATTAATAAGTATGAATTGTATTTTAGATCCTTACGTGAATTTCAGATCTAGGTCTTTACTTTGTTTACATATCTTGGGTGATGAACAGTCTATTCCAAACAACTACATTTTCCGTTACTACACATTTAATTTCAGTCATTTATTTTCATGCAATTTAATTTTTTGTCTTTTAATTATGTTAAATTTATGTTTGTTGTGCAATAGTTGTTTTAACCCAAAATCTTGTATAAATCTAATCTTTAATTATGTAACTCTTTAATTCACTCTTTAATTATTAAATTCATTCTTTAATTCTTTGATTCTCTCTCTCTTAAATCATTCTCTCTCAAATATCCATTCAATTAAAGTTAATAAGGTGTGTAAATAATTTTGTAACTTGAAATCCTAAGCACGATTAAGATTAAAAGTCGATTCACCATATTAGAGTAATAAATCACAAATCTTATTTGCTGATTTTTCAAGGTAGATACATAAATCATATAATGATTCAATTTCTTAAAAACAATTCATTTTTAGAGGACATTAATTTAAATTTATATACTTTGAGATTTTGCATTGGGTTCGACCTCGTTTCACAATACTATACTATGAATGGTTCGTGCGCTTGCGAGAATTACAAATTTTTTTTTCCCACATCTAAATATAATAATAAAATTAACACAAAAATAATATGTTATTTATATTATAATAATGTTATTTATATTAGAAACATAATATTATAATGTTAACATTATACGCTATTATATTATAATAATATATAATACTAATAAGTATATTAATCTAAACATTATATAGTAAATTTATATTATTCTAGACAAATTATGTTATTTATATTTAAGTAATTATTAACAATAGTTATATCATTATCGTTAAAATAAAAGTGTTAATATTAAACTTTAACATGAAAAGTATTAATAGAGTTTTTTAAATAATAAAACTAGAGATTTTTAGGTTAAAATACCCGACATATGGCCTAATTCGTTCGTGGTACCTGAAGAAAGTCTAATTTGGAAATAATGCTTTGGGGTAGGGTCAGAAACATTTTGAACTAAAACGCCCTTACTCAACGACGGCGAGTCTTTGAATGTTAGAGTGCTCCACTTTTTTTTATGATGCACATTTTACAAATTCACCCTTTTCTCTTTTTCCCATGTCAGGATGAACCAACTATAAAAGGCTTTTTACTTAAAGTCTCATATAATTCTTTGGCTGATTCAGAGAGGGAGCATATGGGGCTATGACTTGATATTAAAGTGGTGATTTGCTAAAGTAGTGATTTGCTTGGGCTCTTATTTGTAATTAGAGTTTTTATACTTTTTTATATTTTATGTTTTTTTATTTTCTCATTCAGGTTGATATTTTCTCTTTTTTGGATTTTCTGAGCTAGTACGATGACGGTCATTTGAGTGATATTGTAATGACTCGGAATTTGTGAATCAGTATATCTGTGGTTATTATTTATTTTAATGATGAAAATTGAGAATTTTAATGGAATAAATGTTAAGTGAATCAAAATTTGGGCAAAGGCCCAAGTATGGTCCAATGGACCATGGGTTAGATGAAATTCATTTAATTGGTCAATAATGATTAATGTAATGGCCCGGAATTTGTAAATCAAAATATATGTGGTTATTGTTTGTTTTAATGGTGGAAATTGGAAATCTAATGGAATAAAGGGTAAATGGATCAAGATATGGACAAAGGCCCAACTAGGGCCCAATGGACTAGGGATTGGATTTAAGTTTACTTAAAGGGTCAAAGATGGTCAAATGGGCCAAGGATGGTCAAATTGGGCCCAATACCCATTTGGGACCCAATGGATCAAGATGATGTAAGCTTTAAGGTAAATGGGTAAGGTGAAAATGTAATTGGGCCATGGGCCCAAGGTGATCCAATTGGAATGTATGGAATGGATTTAAATCACCTAAGTTAATTTGAATTAAGTCAAGGTGATGTGGCCAAGTGGGACCCACCTCCACCTCATCAAGTGAGGTGGCGTGTGGACCCAAGGTTTGGTGGGGCCGGCCACCATGGTTGAATTGGTCAACCATGGGTTAGGCATAAAAGGAATTTAAGCAAGTGGAGTTAAGTTGAATGAAATTAATTAACTTAATGATCCAATTAATTAGTTAATTAAGCTAACTTAAAAAGGTGGTCAAATGGTCTATGAAAGACCAAAACCACCCATTGGAGGACACAAAAAACGTTGGATAATGTTGTTGGGTCAAAAAGCATAAAAAATATCTTAGGCTTGGTTGGTGGGAGATTTATGTTAAAGTGTAAAGTAAGCTACCTTGGAATAAGATGGGTTCTCATCTTATCCCATTCTCATTTTTTTTACCCACTCCATCTCTCCCATTCTCTCATAGCCGTCCCTCATGCCCAAGAAGTGGAGAGGAAGAAAACCATGGAGGAAAGAAGAAAAGAAAGCTAAGAAGAGAAGAAAAAAATTCAAGTAAAGGCCCACCACCCCAAGATCAAGTCATAGAATCTTATTTCTCATCTCCATCCTCTTCTCTCTCTCTCTCTCTCTCTCAAATCTAACCCTACCATGGCCAAACCCAAGCTTGGAGGTTTTCACCGTTGATCAAGCATCTTGACCGACCAAATATCAAGAGGAAGGAGAAAGGAGGCTAAGGAAACCGACGGGAGCGAAGAAAATCGGAGGAGACGATGGATTGTAAGTATTTTCTAAAACAAGAGATTTGGATTTTTAGGGTTTAAGATTTTGGATCCATTTTTGTAAATTTAATGGTGGCCAAATTATTATTGGCCTTGGATCTCAAATCCATTCTATGGAAGGATGAATAAATGAACAAAGTGGATAAATTAGGTTAAGGAAAAATAAACACATTATGGATTTTGGTACTAAGAATTGTGTAAAGCATGGGTTAAGGACATTATGAAATTAAATTAATTAAGCATGGAGAATGGTTTATGATTTTGAGGTTTTTAATGATTAAATGTTGGAAGATTAAAAAGGGGTTTTTATGAGAAAAACCATGGTAGGTGATTGATTAAATTATTAGGGTTTGTAAGAATGGAAGCAATGGATAATGATTTAGGGTTTTAAGTGGTTAATGATTAAATGTAAGTGGCTAGTGAATTTAAAAAAAAAATCAATGAATGAATGTAGTGATTTTGAAAGGGGTAGAAATAATGATTTAAAAAAATAAAACCGTGGAGAGGTTCTTGGTGGATCTAAAAGTATTTGGATCATGAAGACAATAAGGAAATATTGGTGGCTTGAATGAACCTTAAATATAATTAAGGTTGACCAAATGTAATGATCCAAATGTGGTTAAGAGTAATGGTTTAAAAGTGTGATTTAAACCACCTCAAGGAAGGATTTATTTTGGATCTAAATGACGTAAATAGACCCAAGAAAAAAATGGGAAAAAGGACACCATGGGTTCAGCCATGGTGTATGGCCGAACCCATGACCCATTTGTGAGCCTTTTGATGGGTTAGATTGGAGTATGAATGTGTTTAAATTGATTGGGATTAGGTTAAGTTAAGGACTTATTTTTAATGAGTTCATGTTATGGTTATAGGTCACTAATAGATCTAAGTTATGGATCAATTTTGGACTTGAATGTGGCTAAGTTAATGCACTTAAATGTGATTAAAGAATGATGAATTAAGTGTATGGTTTAGGTTCTCTCAATGGAGGGATTTGTGATGAATCTAAAGTGTAACCAAGGACCAAGGAAAAAATTGGGGATTTGGTTGAGTTGAAAGGGCTGATTTTTAATGAACCCATGACCCATTGTTATGAGCCACTTAATGGTCTAAGTATGGGGTTAAATATTATGTTTTAAATAAATGGAGGTTAGGTTAATTAAATGGTTAATTGCTAATGTTCTTATGTCATGGTTAATGAGACATCAATGGACTCATTTTTGTGAACCAATGGATAGGCTAAGATTGAAGTCTATGGATATGCTTTAGCTAATGGGGATTAGGTTAAGATATGGTTGTATCTCATGATTGGTGATTTTAAAATGATGGAGAAGAATAATAGATGTTAATGGATTTTTATATGATATGTGATGTTTTAAAAGGATGAAAATGGGGACTTAAATGGATAATTTAAATTCATTAGAGATAGGAATTAAAGGGAGTAAAATGGACTCAAGAAAATGGAGATAGGATACCATGGGTTCGGCCATGGTGTATGGCCGAACCCATGATCCCTTTGTGGGACCCATTTTGGACCAAATATGGAGTAATATATGGGATTAAATGTTTTTTTCAAAATTAATTGGATAGGTGGCTGATTTTGGATATGTTATGGAATTATAAATGGGTCTAAGTTATGGATGAAATTTAGACTTAAAATAGACATAAGTGGGTGAATGATTAATCATAGAGGAGAGAGAGTGGCAAAATGGTAATTATTGCCACATTGAAGAACCCTATGGGGATTAGACATGAAATCGGATATTACGAATGATGAAATGAAACGTATAGATGCTGCGTTTTAGGCTCGGTCATTTGAATATTTGAAATGGCCAAAAATCGGACTTATGTATGTGTTTTAACCAATGGATAATGGGCTAAGTTAAGGGCTGATTTTCTATAAAATTGTAACATAATTAATGGCCATTAATGGGTCTAAGTAGATGAGATGAATCAATTATGGACTTAATCATGGAAAAACGTATGGACTAATTCGGTAAATGTAATAAGGTATCGGGACGTCGCAAACGGTACGCGATCGGCGACCGGATTATCGAACGGAAACGGAACGGAACGCTACGCGGTATTCGGTAGGATTCCTACCTCTTTGTAAGCCGTGGATATGTGATGTTTATTTTAATCTATTTTGATGATTATGGGACTTATATTATGATGAGTTTTAATTTATGAATTATATGATGGTGTTATGGATTACATTTTAACATTATACATTATATGGCTATGTATGGTATATTAAATTAATGGTTTATCCATATACTACATAGCATAATGCACGTACATCTCATGCATGGCATGTGAAAGAAAATAATGAAACCGGAGTCCATGCTCCGTCGGGGCGACCGAGAATCAGACATGGGGATAGCCTGAGGGCTATAACCGGAGTCCATGCTCCGTCGGGGTGACCGAGAATCAGACATGAGGATAGCCTGAGGGTTATAACCGGAGTCCATGCTCCGTCGGGGCGACCGAGAAGCAAACATGGGGACAATACATTGTATGATCATACGGATGATGGGTGGGACACATGACATAGGCACCCATGGCATAGCATTCATTACATGCTTATTTTGTTATATTTTATTGTATCGGTATGCATGTTATCACTAATCCATGTACTAGCCCTACTCGGAGTCCTACTGGGCGCGTTGACTAACGCCCTACTTCTACCCTAGCTGATGACGCAGGGGATGGCGGAAGCGGTGGACATGACAGGAGCCAAGCTTAGGAGCTTGGGCAGTGCAATCTTAGTTTATTTACGTTAACATTTTGGAGATGTAATTTTAAAGTAACTTAGCTGGTCGGGTTGTATAAATTTACATTCTTGCGATGGTTTGGACGTTACTTATGGACGATTACATCTTGTGATATAAATATGAACATAGGGGCATTTTGGTAATTCAATGTTGCATCTTCCCTTCTATCTAAAAATTGGTAGGATAGACTCAATTATCATGTTCCGCAATGATTATAATCCGCGAGCTTACTTCCTACGCGTGAACCGTTCTCGTGGACTTAGTTCCGCGCACGCGTGGGGTTGGCCAGTTAAGGGTCGGGCTTTAGAAGCTCGGACTTAACTCGCGTCGTGGCATCCGCGCCCTCTCTCACTCTTCTATTTCAAAAAAAAAAAAATAGACTATGATTTCGGAAAGCGGGTGAAAAAGGGTCGGGCGTTACAGATATATTTCTTGTTTTTTTCATATTAAAGCGGACTTTTTATGTTAAAATATTTTATTTTGTGTTAAAACATTTTTTCATACCAAGGCATTTTTTTCATGTTAAATCAGATTTTTTTATGTTAAAGCGCTTATTTTCATATTAAAGCATTTTTTTACTGTAAAGAGAATTTTTTATGTTAAAGCAATTTTTTTCATATTAAGGTGTTTTTTTCTAAGTTAAAGTGGATTTTTTTATTTTAAAATATATATTTTTTTTTGTGTTAAAGCATTTTTTCATGTTAAAGCGGTTTTTTCATGTTAAAGCATTTGTGTTTTTCATTTTAAAGCGTACTATTTTATATTAAAGCATTTTTCCATACAAAGGCATTTTTTTCATTTTAAAGTGGATTTTTTATGTTAAAGCATTTTTTTCACTTTAAAGTGAATTTTTTATGTTAAAGCATTTTTTTTATATTAAAGCATTTTTTTCTAAGTTAAAGTGCATTTTTATTATGTTAAAATATTATTTTTTGGGGTTAAAGTGTTTTTTTTTTTTCATTTTAAAGCATTTTTTATTATGTTAAAGCATTTTTTTCATAATGAGACGGTTTTTTCATGTTAAAGACGGATTTTCATGTTTAAGCGCTTATTTTCATGTTAAAGCGATTTTTAATGTTAAAGCGCTAATTTTCATTTTAAAGCATTAATGATGTCATAACTATTATTAGCGCTTTAACATGAAAATAAACACTTTAACCTGAAAATAAACGCTAGCGCTTTAACGTGAAAATTGTTAGTGCCCCGATTTGTTGAGTCCCTAAGTTTGTCAATTCCATGACTCGAGAATAAGCCTTACTAAGAAGCTTGAATACTCAAGATGATCAAGAGTGAAGATCATGATTCACTGGATTAAAGTTCATCGTTATGGCAATCATAAAACAAGTATTTAGCCATAGATGACTTTAGGTTGTACCCACACCTTAGGAGTACTATCTATAGGCTTAGTTGAACAAATGATAAAATCACAAAAAGCTAAGAGACGAAACTGGACAGTGAACTGGAAGCGAACTTGGAAATATGAATTAAGTTCATTGTCAACTCGACCAACCATTCTCAACGACCACTCGGTGGAGATAGAATTGACCCATCGTGGTCAAAGATTGGTCGGCCAGTTTGACAAAGGTTCTGGATCATAGAACTGTCATTCTGGGTATGCCTCTGATCGAGAGTCTCGTATGCACTGACCCCTCGGTGAAAGGCTGAAACGACCCGTCGTGGTCAACTACTCGTCGATGATAACTTATGAGTTCTAAAACTTAGAACTCATGTGCACTCTTGAGAAAACAGACATCTCAGTAATTTAAGACCGATCAAGAGTACCAGGACCGATCCCTCGGTAAAGGGCGACAGGTCGTTATGGGCATGACAAGTTTCTGGACATGAAACTTTGTCTGTATGGTGTTGCCCTAGATCGAGACCCTCGTATGGATCAACCTCTCAGGGCCATGACTGTCGACCCATCGGTGACACCGACTTGTCGACCGGGAATTAATAATGCCGCTGAGAGTGCATTTAATGTGCAATGGTCGCATGGTTGAACGGTAATAAATATGAACACCGACCCATCGGTGCCACTAACCTGTTGGTACTGGACAATTTGAAAAGCTATGATGACTCTTCTATAAATATGAGTGTTGTGTGATCATTTAATCTTCTTCCTAAAACTGAGAAGAGTCACACACTCTAACGAACGATCAACTCTCTTGTGCCTACACCTGAGAATCAAATACATCAATCTATTGATTGAGTTAGTAAAAGAGAAAAAGATATGAGAAAAGGAAAGATACAAACTAGGAAAGATTTGGTATAACCAGTTTTCTAGTCACCTTGAGATTGTGATTGTATTACGACGGCTATAAGGCGGCGCGTCGGCACATATTGGATGGATATTTGAGAAGCATACGTCTTCGAGAAAGAGCTTCAAGGCAAGTGTTTCTTGGTTTTAATTTTGGTTTTTAACACCTTTGTCTCTGGCACAGTGATAGGTGGAAAGTGAGGTGGAATTTCTACTCTAATTGTGAGGGTGTAAGTCCTCACTTAGTGAATTTGGGGATAGCTTAAGGTTGAGAGAGTCCTAACAGTGGATGTAGGTTAGTTAACCGAACAACTATATATCTTGTGCCCTTATGCTTGTGGTATTAGAGTTATTTTCTTGTGTTGATTGTTTAATCACATTTGCTGACACACACTCACTTGATTGTTGTATCTGCTGCGCTTAAACTAATAAATCAAGTAATTTTTAAAAAGACCAACGATTGTTAGATTGACCTATTCCCTCCTCCCCCCTTCTCTCTCTCTCTCTCTCTCTCTCTCTCTCTTCTAGGGTCAATCATGTTCTAGCACCAAGGGAGAACTTTCAGTTAGTATCAGAATCTAGTGTTCTTTACAAAGATTTAATCATTCGAGTTGATCTAAGCTAGAACACCATGGGATACAGTCATGCAATATCCAAACCCCCTTACCTCGATAGAACAAACTATTCCTCATGGAAGGCCAAAATGAGAAGTTTCTTTATTTCCATAGATTCATCGGTATGGGATATTGTAAAGACTGGATGGCAGGAACCCATGGAAGAGAAGATAACAACAACCACCTCAACCATTTTTGTGACGCCCAAACCTTATGCCTCTTGGACTCTTGCTGAAAAAGCTGCTCAGACAGCTGATGGCAAAGCCATGAATACCCTTAACTGTGCAGTATCCGATAGCGAGTACAAGCGAATTATGACCTTTAGAACTGCAAAGGAGGCATGGGAAGTTCTTGAAAGAACTCATGAAGGTACCTCAATAGTTACGAGGTCCAAACTTCAGATCCTCCAAAATCAATTTGATACTCTTAAAATGAGGGATGATGAAGTCTTCATGCATTTCTATTCCAAGATAAGCAACATTGTGAATCAATTGTTCGCTCTAGGTGAAGGGATACCCGAGGACAAGATATGTACCAAAATTGTCTGAAATCTTGCAGAAAAATTCAAGTCCAAGGTTGTGGCTATGGAGGATAACAGAGATGTGTCTCTAATGAACATCGATGATTTGGTTGGTTCACTACAAACCTACGAATTACACTTTGAACAACCAAAGGATAAATCCATTGTCTTGAAATCTTCCCTAAAACAAAAGAAAACAAAAGAAAAATAAGATTCTTCAGAAGATGAATTCTCAAGCGATGAAATGGTAATGTTTGCCAAAAGGTTTTACAAAAAAGTTGTAAAAAGAAACAAATTGAAAAGAATGGGATAGGGTGAAACAAATAAAAAATACCCAAAAAGGCAAGAAAAAATCAGAGGAAAAGGGAAGGAGAGGGAGGTTGCCAAGGAACAAACATGTTTCAATTGTGGGGGGAGAGGACACTTCATGAATGAATGTCCATCAGATAAAATTAAGAAGGCTATGAATGTGGGTGTGATTCCGATAAAGAGACTGAAAGAAAAATTGATGTATCAAAAGGTCTCATAGCCTCGATCATTGGTGATCAAGAAAATCCAACAATTGTAACGGAGGATGAGAGTGAAGATGATGAAAGTCTTCAAGCCTCGTACAGTGCCCTGTTCTTTGAAAGTGAGAGGTTGGCTAAGAAATTAAATAGGGTTAAAAATAAAAACCTGAACCTCTCTAATCAAGCGGAAGATCTGAAAAATGAAAAATCTCTTCTAATCTCTAAGCTTGAACTCTCAAATGTTGAAAACACTAAGCTTAAAGAGAATAATAAAAGACTTCAACAAGAGATAAGTATTCACTGCAGGGATGCCGAAAATCTGTGGCATCACAATAATCTTCTTGAAAAAGGATATTAAAAAACTATCTATGGAATTAAAAGAGTTAAGAATTCATAAAAAAAATTTCCAAGATAAGTTTACCCAATGAAATGAAAGACTTAAAAGACTCCTAGAGGCGAGTAAACAATATGGCACCAATCTGGTCTTGGTGCTTCATCCACTAAAGAACCTATACATCATGGGGTGTTTGGAAATACAAGTGTCTCTCACCCTTCAACGGGTAAGTGTTATTTTTGTCACAAGGAGGGGCATTTCAAAATAAATTGCTACCACTGGAAGAGATACTTGCAAAGGCAAGCACAAGCTAAAAGGCACAATCCAATAAAGCATATGCCTAAAAAACATCCATCAACACCTAACCTTAAAAGAAGTTCAAAGAAGGTGGACACAAGGCAAGACTCTTTGTTAAGACAATTGAATCATGTCTTAAAAGAGTTGAAGGATTCCAAGGTTGGTCATCAAAGGTACTGTAACGCCCCGCCCTTTTTTCACTCGTTTTTTCCCGTAAATTCAGAGTCTTTTTTTTTTTTTATAACAGAGTAGAGTGATAGAGCGTGGGACGTCACGATGCGAGCTAAGTACGAACTTCCAAAGTCCGACCCTTAATTGGTCAACCCTATGTGTGCATGGACTCGGTCCAAGAAAATAGTTCACACATAACAATATAAACATTCGGAATAAAAATCATAACAAGCGAAAACATAATAGAACACAGTTCTATTCCATTCAGATAGCAAAGTACGTCAAGTCATTAATCATCATTATCATAACGCAATTATCATAAGACATCCAACCATAGCAATTCCATCTAAGTTATTACAATCCGAATTCTAGATACTCAAATACAAGCCCCTGAGTATCTTAAACAAAATATAAACTAAAAGCGTTCCGAGCTCCTATGCTTGTCCCTTTCTACGTTTAGCGTTTTCCTTATTTCCTGCATCATCCACTAAAGGGTAGAAGTAGGGCGTTAGTACAACGCGCCGAGTAGGTATTCCAATTAGGGTTAACACATGGGTTAGTACCAAAATCCAGATATAATATATAACAAAACCAGTTATAATAAATCATGGCATATTTATAGAACATCATATCCAAAAACAGTGTATGATAATAAAGATCATAATCATGTCGATTCAATGCCATGCCATGCTATCATATGCAATGAATCCCACCCATCAGAAAACATAGGGTATACTCTTGATGGAATTCTCTTCATCAAAGTATCTTCCTGGTGGTATGCTCGTCACCAAGGTCTTCTCTCTTGATGGAATTCTCTTTATCAAGGTATTTCCCACAGTTGCCTTACGGATATTCCGACGGAGTGTGGGCTCCGGTTACTTAGTATCCTCTTGATGGAATTCTCATCATCAAGGTATCCCTTGATGGAATGCTCATCACCAGGGTCTTCATACATATTATCCTCTTGACGGGATTCTCATCATCAAGGTATTATACATAGTATCTTCTTGATGGGATTCTCATTATCAAGGTATCCCCCACTGGTGCTTTACAGACGCCCCGACGGAGTCTGGGTCACCGGTTACCTGTCATCCCTCCCATGCCATGCATGAGATGCAAATGTCCATAAGCTATGCAATTATACAAATCATAGCATTTAAAAGCTCATATTTAAAACATATAAAACACATGTTATTTTATCAAATAAACATAGCATATAAAATCACATTTTGAAACGTATCCACCACATGCTGTTTTAATCATATAAACGTAGCATTTAAAATCTTCATTTGAAATATATCCTTTGCAACATAAATTCATCAAAATTAAGATAAAAACAATGCACATAAACCCATGGTTTCAAAGAGGTGGAATCCTCAAAAAGACCGCTAACGTGTGCTTGCTCCTTTATCCAAGAATCGATCATCGATCGCGCACCGCTTGCGAGATCCCGTTACCTTATAATATAATAATAAATCAGAACCAAGTCCCACTTGATTTACAACATTTAAAGTCCATTAACCAAACTTGTGGGGTTTAGCCATACACCATGGCCGAGCCTCACCCTTTTGTTCATTTATTCCATTAATTACCGAAATGTCATTGGTCTAATCCTTAGTTAATATTCCTTTTATTTTAACCCCAAAAGCATAACCCTGGGTCCGCCAAACAATTCCCATGGGGTTCGGCCCCACACCATGGCCGAACCCATGGTCTATTAATTCAAATGTTACAATAATGTCATTGCTCTCATCACCTAAGTTTTAGGTTCCAAAACATAGGTCCATTAATTCTCATATAATTACCATATTACCCTATAAGGCTAACCTTCTATTTTAGCAAGTATTTACACCATTGTCATTGGTCTAATTATTTTCAAACCTTTCACTCATTAACACTCACATTTACCAGATTTATAAATTGTTCCATAAAGAACCTCATGGGGTTCGGCCATACATCATGGCCGAACCCATGATCCTCCATTTTGGCCTTTAATTACACTTTTGCCATTCTTAGGTTTATGTCCAAACCGATCCATAAAGTTGCTCCATAAAAAATCCATATGACCCATTAAATTGATTCACCATCTTAGGTCCATAAATGACCCATAAAATTCCTTATTTGGTTCATAATAAAATCCCAAGTCTACCAATAATTTTCCATGGGGTTCGGCCATGTGGATGGTCCATAGTTCTTCTCCATTTAAATTACAATATCGCCATTGGCCTAATTATTTCCAACCTTCCATTCATTAAGACATAAACATAATAGTTCCATAATTTGTTCATGGGGTTCGGCCAATCACCATGGCCGAACCCTATGATGTCTAACTCCCAATTATCCATATTGCATTCATTATTAGATAGTTTTCAAATTTAATATGCATCTCTCCATACTTAGATAGTTTCCCCATTTAGCATGCATACTTCCATAATTAAACACTTTCGATATTTAGTTTCTACTTTCTATAATTGCAGACTTACCAATTAATCTCCATCTTCCATTTTTAATCACCATACTTAGAACCTTTCTAAATTAGTATCCAACTTCCATATTTAGAAAGTTTCCAAGATAATCATTAATCCTTCCATATTTAGAAGGTTTCCAAATTCAAAGCTTTCTAAATTTAGCACCCAACTTCCATAATTAGAGACTTTCCAATTTAGTCTCTACCTTCCAAAAATTAGATAGTTTCCTAATTTAGAAACCATCTTTCCATAATTGGAATGTTTCCAAATTTAGCAACTTCCAATTAATCCAAGGTCCATGATTAGATATTCTCTAATCTAGTAACATCCTTGCTAAATTAAAATCCATACTTTGATTACTTTCTAAAATAAAATCCTCTTCCAACTCCATGGGGTTCGGCCATACACCATGGCCGAACCCTATGGTTTTAAGGTCCTTTCTTTTGAAAACTAATCAATGATCTTCCATTTAATCCCTTCAAAATCACATATTATTTACATCAACCACTTAATTAATAATTAACCAAACACCTTCCATGGGGTTCGGCCATACACCTTGGCCAAACCCTATGGTCCTTCTTATTCCATTTATTCCCTTCAAACTTCATTTAAAAATTATACAACACTTCCCATTTAACCATTCATTAAACCATATCTTTCCATGGTTTCTAATCCATATAAATAACCCAAAGTTCCTCCATTAAAATAATCAACATCCTTCATGGTTTTTAATCCTCAATCCCATGAATTAAAACATGTCCAAAAAACCTCAAATCTGTAAAAATATTTGGTGGGGTTCGGCCACACACCATGGCCGAACCTCACCCCTTTCTTTTCTTTGTAAAATTATTAAAACCAACTCCCAATCTTCTTCCATGGGGTTCGGCCATACCCCATGGCTGAACCCTATGGTTCCTTATCCTAAATAAACAAAAATCATAAGATCACTTACCGGTTCCGCGGCTCCTTCGATTTTCCGTCGGTTGATCTTGCTCTTCCAATCTTCTTCTTTCCTTATCCTTTTCTCCTCCTTGATGGTTGCTCTTTCTTTCTCTTGTTCTTGCCGTGAATGTGGATTGAGATAGAGAGAAAATTCAGCTACAATGGTAATACCGTGCGCCCCTCTCCATGTATCTCTTTATAAGTTCTCTTTAGTCCCATATTTAGAAGGTAGCATAGCTTTTTAAATTAGCCATTGCTTAATGTCGTGTATCCTTTCCCTTGTTTATTATAGATCCTCCATTTAATCCAAAATAGAAAGTTCCATGTGCCCTTGATACCTTTCTTTTATTAAAACCTTCCCTTAATCCCAACTTAGAATGTGATATGCGCCCATTGTGTTTAACAATTGCCTTAGTTAATCTTCCCATTAATTCTATCTTAGAAGGTACTAAGATAATTAATTCCTATGCCATGCACCCCTTTCTCTCTCTAAAATAGCAATTTCCTTACTTTCACTCTTCACCAAAGAGAGATCTCTTTTTAGATGATCATGTGCGCATAAACAAAGATTTCTCATCAAAATTCGGCCATGCACAATCTAACTTAATTTTTATTATCTTCTTAAGATATTCTTGCATATCATCATGGATATGAAAATCCCACAAATATCTCTTTACACGGCCATGCTTTTGTAATACCCTAGATTTTTCAATATATCATTATTTACGACAATGCCATTGGATTTATGAATTGAAGGGTTATGATCATAAATGGTGGGACCCGTTGCTCAAGTAAGACTCAATGTACTTGTATAAGGTTTAAATTAAGTTAAATGGGTAATGTACATTTATTCGGGTCAAAGAGGTTAATTGGGTCAAAGGACCCAAATGGGACCCAATGGGTCATGGATGACATGATTAATCATTGAGTAAGCTCAAAGCTAAATTGGATTAAGTTTAATTAAATGTTTGAGTTTGAGTTGAATTAAAGTAAATGGTGGAATTGAATTTATGGTTGAGTTAGATAAAATGGATAAATTGAGTTGGGTGAGCTAAATAAATGAGTTGGATGGAATATTTATTTTAAGTGAGTGAAGTGTGTGAATGAGAGTGAAGTGTATTAAATTCCAATTCTAAACCAATAAAACGTTGGCTGCATGGAGAGGCTTTACCATGCATGTAACTCTTACAAAAGAGATGAATGGGGTGGTGATTTGGGAGTTACAAATGGGAGGAGTTATGTTTTAAATTCAAACATTTTTACACGTTGGTTTGGCATGAAAGCATATTCCATACTTGGGTCTTCAAAGGGACAACCAATGGATGATTGGGTGGTCCAAAGATTAAAGATCAAAACCATTGGGTTCAAGGAGTCTCATCTCATAGATGAAACTCCCATTTGGGCAATTGATGAATGAGTGGCGGTTACACAAGATTAACCAAGGGCTAGCCGTTGGAGCCTATGGAGTCTCATTTCAACATGAAACTCTCACATTCAATGGTAATGAGATATGAACGAGGGGATGATTGTATACAACAAGACATGCAAAGGAACCGTTGGGCACCTTGGGAGTTTTCATCTCAAAGGTGAAACCCCAAGGAAGGTATTAAGCAAATGGGGGTTACAATTGGGTTCACATTTGAAGAAGGTTGCATCTAGGGCAGCCAAGAACCAAAACCGTTGGAGGGTTTCATCTCAAGGATGAAACCCCCACATGAAATAAGTTATGGAAGTTAATGGGAGGAAATGGGAGGAGAGTTACATTTGGTGCCAACATTGGGCTGAATTTCATTAGCCAAAAGAATTTCATTTTCTATCACTATCTCTTCCTCTCTTGGACATTCTCCATCTCTCAAGACCAAGAACAGTAGCTGATTTCTTATCTTTAATCAGTCCTTGGCCGATCTCTTTTATCAAGACAAAATATACAAAGGAGTTTGGCACCAAGGCTTATCACTCTCATCTAAGGCCAAAGTTCTCTCTCTCTCTCTCAAACCTATACCTTGGCCGAATTATTCCAAGGAGGTTGCAGCAAGGTTAGTCTCAGTCAAGAGAACAAGAAAGAAGGAGAGGCTAGGGAAGTAAAGGACCAAGGAAGGAGTCAAAGAACCGAAGGAGACGGGGTATTGGTAAGTGCATCATAACCTTTGTCAAATAAAATGGATTAAGGATTATGATCCAGCCATTACATGGCCGAATTTACCAAAAGTTTAGATCAAGGATTATGCTGTCTCAAAATGGCAAAACATGGACCATAGGGTTCGGCCACTTGGGATGGCCGAACCCCATGAAAAGATTTGGTGAATCTTTAAGGTGTTTGAGAGATAAAATCCATATTATGTAATGAATGTTTTAAAGGATTTAAAATGGAGATAAGTTTACTATTTTGGAGCAGCTATGGCATGGCTGAACCATGTTAATGTTATGGCTAATTTACTGATCAAAACCATGGACAAATATTGGAGGGTTTACATCAAGGAAACCATAGGGTTCGGCTAAGTGTATGACCGAACCCCATGGACTGTTTTTATGGATTAATTAGGATAAGATCATGGTTGAAAATTATGGATGATGATATGATTATCTATGGACTTAGTGTAAGTAAATAACCAATCATGGTAGATGATGGAATATGGGATAAAAATCCATAGGATGAGGTTCGGCCATGTAGTATGGCCGAACCCCATCAATGATCATTTGGTGAACTTAGGCTAAGTTATAATGTAATTGGAGATGGGTTAATGAAGGATTTAAAGGACAAAAACTAAGTGGTGAGGTTCGGCCATGTTGTATGGCTGAACCCCACTAAGGTGGTTTGGTTATGGACTTTGATTTTTAAACAAAATTAAACAAAGGGTTAGAATGGTGGCATTATTGTAAATATGAAGGAAATGATCAAAGGGGAAATGATCAAAGATGAATGATCAAAGAATTTGAAATATGGGTCAAAACAAAAATGGTAAGGTTCGGCCATGTTGTATGCCCGAACCCTACCAAGGTTCATTTGGAAGTTTCGTTTAATTGAATAGTTTTAAGTAAATAAAAGAGACCAAAATTTAAATGGGTGAGGTTCGGCCATGGGCTATGGCCGAACCCCACAAAGTGGATTTTTGGGACTTAGACTAAATTAGAATCACATGGATGAATGTTTGATTTGCTGTTATATAATAGGGCCACGAGAATTGCTTGAACGGTGTACAAAGTCGTGATCGGTTGACGGTTCAAAAGAACGGTTAATCTAAGTGACATTTGAGTAGGTTTCCTACCTTTTTGAACCACATTTATATTTGATGTTTTATCGTAATTTTGATGAGTTATGTGCTTTGTTATCATGTTTCAAAGTAGTTTTGTATGGTGATATATATTTACAAATGGCATGCCATCATGGACATCTCATGCATGGCATGGGGTGTGATTATGGAAACCGGAGGCCACACTCCGTCGGGGCGTCCGAGAAAGACCACTTTGGGGTACCTTGATGATGAGAATCCCATCAAAAGGAATCCAGAGGCCACACTCCGTCGGGGCGTCCGAAAGACCACTGTGGGGTACCTTGACGATGAGAATCCCGTCAAGAGGAGGCTATGTATAATGGTGATGGGTGGGACTCATTACTTATTCATTTCATACATAGCATTGTTTTTATGAGATTTTGATGAACATGTATTATTATATATTTGCATGTTTTTATACTAACCTTGTGGTAGGCCTAATTGGAAAGACCTACTGGGCGCGTTGATCAACGCCCTATCTCTATCCTTAGTGGATGACGCAGGAAAGGGGAAGAACGAGGATCGTGAAGGAAACCAAGCTTAGAAGCTTGGGCTTTGAATGGACTTTTAATGGATTCACTTATGGACTTTTATATGGACAATGTAATTTGATAGTTAGTTGTTGCCGGCATGTAATAATGTAGTTAACTAGTTACTATGGTTTGGTTTATTTTGGATGGTTTGGAATGAATGTTAGTATAAGGTTATTATAGTAATTTTGGAGAATATGAATATGTACTTTGCTATCTAATGATGTAAAATGGAGTAGTTTTAGGATCTATTATAACTCGCAGTTAGACTAAGATTAAGTTTATTTCGCATGTCTCATTGGTACCATGTGTGGATCAGTTCTTATGGACTTAGTTCATACGCACATGCGATTGGCCAGTTAAGGGTCGAACTTTAGAAGTATGAACTTAACTCGCGTCATGACACTCCTCCCCAATCATTTGTTTATCAATATAAAAAAAAAACTCTGATTATTAGAGTGAATCCAAATTCCCTCATGCGCATATCCTTTTTAAATGATCTTCTAGCACTTTGTGCGCATGAAATTAATTCAAATCCTTTATTGTATTGCTAATTAAATCTAACCCCATTTAATTTATTTTAAAGCCATTTACCAAAACCGTTGGGTCTTAATTGGACAAAGACCCAACATTTTACCCAATTTAAGATCCAAAACTAATATTCATAAATTAAATGGATTATTTTCATACAAAATAATTAACTGAAAATTCGAGGTGTTACAGGTACGATCATAGGGGTATGTATGCAACACCAAATGCCACAATCTTTGTACCTAAGAGATTGTAATGGCCTGGAATTTTTAAATCAATGAATATGTGGCTATTATTTATTTTTAATTGTGGAAATTGAAAATTTGATGGAATAAATGGTGAATGGATCAAAATATGGACAAAGGCCCAAGTATGGCCCAATGGACAATGGATTGCAGTTAAAATCATTTAAATGGTCAAGGATGGTCAAATTGGGCTCAATACCCATTTGGGACCCAATGGGTCAAGATAATGTAAGCTCTAAGGTAAATGGGTAAGGGTGAATGTAATTGGGCCATGGGCCAATGGTGATCCAATAAGAGGAATGGATTTAATTAAATTTAAATCACCTAAGTTAGTGATGAGTTGACCAATGTGATATGGCCGATTGGGACCCACCTCCACCTCACCAAGTGAGGTGGCGTGTGGACCAAGGATTGGTGGGGCCGGCCACCATGGTTGAATTGGTCAACCATGGGTGTATGCATGAAGGGAATTTAAGCAAATGGAATTGAGTTAAATGGGAATTAATTAACCTAATGATCTAATTAATTAATTAATTGAGCTAATCAAATGAGGTGGTCAAATGGTCAAATGGAATACCAAAAGCCATCTTATCTTTAACACCCAAAAACGTTGGCTTGGTGGTGGTTTATCCCAACAACCACCCTGAAGCATGAAAATATCCCATGTGGTTGGTGGGAAAGTTAATGGTTGAGTATAACTTAAGCAACCTTGAGATAAGATGGGTTTTTATTTTCATTCTCTCCCATTTCACTCTCTCCCTCTCTTACTTCCCACATTGCCGTCCCACACCAAGAGAAAGAAGAAGAAAAGCTTGGAAGAAAAAGAGAAGAAGAGAAAAAAGAAGCCAAGCTTGGCCATCACTCCAAGATCAAGCCATAGTATATTCTTCCTCACCATCCTCTCCTCTCCCTCTCTCAAACACACCCCATGATGGCCGAACCCAAGCTTGGAGGTTTTTCATCTTGATCAAGCATCCTAACCGAACAACAAAGGAGAAGAAGAAGAGAGGAGGCCAAGGAGTCTGAAGGGAGCAAAGAAAGTCGGAGGAGCCGACGGATTGTAAGTATTTCTAAACAAGAGAATGGGATTTTTTTAGGGTTTAAGATTTGGAGTCCATTTCTTAGATTTAGTGGTGGCTAAAACATTATGGGCCTTGGATCTCAAATCCATCCCATGGAAGGATGAAAAAAAATGGACAAAACCCTAATGGGTAAATTAGGGTTAAGAAAAATAAATGGATTAAGGACATTATGTAATTAAATTATTTAAGCAATGGATGTATGGAATTTTTGGAAGGAATCATGGTGAGTAATTAAGTAAATTGGAATGGGGTTTTTAAGGTTTAAAATCATGGAAGGATGATTTGTGATTTTTAGGGTTTTAATGATTTAATGCAGTGATTTTAAATGAGGGAATCCATGGATGAAGGTTAATGTTTTTATGGTCTTAAATGTCACCAATGAATGATGAAACTTATGGTGATGTATTGGAATTTTAATGGGTTTAAGAATGGAGGTTATGGTAAGTGGTTAATGATTTTTAAAAAGTTTTAAATGAATGAATGTTAGTGATTTTTAAAGGGAGTATTAAATAAGGAAAACCATGAAGAGATTTTATGGATGGAATGTTTTGAACCCTATAGTAATGTATTCATAATTTTAATGGATATGAAAAGATGGAAAAATGATCGAGAAGGTGCATTGTTTCTAAGTGGATTTTAGGTATTATAAATAAGGTTTTAAAAGGGTGGAAATAATGTTTTAAAAAAATAAAACCATGGAGAGATTTTGGTGAACTTAGGTGTCTTGGAACCATGGAAAAATATTGGGAAGTATTGGTAGCTTTGATGGACTTAAAATGTACCAAATGATGATCAAAATTGGTGATTTAAAATGCATGATGTATACCTCTTCATGGTGGAGCTTATGGTAGACCTAAATGATGAAAATGGGTCCAAGTAAAAACAGGAAAAAGACATCATGGGTTCGGCCATGGTGCATGGCCGAACCCATGACCCAATTATTGGTCATCTTATGGGCAAAAAATTAGTATTATGCATGTGTTTAAAATTAATGGGGATTAAATGAACTTAAAGACTGATTTTTAATGTGTTCATGTCATGATTGATGAATCATTAATGGATCTAAATTTGTGAATCAATTATGGATAAAGAAATGTACATGGTTAAGTGAATGTGTAACCATGGGAGAGGTAGTGGCAAAACCGTAAATAATGGCCAAATTCAAGAACCCCATGGGAGATGATCATGGACTTAGGGGCTCTACGTAACAAACTTATGTATGGTTAAATAAAGCCCAGGGTGGCTGATTTTTAGACTCATGTGATTAAAATAGTTGATGGACTAAATGGGACCCCACAAAACCTAGATAGTGAGGTTCGGCCATGGGGTATGGCCGAACCCCACTAAGGTATGATTTATGGACTCATGTGAGTGATCGGCGACCGGATTCGTGAACGGAAACGTAAAGGGACGCTAGTCGGTATTCGGTAGGATTCCTACCTTTTTGTAAACCATGGATTTACGTGTTATATGATGGTTCCCGTGATTTATTTTGGTAATTTATATGATTTGTTTTATGATGGGTTTTAAGATTATGATTTATATATATTATATGGCATATTGCCAGGCTATGATTTATATGATTAGTCTATGAATTATATATGAAGGCTACAAATTATATATATTACATAGCATAATGCACCTACATCTCATGCATGGCATGGACGGGAAAATAATGAAACTGGAGTCCATGATCCGTCGGGGCGACCAAGAAGCAGACATGGGGATAGCATGATGCGCTATAACCGGAGTCCATGCTCCGTCGGGGCGACCGAGAAGCAGACATGGGGATAGCTTGATGCACTATAACCGGAGTTCATGCTCCGTCGGGGCAACCGACAAGCAGACATGGGGATATATTGATATGTGGGAGATATAACCGGAGTCCATGCTCCGTCGGGGCGACTGAGAAGTAAACATGGGGATATCATGATGGTATGGATGATGGGTGGGACACATGATATAAGACACCCATGGCATAGCATTCATTTTATGGTTTTCATTATATTATTATCTGTATGCTTGTTATCACTAATCCATGTGTTAGCCCTACTCGGAGTCCTACTTGGCGCGTTGTCTAAGGTCCTACTTCTACCCTAGCTGATGACGCAGGAGATGGCAGAACGGAGGGGCGCGACGGGAGCCAAGCATAGGAGCTTGGGAAAGCGAGCTACTTAGTTTATTTAAATTTATTTTGGAAATGTAATTTGAGTAGCTTAGCTCGTCGGATTGTAATATTTTTGATTACTTGCTATGGTTTTGAATTTTATTTTGGACATTATACTTTTGAGGTATTTTAGTAATTAAATGAATGCTTCTTCCCTGCTATCTGAAAATTGGTAGGATAGTCTTTATTACAATTTCAGCACTTAGTTTAAATATTCCTTGAGCTTACTTCTACGTGTGAACCGTTCTCCGTGGACTTCGTTCCACGTACACGTAGGGTTGCCAAGTTAAGGGCCGGGCTTTAGAAGCTCGGACTTAACTCGCGTCGTGACGTCCGCGCCCTTTGTCACTCTTTATTTTCAAAAAAAAAAAAATAGACTCTGATTTTTGCTGAAAAGGGACGGGCGTTGCAGAGATAGACCACCATTCATGTTTTGTTTTGATTTAAGATTCACTTCCATATCTTAGACCACGACAAATGGACTCACAAGAGACCATGTGAGCTCACATAGCAGAAAAGTGTTGTGACATGAGAAAAGAAAAATTGGCTAACTACAAGTATAGAATGTACTCTTCTTGGCTATAGTATATATTCTACTTGGAAGGCCATACATTCCATTCAAAGTACTTTGAAGTTTAGGTGTCTTGGAATATAAATTTTGATTGTGTGCATGTTTACTGATTTGATGAATTATGTGTGGCATAGCTGTGCATTGGAATAAATCTATGTATGTCGTGCTTAGAATACGATTTCATCAAATTGCACAAATCAAGGATGATTGCTCTGCAATCTAAACCTCTCGGTATAGTCGACATGTCGATGAATAGACTAATCAGTGAGACAGACATGTCGGTACTGTGATAAATTAAGCACCTTTAGAAAGGGGAAAAATTGTCGAAAGGTTCGACATGTAGATGGAAACGACATGTCGGTGAGACAGAGTGTTTAAATTAAAAGGGAACCTTTCTGCGAAAATGACAGTTCATTCGAATTTGTGATATCCTCTCCCGTGAAGGTCTGGTGGTCCCTCTTTCGCCTCCCGTGCCCTAACCAGTCGATAGGACCTCTCGGAGTGATTTCTCGCCGGAAAACCATAAGATTTTTGTTCCTCCCGTCTCTAGAAGCCTGAAAATAACGATTTTTAGTGATTTTCTCAGATCAGTTTAGGCTCAGTCTTCACCTCATCTACCTCAAAGCCACTATTTGAGGATCTCCTCTTAGAAAAACCATGCCCAAAAAGATGGCAGCCCTGTCACGCCCTAAGACCTCTGAAGAACGAGGTGAAACCAGTTAGTGGGCCAAAAGAACCAAAAGATCAGCCTCTCGGTCTTGCCCTAGCCCTAGCTCTGAAAATCCTATGTCTGTTCAGGCTGGTAAGTTCTCTCCCCACAGACCAAAATCCAGTTCTCACAAGAAAATCCAACAAGAGGTTGAAGAAGACCCCATCATCGACAAAGATGTTATCTTCGTCGAAGAACGTCGTGTGGGAATGAGAGAAGATGCAGAAGAGGAAAATGGTCTTAGAACTCGTAACGAAGACCATGTGATTATCACTGATGACAGCAGCTAAGAAGAAAGTTATCGCTCTGAGGACTTTTGGAGATACACTAAGGAAGAAGAAGAAGAATACCAATATCCCTTTCAAGAGAATGTCAGTCTGGCAAAAGGGTCGTCACACTTGAAAGAATAATAAACTATCTTGAAAGAAGTATAGATGGCATCAAGTTGTGTGTCCAAGAACTAGTCTCTACTATCTCCTCCTCTGCCAGATCTGATAACACAGTTCCAGACTCTCGATCCCCTTCTCTTCCAACACCTCCACAAGATGGCCCTACTTAGGATAGTTCTTCATGGTTCTTGAAAAACTATATTTTTGGTTTTGTATCTAAGCATCCATGATGCCCCCTCCAAAACCATATGTACTGCACGATTTTGATTATCAGAATATGATATGGCTTACTATGGTTTGATGTGTGTATGCCTTCTATCTCTAGTCTATGGTTAACATGGTTTTAGTTAAATAGACTAACACGTAGGTTTGAATGAATTGATTTTTTATTGGCATGTTAGGGAGATAGGAATCGGGCTATGATGTTGCTCACATCCTTGGAGTTTGGGGGAGCACAAAATATGCGTTGTTTAGCATCTATCACTGGTCATACATTGTAGAGAGGAAGGTTGATGCAAGCTTGAAAGAAAGCATGGAGAAAAATAAACTTAAAAACAGCTAAGTTTATGAGGGAGATGGGTCGAAGAAGATAGAGAATATAGCTTTGAGAATGGGGGAGATGTAAGGTCTCGAAATTTTGGAATTAATATAAATGTGAATATTATTTATTTTAATGAAGGAAATTAGAAAATTGGTGGAGTAAATGGTAAATGGGCCAAAAATTGGATAAAGGCCCAAGTGTGGCCAATAGACTATGGTTTGGATTTAAATTTATTTAAATGGGTCAAGAATGGTCAAATGGGGTCAAATACCCATTTGGGACCCAATGGGTCAAGATGGTTATGCTCTAAGGTAAATGGGCTAGATGGAAATGTAATTGGGCCATGGGCCCAATGGTGATCCATTTAGAGTGGGCTTAATGAAATTTAATCACCCTAAGTAATTTGGAATTAAACAATGGTGGTGTGGCCAAGTGGGACCCACCTCCACCTCATCAAGTGAGGTGGCGTGTGGGCCAATGATTTGTGGGGCCGACCACCATGGTTGACTTGGTCAACCAAGGGTGGAATAATGGGAATTAGGTTAAATAAAAATGAATTAACCTAAGTTAATTACCAAATTAATTAAATACTTAAATTAATAAGTTGGTGGCTAAATGGGGTAGATTGGTCAAATGGAGACCAAGCTACCCCACCTCAAAATGTTAAACACGTTGGGCATGGTGGTGGTTTAGATAACCACCACCATAAAGCAAATAAGAGATATTTAAAAATATCTAAGAAAATATCTTAGGGTTGGTGGAGTAATAAATGGTAAAACAAGTTAAGTTAAGTACATTTTTTCTTTACCATTTCTTATTCTCTTTTCATTCTACTCTCTCCATTTTCATTCTCCCATGGCCGTCCTCTACATGTTCAAGTGAAGGAGAAGAAAATAGAGGAGCTCAAGGAGAGAACAAAGAAGTAAAAACTTGGTGCAAAAATTTATCTAAGGTTAAGGTCATCATCTTCCTCTCATCATCTTTCCTCTTTTCCTCTCTCAATTCAAACCTGACATGGCCGATTCTAGGGTTGGGAGTTGCCACCCTTGATCAGAGATCTTGACCTATCAAAGATTAAGAGGAAGGAGAGAGGAGGCTAAAGAGACCGACAGGAGCGGTGAAAATCGGAGGAGACGTCGGATAGTGAGTATTTCTTAAATAAAAGAATTTTGGATTTTAGGGTTTAAGAAATGGAATTTATTTTTGTGAAATTAATGGTGGATAGGTGATTTTATACTATGGAATTTAGATGCATTAAATGGAAGGGTGGAAGATGGAGAAACCCTAAATGGGTGAATTAGGGTTAGGGTAAGAAATTGGAGAAATATATTGTGTGCATTGTGTGATTGATTAAATTAAGCATGGAATTGGGTACTTGGAAATAAGAATCATGGCCATAGGGTTCGGCCATATAGTATGGCCGAACCCCATGGTGGGTGAATTGGTGGTTGGTTTAAATTGCTTAGGGTTTTAAGAATGGAAAGCAATGTGGGTTCTTGATTAATGAATTAGGGCTTTAATGAATGCATGGGAGTAATGTTTTAAATGGTTGTATGATGAAAAATGCAATGGAATGGTGATTTAAAATGCATGATGTAAACCTCTCATGGGAAGACTTGTGATAGATCTAAAATGTGCCAAAAGATCCAAGCAAAATGGGGAACAAGACATCATGGGTTCGGCCATGGTATGTGGCCGAACCCATGGCCCATTTTATAGGTCATTGTATGAGCTAAGGTTGGTTCCATGTTTGTGATCAGATGATGGAAAATTTGATCAAATTAGGTGGCTGATTTTGTTTCATGTTGGGTCATGGTTAGTGAATCTTTAATGGATTTAAGTTATGGATAAATTTAGACTTAAAATATACATGGATGGGTGAATGATTAAACTAAGCTTGGGGTTGATGCATTTTAGTCTCACAAATGAGAATGCTAAGGGGCTAAAATTTGGAAATATGATGTGTTTAAATCAATAGAAATGAGGCTAAGTTAAGGGTTGATTTTTAATGATCTTGTAACATGGTTAGGGATCATTAATGGACCTAAGTGGTGGATCAATTTTGGGCTTAAATAGGCATGAATGAATGAGTAATTGGTTATGTAAAGGGGTAGTGGCACAAATGGTAATTATTGGCTAAAATGAAGAAACCACTAAAATATGATTTATGGGCTTGGAAATGGGACAATATGGACTAATTTGGTAATTTAATAAGGTGTCGCGAGCGGTACGCGAGTCGGTAGCCGGATTGTCTGACGAATACGGAAAAAGGACGCGAATCGGTAATCGGTAGGATTCCTACCTATTTGTAAGCCATGGATGTGTGATGGTATTTTTGTCATATTTTATTGATTTTAGTATTTATCTTATGATGGGTTTTTACAATTATGGATGTTATGTTTAAGATGGATTTTATTTAATGGCTATGAACTATGATTAAGGTTATGCATTATAAATTAAGGCTATGTATGATATTTTAAGGTTATGAGTTATAAATATTACATAGCATAATGCATTACATCTCATGCATGGCATGGGCGGAAAAAAATAAACAAACCGGAGTCCATGCTTCGTCGGGGCGACCGAGAACAGGCGTGGGGACACCTTGACGAGGCTTTGCCGTCAAGGGGGATATTTTGCGGTTGGACATGTCTTGACGAGGTTTTTCCGTCAAGAGGGATATGACAGTATATGGCAGAAATGATGGGTGGGATTCATAACATAGACACCCAGGGCATGGCATACATCGTATATTTTCACTATACGTGGTTTATTAATTTTCATTGGGTTATTATCAGTATGATGTTATTACTAATCCATGTGCTAGCCCTACTCGGACTCCTACTGGGCGCGTTGTTCTAACGCCCTACTTCTACCCTAGCTAACAATGAAGGAGATGGGGGACCGGAAGGGCGAGACGGAATCCATGCTTAGGAGCTTGGGAAGGCAGACTAGTTATTTTGTTTAAGTTGAATTAATTCATTTTGGAAATGTGTAATTGTATAATTTAGCGTGTCGGAAATGTAATAACTTAGATGGCTTGCTATGTTGTATATTTTATTTTGGACGGTGCAGTCCAGTGGCATTTTAGTAATTACATGGATCTTACTTTCCTGCTATCTGAAAAACTGGTAGGATAGTTCTATGATCATCCGCATTTATTTTTATGTTCTGTGAGCTTACTTACTACACGTGAACCGTACTCGTGGACTTATGCTCCACGCACGCGTAGGGTTGGCCAGTTAAGGACCGGGCTTTAGAAGCTCGGAACTTAACTCGCGTCGTGACGTCCGTGCCCTTTGTCACTTTATCACTTAAAAAAAAAATGTACTCTGATTTTACGGTGAAAAGGGGCGGGCGTTACAGGAGAAGACTCCAAAAAGGGGAACTAGGTAAGATTAGCTTGACTCCATTGGGAGAACACCTTTAAGACAACACAACTCTTAAAGGGGAAGAAGAAGAAAAACAGTAATGCAATGGCAATTTGAATTGTAGTGTGAAGAAGATCAATGCTTGAATGCATGAGAAGCATGCATTAATCAATGGAAAAGATTAGATGAGTTGGAAGTGAACTCATAAAAGCACTAAATTCAAGAAGCATGGGGGAGTGCTTGAAAACCGATGTCTGCCTACTACATCTTTTTCAATATGTGTGTATGCCTTCTATCTCTAGTCTATAGTTAACATGGTTTTTGTTAAATAGACTAACACGTAGGTTTGAATGAATTGATTTTGTATTGGCATGTTAGGGAGATAGGAATCGGGCTGTGATGTTACTCACATCCTTGGAGTTTGGGGGAGCACAAAATATACGTCGTTTAGCATCTGTCACTGGTCATGACAGTGTAGAGATGAAGGTTGATGCAAGCTTGAAAGAAAGCTTAGAGAAAAATAAACTTAAAAACAACTAAGTTTATGGGGGAGATGGGTCGAAGAAGCTAGAGAATATAACTTTGAGAATGGGGCAAAGGACTCCAAAAAAGGAAACTAGGTAAGATTAGCTTACTCCATTGGGTTAACACATTTAAGACAGCACAGCTCTTAAAGGGGAAGAAGAAGAAAAACAGTAATGCAATGGCAATTTGAATTGTAGTGTGAAGAAGATCAATGCTTAAATGCATGAGAAGTATGCATTAATCAATGGAAAAGATTAGATGAGTTGGAAGTGAACTCATAAAAGCACTAAATTCAAGAAGCATGGGGGAGTGCTTGAAAACCGATGTCTGCCTACTAAATCTTTTTCAATATGTGTGTATGCCTTCTATCTCTAGTCTATAGTTAACATGGTTTTTGTTAAATAGACTAACACGCAGGTTTGAATGAATTGATTTTGTATTGGCATGTTAGGGAGATAGGAATCGGGCTGTGATGTTACTCACATCCTTGGAGTTTGGGGGAGCACAAAATATACGTCGTTTAGCATCTGTCACTGGTCATGACAGTGTAGAGATGAAGGTTGATGCAAGCTTGAAAGAAAGCTTAGAGAAAAATAAACTTAAACACAGCTAAGTTTATGGGGGAGATGGGTCGAAGAAGCTAGAGAATATAACTTTGAGAATGGGGCAAAGGACTCCAAAAAGGGAAACTAGGTAAGATTAGCTTACTCCATTGGGTTAACACATTTAAGACAGCACAGCTCTTAAAGGGGAAGAAGAAGAAAAACAGTAATGCAATGGCAATTTGAATTATAGTGTGAAGAAGATCAATGCTTAAATGCATGAGAAGCATGCATTAATCAATGGAAAAGATTAGATGAGTTGGTAGTGAAGTTATAAAAGCACTAAATGCAAGAAGCATGGGGGAGTGCTTGAAAACCGATGTCTGCCTACTAAATCTTTGTCAATATGTGTGTATGCCTTCTATCTCTAGTCTATGGTTAAAATGGTTTTTGTTAAATAGACTAACACGCAGGTTTGAATAAATTGATTTTGTATTGGTATGATAGATAGGAATCGGACTGTGATGTTGCTCACATCCTTAGAGTTTGGGGGAGTACAAAATATGTATTGTTAGCATCTGTCACTGGTCATGACAGTGTAGAGAGGAAGGTTGATGCAAGCTTGAAAGAAAGCTTGAAAAAAATAAACTTAAAAATAGCTAAGTTTATGAGGGAGATGGGTCGAAGAAACTAGAGAATATAACTTTGAGAATGGGGGAAAAGACTCCAAAAAAGGAAGCTAGGTAAGATTAGCTTGACTCCATTGGGAGAACACTTTTAAGACAACACAACTCTTAAAGAGGAAAAAGAAGAAAAACAGTAATACAATGGCAATTTCCATTGTAGTGTGAAGAAGATCAATGCTTGAATGCATGAGAAGCATACATTGATCAATGGAAAAGATTAAATGAGTTGGAAGTGAACTCATAAAAGCACTAAATGCAAGAAGCATGGGGGAGTGTTTGAAAATCGGTGTCTGCCTACTAAATCTTTGTCAATTGTATGAAAAAATGAGGGAGAAATTAGTAGAAGCTATGAGACATCTAAACCAATTATGGGGAGTAATTGGTGAAGCCTAAGTACTTGGGCCTTTAGAAAAAGAGAGCCTTGAAAGGGAGAAATATGAAGAAGCCAATGGACATGGGAGAATGTCTACGCTTGGAGTTTGAGACTTCAAACTCAAAGAAGATTGGGTATGAGAATCTTCTCAACACTGATAGCTTGGATATGCTATTGGTAGTGTTGGTTGCTAGGAAATCATTGGTGTATGGGGGAGAATGAATATTAATCTTGTTTAGTCCATAGATGCAGATTTATGTTTTGGACTAACCACGCTAATGATTTTTCTAGTGTTGCTTGCTTATGTACTTGAACAGGAAAACATGAAATGAATGAAGCTAAACAAGAATATCTGAAGATCATAATCTTGTTTTTCCATTTGAAAATGTACATGTAATTGATGTAATTTTTGTATTCAAATGAGATATAATAAGGATGGGTTTTTAATTGAGTTAGCTTCTATGTTTTGTCATGAAATTGACAAAGGGGGATATTTTTAGTGCCCCAGCTTGCCGAGTCCCTAAGTTTGTGAATTCCATGACTCGGGGAGAAGTACTTGCTAAAATTTTTGAAAAACTCAAGGTGATCAAAAGTGAAGATCATGATCCATCGGATTAAAGCTCATCGTTATGGCAATCAGAAAACAGGTATTTAGCCGTAAATAACTTTAGGTGGTACCCATACCTTAGGAGGATTATCTCTAGGCTTAGTTGAACAAATGATAAAATCATAAGAATCCTAAGAGAGGAAGCTGGACAGTGAACTGGAAGCAAACTTGGAAATATGAATTAAGTTCACTGCCAGCTCGACCAATCGTTCTCACTGACCCCTCAATGGAGACAAGATCGACCCATCGTGGTCAAAGACTGGTCGGCTAACTTGACAAAGGTTCTGGATCATAGAACTGTCATTCTGGGTATGACTCTGATCGAGAGTTTTGTATGCATCGACCCCTCGGTGAAAGGCTGAAACGACGCCTCGTGGTCAACGATTCGTCGATGATTACTTATGAGTTCTGAAACTTAGAACTCGTGATCTCTCGAGAAAACAGACATCTCGGTAATTCAATACTAATCGAGAGTACTAGGTCCGACCCTTCGATAAAGGGCAACAAGTCGTCTTAGGCAGGACAAGTTTCAGGGCATGAAACTCTGTCTGCATGGTGTTATCCTAGACCGAGACCCTCGTATGAACCAACCTCTCGGTGCCATGACTATCGACCCATCGGTGACATCGATCTGTCGACTGGGAATTAATAATGTCGTTGGGAGTGCATTTAATGTGCAACGGTCAGGTGGTTGAATGGTAATAAAGGTGAACACCGACTCATCGGTGCCACTGAGCTGTTGATACTGGACAGTTTGAAAAACTGTCATGACTCCTCTATAAATATGAGTATTATGTGATCATTTAATCTTCTTCCTTGAACTGAAAAGAATCACACACTCTAAGAAACAATCAAATCTCTTGTGCCTACACCTGAGAATCAAATACAACCAATCTATTGATTGAGTTAGTAAAAGAGAGAAATAGATGGGGGAATAAAATATACAAACTATGAAAGATTTGGTATAAGCAGTTTCCTAGTCACCCTAAGATTGTGATTGTTTTACGATGACTCGGCACACATTGGGTGGATCTTTGAGAAACACACATCTTTGAGAAAGAGCTTCAAGGCAAGCGCTTCTTGGTTTTAATTTTGGTTTTAAAACCTTTGTCGGTGAAAGTGGATTTAGGAGGCTCGGATCCGGAACTATTATAAAAAATTTAGAACGTCATCTCTAGCACAGTGGTGGGTGGAATTCTCAGCCGATTTAGTGAGATGGAATTCCTACTCTAATTGTGAGGGTATAAGTCCTCACTTAGTGAATTTGGGGATAGATTAAATTTGAGTGAGTCCTAACAGTGGATGTAGGTTGGCTAACCGAACCACTATATATCTTGTGTCTTTGTGTTTGTGATGTTAAAGCTATTTTCTTGTGTTGATTGTTTAATTACGTTTACTAACACACACACACTTGATTATTATATCCGCTGCACTTAAAGTAATCAATCAAGTAATTTTTAAAATAACTAATGATTGTTAGATTGACATATTCTCAAAAATAAATGCTTTAAAATGGAACTTAACGTTTTAATCTAACATGAAAATAAGCACTTTAAAAATGAAAATTAGCATTTTAAAAGAAAATAAGCGCTTTAACATGAAAATAAGCGCTTTAACATTAAAAATCGTTTTAACATGAAAATAAGCGCTTTAACATGGAAAAACGTTGTAATATAAAAAAAAAACGCTTTAACATAAGAAGATACTCTTTAAAATGAAAAAAAAAAAAAAAAAAGCTTTAACATGAAAAAAATGATTTAACAGAAGAAAAAAATATTTTAACATAAAAAATCCGCTTTAACTTAGAAAAACGTACTTTTATATGAAAAAAATGATTAAACATAAAAAAATTCTCTTTAAAGTGCAAAAATGCTTTAACACAAAAATAAGCACTTTAACATATAAAAAAATCCGCTTTAACATAAAAAAACACTTTAGTATGAAAAAACGCTTTAACATAAAAAAATACGCTTTAAAATGAAAAAAAAAATTGCTTTAACATGAAAAAAAACGCTTTAAGATAAAAGAATGATTTAACACAAAAAATATTTTAACATAAAAAAAATCAGCTTTAATCTACAAAAATACTTTAACATGAAAAGCATATTTTAACACAAATAAAAATATTTTATCACAAAAAAAATCGCTTTAACTTAGAAAAAATTAATTTAATATGGAAAAAATAATTTAACATAAAAAAGTCTCTAAAAGTAAAAAAGTGCTTTAACACAAAAATAAGAGCATTAACATAAAAAAAAATCCGCTTTATCATAAAAAAACACTTTAACATAAAAAATATACTTAAAAATGAAAAAAAAAAACGCTTTAACATAAAAAATGCTTTAACACAAAAAATATTTTAACATAAAAAAAAATTGTTTTAACTTAGAAAAAACGCTTTTAATATGAAAAAAATGATTAAGGGAATGAGGAGGAAAAGAAAACAAAAAAAGGTGAAGGATGCATGTCACGTTGGATTTGCATTAATGGTTGTACAATGTGGCAGATTTGGGTGATGTAGCCAAAAGATGCAAGAAAGAAAGAGTGGCAGATGGTGAATGAGGGTAAATTCGTCCAAAAAATACCGAAGGATCGCTCGAAGCATGTTTTCCCAATTAACATTTCTGCAGGTTTGGCGAACAGATTATGCCATTTGTTTGGTTTTTTAACCGAAAACCCCATAAAACTAAAACTATATATATATTATTTATATATTTATATCATTTTTATCTTTTAAAGCATCGTATTAATCTGACAATAATAATAGTAAAAGTTTTTCCCTTAGTGCTAGACACTATTGAACCGAGAGGGGGAAAAAAGAGGGGGGGGGAGGGAATAGGTCAATTTCAATTTCCATGGTCTTTACAAATTTTTTAATTGTTTAACGTTTAAGTTCAGCGGAATGACAATGTCAATCAAGAGATTTGTTTAGTGTGATAAATTGTTTTTAATTACTTAAGTGATCACACTAACTTTATAAGCCTTTGCATATTAATTGATTATCGATGCTTGTGCACAATGTGTAAATTAAGATAATCAAATGCAAAGTGAGGTATAATGAGAAGAGTACTTAAATACTAAATACAAACACACAATGATCAAACACCATAACACCAAATTTATACTGGTTCGTTTAGCCAACCTACATCCAATGTTAGGACTAAATCAACTTTGAGCTATCCCCAAATCCACTAAATGGGGACTTACACCCTCACAATTAAATTAGGAATTCCACCTCACTCGATCGGTTAAAAATTTCACCCCACATGTAGAACAGGAATTCTACCCACCACATGTGCCAGAGACAACGCTCTAGATTTTTTATACTGGTTCTAGAGTCAAGCCTCCTTAATCCACTTTCACGAAACAAATGGTTTAAATAAAATTAAAACCAAGAAGCACTTGCCTTTGAACCTCTTTCTCGTTGATGTGCGCTTCTTCAAGATCCACCCAATGTGTGCCGACGCTCCCCCTTATATCCGTCTTAAATCAATCACAATTCCAGGGTGACTAGTAAATTGGTTCTACCAATATCTATCCTAGTTGTTTATCATTTCCCCTCTCTATCACAAACTCAATCCATATGATTGGTTGTATTAGATTTCCCAAGTGTAAGCACAAGAGAGAGAGTGTGATCCTTTTGTTAGCCATTGTTTCAGCTCACAAATGATGATGAGGGTCCAACGGATTTGCCAAAGGATGTGAATTGGTTGCACAAAGATTGGTATTTATAGACAATGAAACTAGTTCCAACAACGGTCATGTACCAACAGGTCGGACGCACCGAGGGGTCGGTGACTAAAAATATTATTGCTCGACAACCCGACTGTTGCGCATTAAATGCACTCCCAACGGTATAATCCTTTCCCGGTCGACAGGTCGGTGTCGCCGATGGGTCAACAATCATGGCACCGATAGGTCGGTCTGGGGCAACACCATGCTGACAGAGTTTCAAGTCCAGAAACTAGTCTTACCCAGATCGACCTGCCGCCCTTTACCGAGGGGTCGATCATGATACTCTCGATCGGTCTTGAACTACCGATATGTCGGTTTTCTTGAGGGTCCACTTGAGTTCAAAGTCCAGAACTCACAAGTTTTTATCGAATAGTTGTTGACTACGAGGGTCGTTTCAGCTTTTCATCAAGGAGTCGGTGCATACGATACTGTCGATTAGAGGCACAACCAGAATGACAGTTCTATGATCCAGAACCTTTGTCAATTTGGCCGACCAGTCTTTGACCATGATGGGTCGATCCTGTCTCCATCGTGGGGTTGGTGAGAGGGACTGGTCGAGCTGACAGTGAAAACAAATACATATTTCCAAGTTGTGTTCTAATTCACTATCAAGCTTCCTCTCTAGGCTTTTAATAATTTTACCATTTGTTCAACTAAGCCTAAGAATGATCCTCCTAAAGTGTAGGGCCACCTAAAGTCATCTATGACCAAATACTTATTTTGTGATTACCATAATGATGAGCTTCAATCTGGTGGAGCATGATCTACAATCTTAATCATCTTGAGTCTTCAAACTTTTAGCAAGTGCTTCTTCCAGAGTCATGTGTAAGTGCCCCGGCTCATCCGACTCACCTATATTGTCAATTACGTGACTCAGTTGGGCCTTGCCTTGGAAGAATGTGAAGATCTACTATGAATGGAAGAATCTACACTAAATATGTTATTGACACATAGGTAAGTGAACCTTGGGAGACCTTAAGCTAAGTCAAATACCTTAAAAGTCAATTGTTTATAAACTGGAAAATTAGAATATAATTGACTTTCAGTCTCGAGGCCTCATACAGTCTGTCGAGGCCTCGCAACCAATCTTTTACTAAGTCGTATTTGGGACAGCTGTAACTCAGCATGACCCTGTGTCTTTTGACCGAGTCTCTTACTGATTTAGATAAATAAATCTGTAATCTTTAATTGGGAGTTTATTATGGTAATAAGGAAAATCCTCTTTTTGAAAAACTCCATTTGCCACCTCACAGTTTGAATAAGCTGTTGGGAGCCTAGCAGTTGTCTTGTACTAATATGAAAAGGCTCCTCAATTTGTCTTGAGTATGTTTGATAATCATCAAGCTTTATCTCTCTATATAAATCATTGATTGATGACTGAAATAAATTGATGGTCAATCATGCACAGGTGGTATCCTAATTGGCTGGTCATTAACTGTTTGACAAACAGAATAATTTATATAGAATCTGAGTTGTCTTACCATATACCACCATGAGGCCTCATAAGAATCCTCGAGGCCTCGTGGACGTGACTGGTCACAAAAACAGACAATGTCTTATTTATATCTTAGAGCTGAATGAAATAAGCTACACAAAGAACCACTTGAAAATATAACAGTGTGACTAGAGAGATTAGTCACATTCTCTTACACCTTCTTCATCATCTTCTTACTGAGATGTTTGGGTAATCAATACCCCAGTTCTGATGAAGCTTAAGATGTTCTCTTAGGACCTTAAAACCAGTCATATATTTATCCTATACTGTTGTACCGATAATCACTCTCATGGAGCAAATCTGATGGAAGGAGCACATAGATTGAGTAAAGAAGAAAGCGTTTAAAGAAGATTGGATAAGGCCCAAGGCAAGTGTTTATTTTTTCTTTTATTTTAATCATTGTAAAGTGGATTAGAACAGCATGTTCGAACCACTAAAAAAAATAGGTGTAGAGGATTAGACCATTTAGGTTGAACCTCTATAAAAAACTAGGTTGTACTATTTGGATATGAGACCCATACATAGTATATTTGGGACAACCCTAGAGTTGGGAAGTCTGACAGTGGACGTAGGTTTGTTGAAACCGAACCACTATAAAATATCTGTGTTTATATGTGGTTGATGTTTTAACTCGATTGCTTGGATTAAATACTCTGTCACATACACACACATATATTGGATCGATCATTTTAATTAACAGTGGTTAATTTAAAGGTGAAAAGAACTCATTGAATATTTCATACACTTAAAAGTATAATTCGGTTGAGGAATTTTAAAAAGGAATTAAAATTGAAAACCAACCTATTCACCCCCCCCCCCCCCCCCCCCCCTCTCTAGGTCGTGCATTACTCTAGTAATGGAATTTCAATTGGTATCAGAACTCGGTTACTCTGAGTTGGACTTAATCATCCGAATTGATCTTTTACTAGAATCATGCACAAAGGTGATAGTCACCCTATTTCTAAAGCTCCCTCTTTTGACAACGCTAACTATGCCTCTTGGAAGGCAAAAATGAAAAGCTTTTTTATATAACTTGATGGAGCTGTCTTGGAATCAATAGTAAGAGATGGGAACAGCCGATTGAAGAAATCACTGAAAAATCTACTAGAGATGGAACAGGAAAATCTGTATAAAAAGTTGTTGGTACTAAACCTAAGGATTATTTCACTTGGATAGACATAGAGAAAATGTTATATATAGCAAATGAAAATGCGTTAAATGCCATTAACTGTATTGTTTCACATGATGAATTCAAACGTATATTGACTTGTTTGACTGCCAAAGATGCTTGAGACATCTTAGAAAGAACACATGAGGGGACCGCTGTTGTTAAGAGGTCTAAACTCCAAATTCTCCAATCTAATTTGATAACATACGAATGGATGAAAGTGAAATGTTTATGGAGTTCTACAAAAAGCTAAGTGATATAGTAAATTCTATGTGGGCCTTAGGAGAAATAATTTCTGAATCTAAAGTATATACCAAGGTACTTCGAAATTTGCCTAAAAGATTTAAACCTAAGGTCTGTTATTGAAGAGTAAAGAGATGTTTCTTTCATGAAAATTGATGACTTAGTAGGATCTCTTCAAACCTATGAAGTTCATTTTGAAGATTAAGTGCCTAAAACAAAATCTGTTGCTTTAAAGTCATCCTCAAACATTGATAAGCCTAAAGAAGAAAAATCATAATCTGAAAGTGAGGATGATGTTGCCTTGTTGGCTAAAAAATTCCTAAGAAACTTAAACAAAAGGAACAAGTTTAAGAATTTTAACAGAAGTGAGCCAAGAGATAAAAATGCCAACATATTTAGTACATTGAGCGATGCAAACAGATTTAGTACACTGAAAGAAAAATGAAGAGACAATGACAAAGAACAAAAATGTTATAATTGTGGAGGTCAAGGGCACTTTGTTGTTGAATGTCCTTAAAAAAAAAATAAGAAAGCATTGACTGGAACATATGAAAATACATCTCAATCAGAAAGTGATTCTGATGACTCCACTCAAGAAAAATCTGAAGATCTGAAAGGCTTTATAGCTTCTACAGTATCTATTGAAAATGATTCATAAAGTGAATTAGACAGTGAGGGAGACGATGATCTTCAAGAAGCTTATGATTCCCTTTTTCTGGAAAGTCAAAATCTGACCAAGAAACTAAGTAAAAGAAAATCTGAAAATACAAAGTTAATAAACTAGTTGGAAGAAGAAAAATGCATTAATGAAAATCTTATAATAACTCTGAAAACTTCAAATGAAGAAAATCTTATATTAAAACAAATTCAAAATGAGTTAAAAGATAAGTTGAAAAATTATGAGAATGATATAAAAAAATTGGAAGATATTTGAAGTATCTTATCAGAAGAAATCATTAATGCTCATTCTAAAATAAACAGTTTTAAAAATCATAAACTCAATTTTGAAAATAAATTTATCCAAGGACAATACAAATTAGAAAGATTGCTAAACTCGGGTAAAAGGCATGGGGACAAAACTAGTCTTGAATACAACCAAGACAAAATAAAAACAGTGAGCCAAACTGTGTTTGTTAAGGGTCAATCCTCTAGACCTTCAAATATTACCTATTTTTACTGTGCTAAAAATGGACATTTCAGATTTGAGTGCAAAATTATGAAAAAGAAAAGAGAGAATATTATCATCGTGAAAATTTGGCTCAAAAACTGAACAAAATTTTAAATGAAAAAATGAGCAGAAAATTCGGATATAACCTTCAAAAATTTGTCCTTAGAAATCTAAAAACCATAACCACTTTGAAATGGTCCCTAAGTACAAAAGCATGATCGTTTATACAGCATTAAAGGTTGAAAATCAGTCTAAGTGGTACCTTGATAGTGGTTGTTCAAGGCATATGACTGGAGACAAAACTTTTATGTCAAACCTTGTAGATTTCAATTCTGGTTCGGTTACCTTTGGGGATGGAAATCTTGCTAAAATTATAGGGAAAGGAACCTTAGAATTAAATGACTCCCTTACCTTAGATGATGTGCTGCTAGTTGATGATCTTAAACACAATCTCTTGAGTATATCTCAAATATGTGAGAAAGATCATTATGTTACCTTCGGTAAGAATGATTGTCAAATCTATAACAATGAAGGTGAAGCTGTCCTTAAGGGGTTGAAAACTTCTGATCAATGTTATGCCCTTGAAAACTGTCCCACTCCTAGGATAAATTATTGCAATATGTCTAAACTTAATGAAGCTGAATTGTTGCACAAGATATTAGGTCACGTAAATTTCAAAGATTTGTCAAAATTGAGCAAACACATCAAAGGACTACCCAAGATAAGTCAGCTCAAGTGTTTTTTGATGAGTGTCAAAAGGGTAAACAAGTGAGAGCAGCTCATAAGAAAGTAAATGTGGTGACTACCACCAGACCACTTGAGCTTCTGCATATGGACTTAGTTGGACCAACCCAAAATATGAGTATAGGAGGTAAGGTGTATTTCATGGTTGTCGTTGATGACTCTACCAGATACACATGGGTAGGTTACCTTAGGGAGAAATCAGATGCATATCATGAATTTAAAATTATTGCAGAATGCATTGTGATTGAAAAACAAACACCCATAAATAGAATCAAAAGTGATCATGGGGGTGAATTTGAAAATCACCGTTTTAAAAAATATTGTGAAAAACATGGCATACATCATGAGTTCTCTGTTCCTAAGACACCCCAACAAAATGGGTAGCCGAAAGGAAAAATTGGGTTCTTCAAGACATGGCCACAGTCATACTAGATAGTAAGAAATTACCAAAAAATTTGTAGGCCGAGGTTGTCAATGCTGCCTGTTACATCATAAATAGAGTTTATCTAAGGGTTGGGCTTGATAAAACAGCGTTTGAATTGTGGACCGGTAGGAAACCTAATTATAAGTATCTTAAGGTTTTCGGTAATAAATGTCACATTCTTAGAGACCATGAAAACTTGAAAAAATTCGATGCGAAAAGTGATGAAGGAATTTTTCTAGCCTACTCTAACACCAGCAAAGCTTATAGAGTTAAAAATCTTAGAATTGGTGCTATAATGGAATCTATTAATGTAGTCATTGATGACCAGTCCTCTTTTGTACATGAAACCGTAGATGAGGTGGACCTATCTTCAAATCAAATTGACAATCCTCCTTCGTCTTCTTCGACATCCATTGAACTTAAACCAAATAAGAAGCATCCTATGTCGAACATCATTGGTGATCCCATGACGGGAGTAAAAACAAGAAAGCAACTTGAAAACATCTCTATATGTTTTTCCTTCACCTCACAATTAGAACTCAAGAATATTGATGAAGCGTTGCTAGATGAAGATTGGGTAAATGCAATGCAAGAAGAGCTTATTCAATTTAGAAAAAATGACGTATGGGATTTGGTACCAAGACTAAAAAAATACAAATGTAATAGGTACCAAGTGGATTTACAAAAATAAAATGGATGAAAATGGGACAATAGATCGGAATAAGGCCCGTCTTGTTGCTCAAGGGTATACACAAATTGAGGGAATCGATTTTGATGAGACTTTTGCTTTAGTAGCACGTCTTGAGTGTATACGTATTCTATTGTCTATTGCGTGTTATTTAAAGTTTAAGCTTTTTCAAATGGATGTAAAGAGTGCATTCTTAAATGGTTTGTTAAATGAAGAGGTCTATGTAGAGCAGCCTAAAGGGTTCATGGATCTAAAATACTCTAATCATGTCTACAAATTAAAAAAGACACTTTATGGCCTTAAACAAGCTCCCCGGGCATGGTATGAAAGACTTACACAGTTTTTATTGGATAATGATTTTCAAAGGGGAAGTGTAGACAAAACACTATTTGTGAGAAAATCCAATGAAACTATATTGGCAGCTCAAATATATGTGGATGATATTGTGTTTGGATCTACTAATGAACAAGCTGCTATTAGTTTCTCTAATCTTATGAAATCAGATTTTGAAATGAGCATGGTTGGAGAGCTTAATATTTTCTTGGGTTACAAATAAAACAACTTAATGATGGGTTCTTATTTCGCAATCCAAGTATGCAAGAGATCTTGTTAAAAGATTTGGCCTCGAAGGTGGTAAGCACTAAAATACTCCCATGAGCACTACTGTGAAACTATCAAAATATGAAAATGGGAAAGATGTTGATCCTAATATGTACAGGAGCATGATAGGTAGTCTCTTGTATTTGACTGCCAGTAGACCCGATATTTCTTTTAGTGTGGGTGCTTGTGCACAGTTCCAAGCTAATCCTAAAGAATCCCATATAAAGGCCGTAAAACGTATAATTAAATATGTATCGAGAACGTGTCTGTAACGCCCTCCCCTTTTCACTAAAATCAAAGTATATTTTTTTTTTGAAATGAAGAGTGACAAAGGCGCGAACGTCACGATGCGAGTTAAGTCCGATACCTTATTACATATGAATAATCAGTCCATGTTTTTAACCATTTCTAAGCCCATAAATCATACCCTAGTGGGGTCCGGCCATACCCCATGGCCGAACCTCACTATCTAGGTTTTGTGGGTCCCATTTAGTCCATCAACTATTTTAATCACATGAGTCTAAAAATCAGCCACCCTAAGCTTTATTTAACCATACATAAGTTTGTTACTTAGAGCCCCTAAGTCCATGATCATCTCCCATAGGGTTCTTGAATTTGGCCATTATTTACGGTTTTGCCACTACCTCTCCCATGGTTACACATTCACTTAACCATGTACATTTCTTTGTCCATAATTGATTCACAAATTTAGATCCATTAATGATTCATCAATCATGACATGAACACATTAAAAATCAGTCCTTAAGTTCACTTAATCCCCATTAATTTAAACACATGCATAATACCAATTTTTGCCCATAAACCTATAATTGGGTCATTAGGTTAATTAATTCCCATTTAACTCAATTCCATTTGCTTAAATTCCCTTTATGCATACACCCATGGTTGACCAATTCAACCATGGTGGCCGGCCCCACCAATCCTTGGTCCACACGCCGCCTCACTTGGTGAGGTGGAGGTGGGTCCCAATCGGCCATATCACCTTGGTCAACTCATCACTAACTTAGGTGATTTAAATTTAATTAAATCCATTCCTCTTATTGGATTATCATTGGGCCCATGGCCCAATTAAATTCACCCTTACCCATTTACCTTAGAGCTTACATTATCTTGACCCATTGGGTCCCAAATGGGTATTGGGCCCAATTTGACCATCCTTGGCCCAATTGACCATCATTGACCATTTAAATGATTTTAAATCCAATCCATGGTCCATTGGGCCATACTTGGGCCTTTGTCCATATTTTGATCCATTCACCATTTATTCCATCAAATTTCCAATTTCCACCATTAAAATAAATAATATCCACATATATATATTGATTTACAAATTCCGGGCTATTACAGTGTCTATATGGAATTTGGTACCCATTCGATACATCATTTCATATTGCAGAATACACCGATGCGGACTAGGCCGGAAACTTAGATGATAGAAAATCTACAAGTGGGGGTTGTTTTTACATTAGGAATTGCCTGATTGCCTGGCACAGTCGAAAACAATCCTCAGTATCCCTTTCGACTACACAGGTTAAATACATAGCCGCAGCATGCTGCTGTACTCAACTTGTCTGGATAAGACAAATGCTCGTTGATTATGGCATGACAGGAGGAACAATGACTCTTTACTGGGATAATACTTCAAAATAAATAAAAATAATATAAACAAAAAAATAATAAAAAAAGGATTTAGTCTCAAGGCCTCGAGCCATCCCTTGAGCCCTCGAGGTTGAGTTAAGCTACTCGTGTTCGGTACCTCCCTTCAAATCACCGACATCGAGGCCTCGACGCCATCTCTCGACCCCTCGCAATTGTGTTAAGTCACTCATGTATGTGGTCCCTCGTTTTAAATCAACACAAGTCATTTTCGGAACAACCGTTATTCCTCTGCTAGGGCTCCCAAACTCGACACTGCACGACGAAAGGGGATTTTGGTGTTTTCGGTTCCGGCCATCTCTTTCTCTCTCGATTTCTTGATAGGTCTGGTTTTTCAGTTCCAGGTACTATCTCTTCTCCGATTTTGCTTTCTTTGGCTCATTATTTGGTTCGCTTTTTCCGATTGAGAATGCCTCGAAAGAAATTGGGGGTTGTCCCAAATAGTACCAAACGATGCTTGCGGAGTCATGTCGCTTCGTCATCAGCTGCCACCCGTTCTCCTCCTCTGCCAACAAGACCAAAGAAAATCAGGGCTTATAAAAACGTTGATCGGTCCATTCCTTCTAACCCATTGTCGGTTTCATCGTCTGAAGAAACAGAGAGGCCGCACCTCAAGGAACCCCTACGACTGCATCTTCCTCTATTTCTCGTCTCTCTCCTGGCTCGTCAAGACGATCTCACTCGTCTAGGTTAAATCTTGATGGTTCTGATTCATCATCTCCTCCCTCTGATCCTCCTAGTGCTCGGTTTTTTCGATCTGTTCAAAAGGAACATTCCTTCAAGAACTTCAATGTCGAGCGTACGTGTTACCTCCTTGATCTTGAAAAGTACAATACTTTCAAAATTCTTTAAAAGGTATATTGGGAAAATATTCTGAATTGGGGCGGCAATGCCTACTCATCTATGGTAAAGGGCATGTGTTCATCTATTCATAAATCCCTGGACGACCTGTCTCATTCCTTCTCGGTAAAATTCTCCAACAGAGAACAACTCACTGTCACACCTGAACTGATTTCTTAGCTCATGAATATTCCCATGCTTAAAGGTGGGGATATTTCTGCTGCCCGAAATGAGATCGCTCCTGAAGACTCACACAGGATAATTTGCAAACTGTGTGGATTTGATGTAGACAGGGAAGGCAAACTTCAAATACATTCTTCTTCTCTCCTTCCTAAGTACAAGATTCTTCACTTGATCTTTACTTTCAATGTCTACCCTCGACTAATGAACAAATCCCAACTTAGTGACTATATGGTCAATATCTTGTGCACTGTGGCTATGGGACGAAAAATCTGTCTTCCCTCTCTGATCTGTGCACATATCAAGCGTTTCTGGAAGTCCTCTGGCCATGGTGCAGTCCCATTCAGCTATCTGCCAATCAGACTTGGTTCCCATTTCGGCATGGTCCCTTACCCTGGAGAGGTTCCCCTCAATGTACGTCCTTTAACAAAGATAGGAATTGAAAGAAGTCTTGGTTCATTTTGCCCATCTTCTGGATGCTCACCCATTTTTGCTGCTTCTACTGATCGATGGAGTCGCAAGGCTACTTCTAGTCCGTCGCATTCCATTGATCGTAAGTATTTTGATGAGCGCTTCGCCGAACTTGAACAGCGACAGGAGTTTTTTCTGTCTGACATGAGGACACGTCAAGATCGCCTCCTTTGTCAACATCAGGAGCTCTTTGTGTATGTGAGAACATCAATCAGGCGCATCTTCCACTCTCTTCACCACATTTTAGATTCCTTCCGACGTACTGATGCTGCATTTCCTCCTTCTTCTCCTCGTGATTGAAGACTTTTTACTGGAATTATCTCTGTTTTGCTTATTTAAGATATATTTTTGGTATTGTAACTATTAAACTCTTCACTTGCTGTGACTATGATGCTTGTCTACTTTAACTTAAGATTCACTGTGATATATTTTTGCATCTCTTATGCTACTGTTTGACTCATCCTTGTCAATTATCTTGACAAAAAGGGGGAGTAATATAAATGTGCTAATGTTGAGGGGGAGAATACAAGTCCCACCAGTTTCTATCTATTTGTATGCAGGCAATAATGGTGTGTTGCAGGCACATGTTAAGGGGGGGTAGTTTTGATTTAAATATCTTTGTAATTTTATATGTTAAGGAGTGACTTGTGTACATATGTATTTTTGGGAAATTGGTATACTGGGTAGATCTTAGATTTTGTCACGAAATTGACAAAGGGGGAGATTGTAAGTTCCCCAACTCGTTCGAGTCACCCATATTGTCAATTACGTGACTCAGTTGGACCTTGCCTTGGAAGAATGTGAAGATCTACTATGCATGGAAGAATCTACACCGAATATGTTATTGGTACACAAGTAAGTGAACCTTAAGAGACCTTAGGCTAAGTCAAATACCTTAAAAGTCAATTGTTTATAAACTGGAAAATTAGAATATAATTGACTTTCAGTCTCGAGGCCTCGTGCAGTCTGTCGAGGCCTCGTAGCCAATCTTTTGCTGAGTCGTATTTGGGACAGCCATAACTCAACATGACCTTGTGTCTTTTGACCGAGTCTTTTACTGATTTAGATAAATAAATCTGTAATATTTAATTGGGAGTTTATTATGGTAATAATGAAAATCCTCTTTTTGAAAAACTCCATTTGCCACCTCACGGTTTGAATAAGTTGTTAGGAGCCTAGCAGTTGTCTTGTACTAATATGGAAAGGCTCCTCAATCTGTGTTGAGTATGATTGATAATCATCAAGTTTTATCTCTCTATGTAAATCCTTGATTGATGACTGAAATAAATTGATGGTCAATCATGCACAGGTGGAATCCTAATTGGTTGGTCATTAACTGTTTGACAAACATAATAATTTATACAGAATCTGTGTTGTCTTACCATATACCACCACGAGGCCTCATAGGAATCCTCGAGGCCTCGTGGACGTGATTGACCATAAAAACAGACACTGTCTTATTTATATCTTAGAACTGAATGAAATAAGCTACACAGAAAAGCACTTGAAAATATAACAGTGTGACAAGAGAGATTAGTCACCTTCTCTTACACCTTCTTCATCATCTTCTTACTGAGATGTTTGGATAATCAATACCCCAGTTTTGATGAAGCTTAAGTTGTTCTCTTAGGACCTTAAAATCAATCATATATATGTCCTATACTACTGTGTCGATAATCACTCTCATGTAGCAAATCTAATGGAAGAAGCACACAGATCGAGTAAATAAGAAAGCGTTTAAAAAAGATTGGACAAGGCCCAAAGCAAGTGTTTCTTCTTTCTTTTATTTTAATCATTGTAAAGTGGATTAGAACAGTGTATTCAAACCACTCAAAAAAATAGGTGTCTAAGATTAGACCATTTGGGTTGAACTTTTATAAAAAACTAGGTTGTACTATTTGGGTTGAGACTCATACATAGTATATTTGGAACGACCCTAGAGTTGGGAAGTCTGACAGTGAACGTAGGTTTATTGAAACCGAACCACTATAAAATATATGTGTTTATATGTGGTTGATGTTTTAACTCAATTGCTTAGATTGAATACTGTCACATACACACACATATATTGAATCGGTCATTTTAATTAACAGTTGTTAATTTAAAGGTGAAAGGAACTCATTGAATATTTCATACACTTAAAAGTATAATTCGGTTGAAATTTTTTAAAAGAGAATTAAAATTGAAGCTTAAGTTGTTCTCTTAGGACCTTAAAATCAATCATATATATGTCCTATACTGCTGTGTCGATAATCACTCTCATGTAGCAAATCTAATGGAAGAAGCACACAGATCGAGTAAATAAGAAAGCGTTTAAAGAAGATTGGACAAGGCCCAAAGCAAGTGTTTCTTCTTTCTTTTATTTTAATCATTGTAAAGTGGATTAGAACAGTGTGTTCAAACCACTCAAAAAAATAGGTGTCTAAGATTAGACCATTTGGGTTGAACTTTTATAAAAAACTAGGTTGTACTATTTGGGTTGAGACTCATACATAGTATATTTGAAAAGACCCTAGAGTTGGGAAGTCTGACAGTGAACGTAGGTTTATTGAAACCGAACCACTATAAAATATATGTGTTTTATATGTGGTTGATGTTTTAACTCAATTGCTTAGATTGAATACTGTCACATACACACACATATATTGAATCGGTCATTTTAATTAACAGTTGTTAATTTAAAGGTGAAAGGAACTCATTGAATATTTCATACACTTAAAAGTATAATTCGGTTGAAATTTTTTAAAAGAGAATTAAAATTGAAGCTTAAGTTGTTCTCTTAGGACCTTAAAATCAATCATATATATGTCCTATACTGCTGTGTCGATAATCACTCTCATGTAGCAAATCTAATGGAAGAAGCACACAGATCGAGTAAATAAGAAAGCGTTTAAAAAAGATTGGACAAGGCCCAAAGCAAGTGTTTCTTCTTTCTTTTATTTTAATCATTGTAAAGTGGATTAGAACAGTGTATTCAAACCACTCAAAAAAATAGGTGTCTAAGATTAGACCATTTGGGTTGAACTTTTATAAAAAACTAGGTTGTACTATTTGGGTTGAGACTCATACATAGTATATTTGAAAAGACCCTAGAGTTGGGAAGTCTGACAGTGAACGTAGGTTTATTGAAACCGAACCACTATAAAATATATGTGTTTATATGTGGTTGATGTTTTAACTCAATTGCTTAGATTGAATACTGTCACATACACACACATATATTGAATCGGTCATTTTAATTAACAGTTGTTAATTTAAAGGTGAAAGGAACTCATTGAATATTTCATACACTTAAAAGTATAATTCGGTTGAAATTTTTTAAAAGAGAATTAAAATTGAAAATCGACCTATTCAATCCCCCCCCCCAGGCCACGCATCACTCTAATAACGAAATTTCATTATGAAATTGACAAATTTAGAGACTCGACAAGCCGGAGCACTAACAAATAGATATATTATAATTTGAAAATAATATTAGATATTATGTAAATATGATGTTTTAAGACTATGTTATTAAATATACTGGCTTTTTTTAAGAAGTCATATTTATAATTATAATTATTTTTATTTATATTAAAGCATGTTTCCGAGTTAGGAGAGGCATTGATTAATATTTACTTTTTTTTCACAAAAGCTGGGTACTAGAGCTTCTCCGTCTCTGTCCTCGCTTCTCTTTCTCGTACAAAAGTATGAAAGAAGCAGCTCAGGAAAGTTCAGAAGAAGATGACGAATGGTGTTTGCTAGGTTATTGTTCTTCAATTTCCTCTATATTTTCTTTTTCTTCCCCTCTTTCTCCACCTCTCAATTTCTTCTCTGTCTCTGTGATCCCAATTTTTTAAAACCAGATTTTCACAAGCTGTGAGTCACAAGTCACGACCAGAAGAGAAAACCCGGTTTCGACCACAGATCGAAAAGGGTTTTCACAAGTTTTTATTTAAGACGAGTTAAAACTCGAATCAAATTGTGCATGCGACGGACGGTTCAACCGCGGTGCAGTCCGAGTTTAATGACACTTCTAACGAGACATTATTAGATCAATTGCAAGTCCCAAAAATTTAAGTTCATTTAATAGGTGATTACATAAATATAAAGTATATAAAGTTAAAGTATCAATTGATAATCCAAACCATATAATCTCAGCCTTTAAATTTTGATAAGTATGAACCATTGATTTTTAAATGTTTAATATCGAAGAATAAGATCATCAAATGAAAGTCAAATTTCGCACAAGAACTATATTTACATTAGACCCAACAAAGTGGGCTCTAAAAATCCATTTTTACTATGTGCCTCACTAACTACTAGAGTTTTTTCAAATTTTAGTGTCATTAGAAATGAAATAAATGAAAACAATATCCGACAAAGACAAAGACCGACCATGGTTGCTTGCTAATCAGCCAACTTTAAAAAATAAAAACAAACTGAACCAGACAAACATGACCCCGTCAAAAGAAAATGAGATAACAGAGGATACATGTAACATCTCCACTTTAAGAATTAGTAAATAGAAAATGTACAGAAAAGTAACATCCATGAGAAGATTGATTTGTGTAGAAAAGAGTTGTGTGCAAGAGCCACTAAACATCAACCCACAAACCAGTGGTCTGTCTGCAGTTGGGGTAGATTCAATGGAGTAGAGAACCTCAAATATATATCTTACCCTGCTTAATCTCTTAGAGAGAGCAAATACCACGAGTTATGTAAATTCTTGAGAGGTAGAGAAGAACTAAAGACACACCGTAGATGCTTGACAAGCTAAAGGCACCAGAAGACCATGCTGATAACGCTCTGAAGATTGTAGACTACAAGACGGCACATACACACTTGTTCTCTTGTGGCTGTTTCGATGTTTTCTTTTCTGTCGAATGATAAAATACTTTAGATCAAATTAGAATGGAGACATGGAAGACATGTTGATTACATAACTGGAACATATTAACAGAAGAGGTGTACCAGTTCCCTTTTCTGTAGGGGGGCGAACAACCACATGCATTGTTGTAACTTCCCCAGCAGTATCACAGACTGGGCTCCTACATTCTTCCAAAGTTCTGTTGTTCTCCAATATCTTTCCAGCATTTATTAATTTGACATCATTCACTGTCTTTGGGCCGTTCTCCTTCTCTGGTCAAATGATGATTCACTTAAATATAGCATGACTAAAACTAACAGATCAACAATACTGATATTCCAATGGTATATAGAGAACATGATGATAAGCACAATATACATCTTAGACGATGGTCATAACAAGCATGAAGCCCTTACAACAGCTTAGTCAGATGCATCAAAAGTAGAAAAGACCTTGATTTTTTAACTTTTCTGGTTATCAAAGTAGAATTTCCTAATAAAAAGTGCTTCTATTTAGCACGTCTAGATACATTTTTGTGATATGCTTTAATTGAATCTAGTCACTACAAATATTTCCCCTTCATGAAATTCTTTAAATTCACATGGTTGTAGAGAAAAAGGCTTTTAAAAAATGGAATCACAAATTACATTAGCAAGAAAGCTTTTGGGTGCACACGGAAATGAACAAGAGGTATGATCCCTCCTTTCTAATAGTTCAATGGTTAGATCTTTTAGCCTACTAGATGGTCTTTCACCTTTGATGTGTAAACTCACCTCCTCCCTCGACTTCTAAATTGATCGTCTCAAAAAAATCTAATAAGATCATATTCATCAATCATCATTGAACCATTTGTCCCATTCATCTCAAGTCGGCTTTTCAAGTTATATTTTCCATTCAACCAACAGGCATGTTAGTTGTCAATCCACAATCTATTGTACCCTGTCGCCATATCAATCCATGTTTTAAATGGACTCCCTATTCTCCCAAGACCACCTACTTATAATCATTTGATCATTCATACTAAAGAAGTTTCTAGTCATCCATGTTAGCATTTCCATCTCCACCACTACATTGTCTAGCTATCTTTTCTTCATTACCCAATGTACAGCACCATATAAGTACCATTAGTGTTCTACTTTATGCACTATTTTCTAATTCCGTCTTATATTGTTACACCAAACATCGATGTTAGCATACACCTCTGCACCATCACTTTGTCTAGCTATCTTCTCTTCATTACCCAGTGTACAGCACCATATACAATTGAAATTTTTAACAGACGACAATTCCAAATGTTTTACAAGCATTACCATTCCAAAAAAAAAAAAAGTTTTACATCCATCATCCGATTCAAATCCAAAATCTCATCATCCCTTCAAATCCAAAATCCATCTGTGCTGCTCAATCCAGATTTGCTAGTTGATCATATCAACTTGATACAGCTTTCTCAACTCTAAAACAGTAAATAAATAAAGAATAATCCCAGATTCCCAATTTTCTTAAATTAGATTAATTTTTCGCACTTGACCCACCCACAAAAAAAAATCCACTCTTGAACTCAACCTTTGTCATTGAAATCTGGGGGCAAAAGCAGTTGATTGAACAGCATGGACACTAGAAATTGAATTCGGTGCGCTCTAAAAACATATTTTTGGTCCAATCGAGTCTAAAATGCATTCAGTTTACTACAATGTGTATGACCCTACACACATTGGAAATTTTCAAGTAATTTGGTTTTCTTTGAATGCTAGTTACATTTTTTATTTGAATTAATTTAATTCATGCAATGATCCATTAATATTTTACAATAAATTATTTCGATCTGAATAGTATTTGTTAGTGCCACGGCCTGCCGAGTCCCTAAGTTTATCAATTCCATGACTCGGGAAAAAGTACTTGCTAGAAGTTTGAAGGCTTAAGAGGATCAAGATCAAATATCATGCTCCACTGGATTAAAGCTTATCGATATGACAAGCACAAAATAGATATTTAGCCATAGATGACTTTAGGTAGTACTCACATCTTAAAGTGGACCATTCCTATGCTTATTTAAACAAATGGTAAAATCATTAAAAGCCTAGAGAGGAAGCTTGAGAGTGAATTGGAACCCAATTTGAAAATATGTATTTGGTTTCACTGTCAACTCGACCAGTCGTTCTCACCGACCCCTCGGTAAAGACAGGATCAACCCATCGTGGTCAAAGACTAATCGACCAGATTGACAAAGGTTCTGAATCATAAAACTGTCATTCTGGATATGCCTCTGATCGAGAGTCTCATATACACCGACCCCTCGGTGAAAGGCTGAAACGACTCATCGTGGTGAACGACTCTTCGATAAAGGCTTATGAGTTCTGGCACTTATAACACAAGTGGACTCTCGAGAAAACAGGCATATTGGTAGTTCAAGACCGATCGAGAATACCAAGACTGACCCCTCGGTAAAGGGCGACAGGTCGGTCTGGGTAAGACTAGTTTCTGTCTTGAAACTCTGTCAGTATGGTTTTGCTCCAGACCAAGCCTCTCATATGGACCGACCTATCGGTCCCATGATTGTCGACCCATCGACAACACCAACATGTCGACCGAGAAATAATTATACGTTGGGAGTGCATTAATACGCAACAGTCGAGTTGTTGAACGGTAATATTTTTAGTCACCAACCCCTCGGTGCGTCCGACCTGTCGGTACATGACCGTTGCTGAAACTGGTTGCCGTATCTATAAAAATGAATCTTTGTGCAACCAGTTGGCATCCTTTGGAAAAACAGTTGGACCCTCATCATTATCAGTGAGCTTAAACAAAAGTCAATAAAAGGATCACTCTCTCTCTTGTGCTTACAATTGGGGAATCTAATACAACCAATCATATAAATTGAGTTTGTGAGAGAGAGAGGAGAAAGGATAATAAACAAAGAAAGATTTGGTACAACTAGTTTTCTAGTCACCCTGGAATTGTGATTGCTTTACGACGGCTATAAGGCGGAGCGTCAGCACACATTGGGTGGATGTTGAAGAAGCACACATCAACGAAAAAGGGCTTCAAAGGCAAATGATTCTTGGTTTTAAGTTTGTTTTTAAAACCTTTGTCCCGAAAGTGGATTAAGGAGGCTTGGCTCCGGAACGATATAAAAAATTCTAGAGCATTGTCTCTGGCATAGTGGTGGGTGGAATTCCCAGCCGATTGAGTGATGTGGAATTCCTACTCTAATTTTGAAGGTGTAAGTCCCCACTTAGTGGATTTGGGGGTAGCTCAAGGTTGAACGAGTTCTAACAGTGGATGTAGGTTGGTTAACCAAACCACTATAAATTTGGTCCTATGGTGTTTGATCATTGTGTGTTTGTGTTTTCGTATTTAAACACTATTTTCAACACACTTCAGTTTGCATTTGATTATCTTTATTTATACATTTTGCACAAGCATTAATAATCAAGCAATATGCAAAGGGTTCTAAACTTAGTGTGATCGTTTAAATTAAACACAATTTATCACACTAAACAAATCCTTGATTAAGATTGCCATTCCGCTGCACTTAAAATTTAAACAATCAATAAATTTGTAAACACCATGGAAACTGGGATTGACCTATTCACCCCCCCCCCCCCCCCCCCTAGGGTCAATCGTGTTCTAGCACCATGACAAGTGACTTTCAGTATTATTGGATATGCATTTCTAATTTAATTCAAGTAAAAGTCGAACTTAGTTTCATTGGAAACTTGGTTTCACCGCAGGTCTAGCACGATGGCAATTTTCTATTGGAATTTGTAGTCATTTCTATTCTTCCGGTGAGAAGTTGGATCTGATCTGTCATTTCTAATTGAGTCTTTGGTTGCCCAATATTGGCGTGAAATTCAATTAGTGGATTAGAAGGGACGAGAGATCCTTGGAGTTCTCCGAATTTCCGGGCGGCCGTACAATTCAGAGCTTCTCAAGTGCTTAGGAGCTTGAGCTAGGTTTGAGTTCGCCATTCATTTATTTGAGGGCTTAGAGAGATTTCCAAAACCAATATTTGCCTTCATCAAAATTTCATCCACAAAATTTTATGAACCTTGGAAAATAAATGCACACAAATAAATTTGCAAAATTAATTCAACAAAATTCATAAAAAAAAAAAACTTTCACTCACCTTAAATAGGAAAATCACCTTGAAAATAAACCACCAACCAATGCATTGTAATGGGCCCAAGGACTTTATTTGTACTTTTTTCTACAAGATAAGGTTCATTGAACCTAGACATCTAAAATTTCTCCACTTACTTAGAAGTGCCACATCAATCTCAGTCCAACCCTTGCCGCATCACCACTATAATATTCTTTATCAATCAAAAAATGGAAAATAATTAAATAAAAAAAAGATAAACATTAACTAAAATGCAGTAGAGAAAATCTCTCCATGATACGGCTCCACATCCTCTTCCCTTTCTTGTTGATTGTTGCATGATTTGAGAGAAATTAAAAGCTAAAGAAGATTGAAATTTGTCAATATAGTTTATTAGAGTTCTTTTATTTTCTTAGATAACATGGGTATCCCCACCCCACATTAGAGGTGACCAATCCCACGGATAGACGAAACCACCCGCAAACCCAAGACCTCTAGTATAATCCTAGAAGCTTAGACCAATTGAGTTACCCGTGTAGGTTAATGTCAAGTTTATTAGGGTGAGACTAATCTCACGGATACACAAAACCACTTGCAAACCGCGTGTATTAGGTAAGTCTGGGAGAGTCAAATCCAAGGCCTTTAGTCTAATCCTAGAAGTTTATTATGGTTTTTTGGGCCTACCAAAGTGAGATCCACAAACCAAATTAGGTGAAAATGGAAATAGACCTTTGATTATGGACGTAGGCCTCTTATTTGGACATTTTGGGCCCAATAGCATAGGAACCATTGACCAAAATAATCCCACCATTGAGATTTATGGTAAACCATATGGGCGTTGGTAAAAAAAGATAATAGATTAAATTATTCAACTATCTAAATCAGTAAGATGAAAGAATCAATATCCTAGTAAGCTTTTCTTTTCCAATAAAATGCTACATATTCACATATCGGCAGATGATACTGATTTTCAGAACTTTAATGCCTTTAACATAAATCAAATAAATGGATAACAGCAAAACCGTTGAGGAAACCATATAATAAAAAAAAAGACCATCAAAAGGAAATTAACAATTGATAGAAATGTTTTGATTAGTGGATGTAAAATATCTTACATCACTGAGAGCTATCCACAATTTCATAAATATTGTAACCAAGACGCTGCCCCTGTTAATTGAAGAGGCGAACTAACAATTATACCAGTCAAGGACAAAAGAGGACTGATAAGAAAATAAAGGAACAAGAGAGTCCAACTAGGCTTCTAAGTCCATATCCAATTCCAAAAGGCTTACCCTGTGGGATGAGGGAAGTCATACCAATTAAGGGATTCAGTTCACTAAATGTCATCAACAACCTAAGGTGATTCTAAACAAAGCACTGCCCCCTTTCGAATAGAAGAAATCAACTAACAATCATATCTGTAAATGAAAAAAGATGCCAGCAAAGAAATAAAGGAATTAGAGAGTTCAATGAGGCCCCCACCTGAGCATATATCCAATTCCAAAATGCTTACTTCACAGAGGAGGAATGTGATGCCTTTAAGCGATTGATTTGTTACACATAAATGATAACTAAGTATAATAACAGAATGGAAGTGTCTTAGCCAAAAAACTGATACAGATTCAAAAATCAAATCAGCCACAAGTGCAAAGAATGTGGAATTATAGACCATCAGCCATCCTTGAGAACCCACTTTGTGTGCCTATGTAACTCACCAGGCATATTTATTGACGAATAGATGCCAAATAACATAATCAACTAGATGTTACCCATCAAGGTAGGAGAAACAAATAAATATAAAAAAAATATGAGGAAAAATCAAAACAAAAATGGACTCAAAATTCCCATTCAAATCCACATCAACAACAGTGATTCGAGCAGTAGATATAGAACACCATAACATGACAACCCAAGAACACAAATACAAATATACTAACTCCAACAAGGGCAAATAATTATGGAAGAAAAAAAAAAATGAATCAAAGACACACCTTTAGGCCATTGAGCAAGAATACTTTCCTTCACAGTCGCAACACTAGTTGCAGCTGGGTACTTTTTGGGGCCAATATCAGATCCATCAAACAGCCGGAACTTGATCTCCAACTGCTCAGACATCTCCTACAACAAACCAACAAAGATCTCCTCTCCAGTCCTCTACGAATGGAATATCGACAAGATCTTCAACTGTGTCCTCTACCAATCATCAAAATCCACTCAAATCTCGAATTGGGTCTTCGGTGGATGGAAGCAACAAATTAATCGAATCTTCACATGAGCTTTTCTGCAAAACTAAACAAACAGCCCAGAGCTTAGATTAGGCTTATGAAATCCTTCAAAATTGAAACTTCAATTAGGCCTCCAAAAAATGAACCCCAAATTCAATTTTCTTCTACCAAATCAAACATCAATCCAAATCTTCAATTTAGTCTTCTACCACTAATCAGTATCCACACAAATCTTGAATTAGGCCTTCAAATTAGAAAAAAAAAATCAATTAAATCTGCACTTTGGCTCTTCTGCAAAAGAAAACAACCAGCCCAGAGCTAGGATGAAGCTAAAAATCCATCGAATCTGAAAAATGAAATTAAAAACCAAATCCCAGACAGAGAGCGACCAAGTCCTAAAAAACGGAAGAAAAAAAGGTCGGGTTTTCTTCCTTACTTTTGGAATTCATCTGTTTTATCCCATTGTTCCAAATCCAATAAAAGATCCTCAGCTAGGTTACTAAAAAAATAAAATTGAATAAAAAGGAAACCGCCTTAATCCTTACCTTATTCTGTAATTAATCGGCTACCTTCCAATTTCTCTAAAACCCATCAAAGATGGAAACTTCCAGTTGGGTCTCTGTAAAATTAAAAATAAAATAAAATATCAAAACCAGCCCGAAGATAAACACCCAAATCCTGGAGAAGAGCCAAAAACCTTCATGTGTTTTGTTCCTTACTTATGGAATTGAACTACGTTCCTTCCAATGTCTCCAAAATCCTACAAGGTCCTTCTCCAATCCCTTGGAAGTAATCCAGGTTCCTCTTTTTCCTCTCTATTCAGATAATGAAATGCAAGAAGGAACCAAGCGGCTGCTGCTTGGAGAGGGAGTAGACGAATAAAATCCCCGCAAAAGACGAGGAGATTTCGGTGTTTTCAAAGTCATCGAAATCTGTGGTCAATGAATCCATCCTCGCCCTCTCCTTCCAGTCTCCTAAGACCCTGGAAGCGGCCGATTTCAGCTTTGTTTTTCCCTCTTGAAATAAAATATATATATTTATTGATTGCTTTGAATGCTTGTTACTTCCGAGCTTAACCTTCAAAACCGGCAATTTAAAAATATGATTATGAAATTATTTGGAAACTTTTGAAAATTATAAAATATGATCAAATGATGAATTATTTTATCCTGTTATTTACATGGTAAAATAACTTTAAATAATGTCATTTGGTATAGATGAATTTACTTTTAAAAAAATTATTTATTAATTTATAAATATATATATGTTTCTTTAAATTTTTTATAACCATTAAATCCATCATTTAATGGATCTAATGAAAAAAATGATTGATTAAAAATCAATCAAATTTATCACATTTTTCTCATTTAATTTATCCGACAGTAGATTGAACAATTTAATAAACTCTAAAGAACACATATATGTATTTTTATATTTGAAAACTAACAAATAATTTTACATTAATAAATTGACTCCATATATTTCAAATAGTATCATTAAAATTATTTTTACCATTAAAATAAGAATATAGTATTGTAATACCCTGAACCTTAATTAGGCAAAACTGTCGTAATTAGTATTACTTAGTTTGCTTTGTGATTGATCAGATGTGTGGATCTCTATATTGGCTTTCCGAAAAATGCAAGTTTGGCCCAATTCGAGTTTCGTATCTCGAGACACCGACACTTGAAGTCAAAAGGGTATTATGGTCATTTGACCTCTTATGAATAATACTTTAATATTTTATTTGAAAAATAGTGCATAGTCACCCCAAAACTCCTTTGGAGTGAAAAGTCACTCTTTAGAAACAATTAGACTTCCAAACTTGCACACACGAATGACATTCAAAAATTGATCACTGTGATATTCACAGTTAAAATTATACCTGATTTTCAAAAATTTAACGTCAAGAAGTGTCCTCTTTTGCAAAATCTATATTGAAAATACCTCTAAAAATAAAAAATTTATGAAACTTGTTTTAACAAACGATTTGTGATTTGATTCACATTTCTATATATTTAAATTGTCGTTTTGACTTTTCGAAGTTTCAAAAATAAGCATGTGTTTTCAACCGTCGAATTAAAATAAGTTTTTAAAATCGACGTTTCCCTCAAAATCCAAGTGCCTTTTGATTTCAGTCTTCGATGAGAGTTGAGTCACCAAGTTGCTGGCAGTGTTCCAAACGAAATGGTGAGGTCAGATTTCACAGAAGAGACTCCCAAGTACCTCGTGTTTTAAGAAAACTCAATAAATCACGTGAAATGCCCATTATGCCCTTGATTTTTTCTATAAAAAGGAAGGGACCCTCGGTCCTTTCCTTCTTATTCCTGTTAACGCTAGTGCCTCTCCCCTCTTGCTCTCCCTTTAAAGGTGGACCCTCACTGTCAGAATCACTCTCTCCCTCCCTCAAGCACAACAGTAGCAACTCCTTTTCCTTTCTTTTTTTTTTTCCTTCTTCTCTGCTCACCTGCATACAAACGAAAGCACTGAGCTTCCTGGAATCTTCTAGACACTCAAAAGCGCCAGGAAAGGTGCCTAAACTTCCCCTTTTAGCTTAACGATAAGGTTTAAAAGAAGTCAGCATCAAATTGAGGTAAAATTGGAAGAGAAAACGAAGTTTTGGAGAACTATGAAAAAATGGCTTTTACCCATTTAGTTTTTGTACCGGTAAGATCAACACTCTTTCTTAGTCAAATTATATTATTGATTTCGAAAATGTAGTGAAACTAAATTAGAACTCATTTAACTGGTCAAATTTTTTAGATGGTTTTAAAAGCCACTCCAAATTGAGATTCAAAATTCCATTTTTCTGCCATAACTGTAAATTTTAGGTTCGCATCGGAAGTCCGATTCTTTGCAATCGGACGTTCAACCCACTTTTTCTCAGTCAAATTATATTATTGATTTTAGAAAATGTAGTGAAACTAAATTAGAACTCATCTAACTGGTTAAATTTTTGAGATGGTTTTAAAAGCCCCTCCAAATTGGGATTCAAAAATCCATTTTTCCGGTGTAACTGTAAATTTTGGGTTCACATTGGAAGTCCAATACTTTGCAACCAGACGTTCGACCCAAAGAAAAAAAAAAATGAAATGTAATGACCCAACCCAAACTAGTGGGTTGAACCCAGATTAGAACCTTAGTGGGTAGAAAAAAATTGAATAATAGGTTTATTTTTTCATTTGTTTGATACTTGTGTGGTATTGATTAACATTCAAAAAAAAAATCAGGTTTCTAAAAGTAACAACTTTCTAATTTTGGAAATTTTCTTAATTTAGCATTTTAGGAAATCCACATTTATTTAATTGAATGATTTGATTTGTGTGTTTCAAAATTTTAAATTTTGAAACCTAATTTGTAAACTAAAAAATTGAATTGGAAATTGAAAATAATAAATTTTAAATTTAGAACCCAAAATTCGAATTTGTGTTGTGTGTGATAAATTTGGAAATTTAAAATTTTATTATATTGTTTAATTTTTGAAAAATTATTGTAATTGGATATTTTAATTATAGTAAGAAACCATGGAAGGGAAATTGTCTAAATTTAGAAGAAGGATTGGATTAAGAAAATTTGAATATTGTGGGTTAATAAAAAATATATAGAAATAAATCATGGCAAATCCGTGTGGGCAATGGGACCCACATGCATGGGACAAAAATTGCAATAGGATAACCCTTTTAAAATTCGTCCATAGCAAGTGGGATTATGTAACACTTCGGATTTTCATTTCATGAATATATCTATATATATATATATATATATATATATATATATATATGGAAATTGTCCATTTAATTTGTGAATTAATAGATTTTGAAATTAAATAATGGAGATGGACCCTAAATGGGTAAGGTAATTGGGTCAATAACCCAATTAAGACCCAATGCGTCATGGATAAGGTTCAATTTGAAATAATCAGGTAAGTCTTAAATAAATGGGTCAATTGCTTAATGGGGACCCAATGGGTTATGATGAGTTTATTTTTAAGTAAATGTGTAAAAGATAATTGGGTCAAATACCCAATTAAGATCCAAGGCATGAGAATCCACCTCATCAAGTAAGGTGGCAAGTAAGTGACAGGGCTACGTGGGACCCCAAGTGCCATGTGTCATGGTCGACCATATCATGGTTGACTTGGTCAATATTGGAGAATTCATATGAGTTGAGTTAAAGGAATTAGTCAATTAAATAAGTTTAAATGAAATAAGATGTGGTTGAGTTCAAGTGCTTGATTTGAAAAATGAGTTCATTTAAGTTGAGTTGTGTCACGCCCCGCCCTTTCCGAGATTCAAAGTCTATTTTTTTTTTAAAATTAATAATATAATAACATCGGAAGAGGGCGGACGACGTCACGACGCGAGTTAAGTTCGGACTTCCAAAGTCCGACCCTTAACTGGCCAACCATGTGTGCATGGACTAACCCATGATAATCAGTAAACACACAGAACTAAATAAGTCATGCGGAAAAAACTAGACCAAATACGGAAATAAACTAAATAGATAGCAAATACAAGTCTCCCATTAAAACCACTTACCCATAGATCCATTATCAAAACTATAAACAAATCATAGCAAAGTTACTAGCTATTACATGTCCATAAAATTGTAATCCAAATGACAATAAAATATAAATCCAATCCAACACTCAAGCGCTTAAGCTTGGCTCCCTCCAGGTCCACGACCTTCTCTTTCCCTTTCCCTTTTCCTTTTCCTGCATTATTCTGTAAGGATAGAATTAGGGCGTTAGATCAACGCGCCCAGTAGGTTTTCCGATCAAGGCTACCACATGGTTAGTATATAAAACATGCATATATCATAGTATATGATCCACAAAACATCTGAAATCAATGCTATGTATATAAGTGTAAATGTAATGAGTCCCACCCATCACACATATACATAGCCATCACTTGACGAGACTCTCATCGTCAAGGTAAACCATAATACTCTTTCATTTCTTCTTGATAATATTCCTCCTGGCAGGACCCTCATTGCCCAAGGAGGCTGATGTGGCACTCATCATCATAATATTCCTCCTGGCAGGACCCTCATCGCCTAAGGAGGCCGTTGTAACTCTCATCATCATGATACTACTCCTGGCGGGACCCTCATCGCCTAAGGAGGCTTTCCATAATCATCATCCCATGTCCATGCATGAGATGCCAATGAATATATGAAGCATGTAAAATAAAACTCATCATTCAAATCCAAGATGATAAATAATAGTATAACAAATGTCTCATAAAAACCATCATAAAACCAAGTATAAATGTGGTTACAAGTAGGTAGGAAACCTACTTAAAATTCGCTTAAGTGTCCATTCCTTTTAAGTGTCACCCGTTCACGACTAGCGCGCCGTTAAAGAGATCCGTTACCTTGTTCACATAAACCATGAATCAACTTTAATCCCATGCATTTATTTTGATGGGGTTCGGCCATGTTTGGTCCCTATTTACAATTTTTTGCCATTATTTTAAAGTCCCCAGATCAAGTCCCTTGATTTAATAATTCCATCCATTAGTTTCATTAAAACAGTCCATTAAAAATTAATATCCAAAAATATTTATAAGTGGGGTTCGGCCATACATCTTGGCCGAACCTCACTTATTTACTTAGGTCCCCTCGTTCATCTCTTGATGGTTACCCTTATTCACAAAACTGCCATTGTTACCAATACATAATTATATCATGCTTAAACATTAAAACCACCAATTATTTCCATGAAATTGATTCATAAAACCCATAGTCATGGTCCATGGGGTTCGGCCATACATATGCCGAACCCTATGTTTTCACATTTGAATCTCTATATCATAACTTAGCCATAGTAACCCCATGGTTCGGCCATGAAATGGCCAACCTATGTCTTGTCCAAAGGTTCACTTAGAACCCTTTTTAAACCCTTCATATTGTTCTATGATCTTCAAGTTTAAAACCCTTTAATTCAACAAAACAGTCCATATAACTCACCATCCTTTACATCCTTTAAATCCATATAAAATGGTCCATGGGGTTCGGCCATACCCATGGCCGAACCCTATGGTTCACTTGGTTCAATACTTCCCATGATTGTTCATGGTTTTGACATGCTAATTCAACCATAATCAATATATGGTTCAGCCATATATTGGCCAACCCAATATATACACTTTATCTCCATTTTTAAACACCTTAACCCTTCCACAACTTGTATGGTTTTTATCTCTCAAAACCATCAAAATCACCATAAGCTTGACAACTCCTTTCATGGGGTTCGGCCATTCCCAATGGCCGAACCCTATGGTCTATGTTTTGATCCTCTTTAACATATAATTTGAGTCTTATTAAACACATAAAATCTCTATAATTTTGCATGGTTTTTAGCCTTCAAAAACCATCAAAATACCCAAATAATTTCATGGGGTTCGGCCATCCAAAGTGGCTGAACCCAATGATACATTTTTACCATTTTAAACAACCTTTATCCAAGGTTTAATTCCTTGATGCATTCGGCCATTCCATGGCCCAAAACATGCTCCCTTTTTACCAATTTAATTAAACTAAAGTCCATGGAATACTTACCAATTTCCCTTGCCTTTGATCTTTACTTCCTTCCCTCTTGTTTCCTTCCTTCTTCCTTAGTCTCTAGCCGAATATGTGCTTGATCAATGGTGAAGACACCAATAGCTGGTTCGGCCAAGGGGGTGTGTTCTTGAGAGAGGGAGAGAAATGAAAGTCTAAGGTCTCCTTGGAATGAAAATCGGCCAAGTATGGTGGTGTATTCATTTTGTTAAACAGCCCCACTTCTTCTCATTAATCCTCATCAATACTTGATCAAACCAAAGAGGCATTTGGTGCCAACCAAGGCATCCCTTGGCACCAACCAATGCATCCTTTCAGCTCCCCATGTTGGGTCTTGGGTTTCCATTATGAGATGGAAACCCATCCAAGCTTCCAAGGTGAATTCTATCTCATGCCATTGAAGTCCATGCGTGGAAGCCCACACCTCACTCTACCACCGTGTGAGACTTCACTTGATAGTGTTTAAGGTTATGGCAACTCCTCATCTCACATTGACTCACTTGAACTCAAGGTCCCTTTGATTTCCAACTCAACTCATCCAACTCACTACACTTAATGCATTTCATTTAATGCACTTGAGTCAACTCATTTCTTAATTCAAATCCAAGTCATTTCAGTCCCAACTCAACCTGATTTGACTCATATTTAAGTTCACTTGAGGATCCACACAGTCAAACATAATCCCCATGGTCAACACGACCCATTGGGTCCCCATTTAGCCCATGGATCCAATTTGACGCCATGACCCAATTATGGGTTGTTTTAGCCATTTGCATGTGATTTTCATATGTGCCTCAAGCCTACCCATTTATGCTCTATTTAGTCTCCAATCATTTCACTTTAACCCCATTAAATTTGGGCTCACCCAATGGTCAAACAAGTCCATTATAACCCATTGGGTCCCAATTGGGTCCTTTGACCCAATTTGATGTTCATTACCCATTCATGATAAATTGACCCTTATAATATGTTCTTATGGTCTTAATTGGAACAATGGGCCCCACCATTTTCTCATTTGCAAGCATCCAATCCAGTGGCATTTTCGTAAATATTCATATCATTGAGAAATTGGGGTGTTACAAGTTGAGATGGGAAGTGGGAGAGACTTCCATCTCAAGGGGCACAAACCCAAGGGACACGTTGGGAAGCAATGGGGTGCTTTGGTTCACCCAGGGGACATGTTGGGAAGCAGTGGGGTGCTTTGGTTTACCCAAGGGACACGTTGGGGAAGCAATGGGTGCTTTGGTCCAACCAAGGGACTCCTTGGTTGCATACAAATCATTAAGAGAGGGAGAGAAAGGGTTTAGTCTTTCACATAAAAGATATTAGCCCAAAGGGCACACTCCACCCCTTGGCCGATTGCATCTCCTTGAAACAAAGAGATTTTCTCTCTTATATCTCTCTCCCCACCCACACCATCGATTGTACTTGGAGAAATTAGTGAAGAACAAGAAATGAAGGAGAAGGACTGAGGAGTAAAGTTCAAATTTAAAAGAAACGAAGGAGACGGGAAAGAGGTATGTATGGAGTTAGTAATATGGGATTAAGGTTAAGACCAAGGGAAGCCATAGATTTGGCCATGATTTGGCCGAAACTATGGATTCCATATACTGATTTGAAATCGTTGGAATTACACCAACACAATAGAATAAAATTTCCACCTGTCCAATTGATTGGTACTTTAACCCAATCCCTATCCCACTATTTTTTATAGTGGTTCGAGGGAAACTCACTCTCTTTAATCTACTTCACAACAATATGATTTTTAAAGAAAAATCAAAGTAGGAAGCACTTGCCTTGAAGCCTTACAAATGTGTAGATGTGCTTCTGAAACAATCCACCCAATGTGAGCTTGTACAATCCAAACGTTGATGAAGACCCGTCATGTAGAGCAACCACAATCCTTTGGTATCTAGGAAATTGGAGGTCCAATATCTATCATAGAGCTTTGGCTTAATCATTCTCTCTTAATTTCAATCTATACCGATTGGATACTTGAATGATTTGCAAGTAAATTGGCAAGAGAGAATAAGCCTTTGGCCTTGAGAGTTTTGGATTGGTAGATGAGGCTCTTTAATGCTCTAGATGTCTAACCAAAACTCATCAATCATTGATCTATTTATAGGCAAACATGAAAAATTTTGTATCACTGAAACACACGATCGATCGTGTACAGGCGATGGATTGTCCGTGTTTAAGTTCTTTTTCACCAACACGACCATTGAGCATTTAATGCACAGCAACGGCTCTAAAACGATAACCTTACGATACACCGCGCCACATGACTGATCGTCCGTGTATCTGGGTGACTTATCGCGGTTTGGCGAAGGTATCAGCCTAAGACTGACTGTATTTTCCAGTGCCATGTCTCATCCAGGCCCAGGGCAATTGATCGTGATGTTGATCTGTTTCTGCCATGTACTCACGATCGATCGTATACCTGATTGATCTATGATATCAAGTTTTCCAAGCTTTGTTTAAACCCATCCTATGTCATGTCTCAGCGATATATTGCCCACACAATTGATTCATCAAGGTTCTAGACGATCGATCATAAGATGTTGATAGTATCGTCCTGAGACCACATGGGTTTGGCAGTCTTGTCCAACCAGAACCCCCGATTTTCCACACGACATATCGTAATACCACGATTGGTCGTGTGCTGTCTTTGGCGAATGATCGTCCAACATGACGTGTCTCCCTAACAGTGAATTCATATTTCTAAGTTGGGTCCCAATTCATTGTCAAACACATGTTAGGCTTGATTACTTATTTAGATGTGATCTCTAAGCCTAGGCATGGTCAACCTAAGGTCTTGGTACCACCTAAGACCATGGTCACTTACCATCTGTGGTTGCCATACACGTTGATCCGTTGAGTCTTCACACTTCAACTAACGCTTGAGATCTTGAGTCTTGAGCTTCTCTCTTCAAGGCAATCTTCACCTAAGTCACGAACTTGACAAACAGGTGACTCGGCAAGCCAGGGCACTAACAATCTCCCCATTCGCCAATTCGTGACAAAACCTAGAAGCTAATCAAATACAGACTCATTGGACAACCCCAACCCAATTATACATCATTTGAATAAAAAAATATACAAATTATAAGATTACATCCAAATGACACAAGGTCTTGGCCTAGCTTCATATTTTTCTCAGCTTACTCTATTTTCAAAAATACCTGTAAACACAAGCAAGCTACAAAAGACTAGAGAGATATCAGTAATGTTAGTCCAAACATAAAAAATGTATCCATGGACCTAACATTCAATCACATTCATATTCCTATTCATACTGCCCCATACTTCAATGAGTATTTTCAAGAGTTTCTCCCCCATACTCCAAGCTATACCAAGCTTACAATCTCTCCATTTTACAAACTGATAGTCCCTTTTTCAATGTGCTTAGAACAACATGATTGACCATAGAGGGGAGGTGAATAGGTCAATCCCATTTTCCATGGTGTTTACAAATTTCTTGATTGTTTTAAGTGCAGCGAAATATTAATCAAGGAATTTGTGTGATAGATTGTTTCTAATTTCTTTAAACAACCACATTAAGATTTTGACCCTTTACATTTTGCTTGATTATCAATGCTTGTGCACAACGTGTAGAATAGGTTAATCAACATGCAAAGTGACGTGTGTTGAGAAAAGTACTTAAATAGTAAATACAAACACACAAAGATCAAACACCATAAAACCAATTTAAAGTGGTTCGGTTAGCCAACCTACATCCATTATTAGGACTAACTCAACCTTGAGTTATCCCCAAATCCACTAAGTGGGGACTTATACCCTCACAATTAGAGTAGGAATTCCACCTCACTCAATCGGCTGGGAATTTCACCCACCACTGTAGAATAAGAATTCCACCTATCTATTTGGCTTGGAATTCGAACCACCACTATGCCAGAGACGACACTCTAGAGTTTTTTATAGTGGTTCCTGAAAAAACCCCTCTCAAAGGTTTTAAAATAAAATTAAAACCAAGAAGCACTTGCCTTTGTAGCTCTATCTCTTGATGTGTGCTACTTCAAGATCCACCAAATCTGTGCCGACGCTCCACCTGCTAGTCGTCGTAAAGCAATCACAATTCAGGGTGACAAGGAAACTGGTTATACCAAAGGTTTCCTAGTTTATAATCCTTTCCTCTCTCTTTCTCACTTTCAAATTCAATCAATAGATTGGTTGTTTATGCTTTTACTTTCTCCTCTCTCTCTCACAAACTCAATCCATTTGATTGGTTGTATATGATTCTCCAAATACGAGAGAGAGTGATCCTTCTGTTGGCCCTTGTTTAAGCTCAATGATAATGATGAGGGTCCAATTGATTTTGCCAATGGATACCAACTGGTTACAAAAAGATTGGTTTATATAGAGAAGGAAACCAGTTGTAGCAACGGTAATGTACCGACAGGTCAGGCGCACTGAGGGGTTGGTGATTAGAAATGTTACTGTTCAACAACCCGACTGTTGCGCAATAATGCACTCCCAACTGTAATATTCTTTTCTGGTCAAGATGTATGTGTCGCCGATGGGTTGACAGTTATGGCACCAAGAGGTCGGTCTAGGACAACACTGTACTGATAGAGTTTCAAGTCCAGAAACCAATCATACTCAGAACGACCTGTCACCCTTTACCGAGGGGTCGTCCTAATACTCTCGATCGGTCTTGAACTACCGATATGTTTGTTTCTTCGAGAGCCCACTTGAGTTCAAAGTTCCAAAACTCATAAATCTTGATCGAAGATTCGTTGACCATGAGGGGTCTTTTTAGCCTTTCACCGAGGAGTCAGTGCATATGAGACTCTCGATCAGAGGCTTTCCGAGAATGATAGTTCTTTGATCCAGAACCTATGTCAATCTGGTCGACCAGTTCTTGACCACGATGGGTCGATCCTGTCTCCACCGAGGGGTTTGTGAGTACCACTGGTCGAGCTGACAGTGAAACCAAATACATATTTTCAATTTGGATTCTATTTTACTGTCAAGCTTCCTCTCTAGGCTTTTAATGATTTTATCATTTGTTCAACTAAGCGTAGGAATGGTCCTCTCTAAGTGTGAGTACCATCTAAAGTCATTTATGGCCATAATACATGTTTTGTGATTGCCAAAATGATGAGCTTCAATCCAGTGGAGCATGATCTTCACTCTTGATCACTTTGGGTCTTCAAGCTTCTAACAAGTGTTTTTTCTCGAGTCATGGAATTGACAAATAAGGGACTCGGTCAAGCCGGGGCACTAACAATCTCCCCGTTTGTCAATTTCATGACAAAAACCTAGAAGTTAACCAGTTATAATCCTACCTTTATTACATCTCATTTTAATATAAAATATTACATTAATTATATGTACATATTCAAATGGAAAACAAGACTATGATCTTCGCATATTGTTGTTCAGCTTGCTTCATTTCATTTTTCCTGTTCAAGTAAATAAGCAAGCAACACTAGAAACTCATTAGAAGGGTTAGTCCCAAAATATAAATATGCCTTCATGGACTAAACAAAATTTGTATTTAGGCTCCCCCATACTTCCTGATTTCCTAGTGACCAATACTACCCATTGCATATCCAAGCTATCTATTGGCTTCTTCCTACTTTGGCTCTCTCTTTCTAGAGACCCAAGCACTTAGATTTTACCAATTACACCCCATAATTGGTTTCGATGTCTTCTAGCTTCTACTAATTTCTCCCCCATTTTGTCATACAATTGACAAAGATTAGTAGGTAGATATCGATTTTCAAGCACTCCCCCATGCTTCTTGCATTTAGTGTTTGACTAAGTTCTGGTCTAACTCATGGTTCTCCCTATGGTTCAATGCACACTTCTCGTGCATCAAGGTTAATTTGCCCATGTACAAACTAAGTTCCAACTTAGTTGATTTCTTCCATGAGTTAGGCTAATGTCCTAGCTTCCCTAGAGTCTTCTCCCTATTCTCCAAGCTATCTTTTGTAGCTTCTTTTACTCATCTCCCCCATTGAGTAAGCTGTAATTTTTTGCTTCTAAGAATAGAATTCGGGTTGAAAATAATTGGGTAAGTGTGATTAAATGGGTCAACTACCCAATTGGGACCCAATGGGTCAAGGTAAATGGATTTTGAAAATAAATGGGTAACAGATTTATTTAATTGGGTCAAATACCCAATTAAGATCCAAGGCATGGGATCCACCTCAAAAAGTGAGGTGGCATGTGAGTAGGATGGCCAAGTGGGACCCAAATCCACCTCATCAAGTGAGGTGGCAAGTGGTTAAGGTAACATGCATGGTCGGCTAACCATGCTTGACTTGGTCAACCATGGGTGGGCTCAAAGGTTGAGTTGAATTATGTTGAGTTGGAAAGTAAAATCACTTGAGTTAAGTGGGAAATGAGTCAAGGTGGATTGAGTTAAGTTGAGTTGATTTAAATAAGTTAAATAGAGTTGAGTTGAGCCGAGTTGCATGGAAATGGAGGAGACTTTTAATGAGTCAAGATGGAAGTTGGGGAAACTTCCCTCTCAAGTGAGTCAAGTGGGAGGTGGAGGGTTTCCATCTCATGGGATGGAAACCCATGCACCAACGTTGGGAGATGGAAGGGGTTGCTTGAGCTTAAGCCAAGTGTCCCTTGGTTATGCCAAGGGACTCCTTGGTTAGACCAATATTGATGAGGGTAGGTGAGAGAGTTTTGGGGGCTGATTTACAAAAGGGGCACACTACACCTCTTTGGCCGATTTTCCATCTCAAGAAAGATAGAGATTTTCATCTCTATCCCTCTCTCAACCTACACTCCTTGGCCGATCCTCTCTCTCTCTTGAACTAGAGATTTGCACCTCCTTCTCTCATCTCTCTCTCTTACATTTTCATCTTTACACTTGGAGAAATCAGCGAGGAACAAGAAAGGAAGGAGAAGGACTGAGGAGCAAGTTCAGATTAAAAAGAAACGAAAGAGACGGGAAAAAGGTAAGGTTCTATGTTCATAGTGTTAGATTAAGATTAAGGGAAACTATGATTTTGGTCTCGGTATGGCCAAACTCATGAGTTCCAAATTTGATTGAAAGGATTGGCCAAACCGTTGCAAGCCATGAGGATGGATATCCATTTGAAGATTGAATATGTTTTGGAAAACAACAATCAAGAGATTTAATTGATGATTATGTTTAATGGCTTAAGATAGGAATGGATTATGAAAAGGACTCTAACTTTGGTTAGTGGGTAAAATATGTCCATTGATTTTATGTATAAAGGACTTAATACATGTTTAAAATGGATAAGAGTGATAACAAACAACCAAGGGTTACACTGTCTGTTGGACGGGTACTACCGTCCGCGGACGGGTTTCTATCGTCCTCGGGACTGGTTTTGACCGTCCGCGGACATGTAATAGATAGAGATTGTATGTTGTTTGCATACGGATTTCACTGCCTGCGGACGGGGTTCTATCTTCCGCGGGACAGGTTCCTATCGTCCGTGGATGGGTTTCTATTGTCCGCGGGACGGGTAATGGACTGGACATGGTGTAGTCTGTGGACGGCTTGCATTATCTGTGGGATGGGTTTTTATTGTCCACGGATGTGTGAGGACCGTCTGCAGGACGGGTAAGAGACAGGGTTAGGATGTGGTCTGCGGATGGATTGTACTGTCTGTGGGACGGGTCACGGGTACCGGATGACGGGTACAAAGTCACAGGTAATAGGTCACGGGTAACGGTAGCAGATGTGAACCAGGTGTTGTCTGCGGACGGGTTTCTATCATCCGTAGGATGAACAACGGACGAGTAATCGACTGAATTTTAAAGTGAAATTTTTTATACAATTTTCCAGATTGTTTAAGTTTAACTAGAAGTAAGTAAGGAATGATTTAAATCAATTGGATAATTAATTTGATTATTGTATATGATGGAATTCATCTACGGTAAAGAGATTTCACGGACGGCAGTGTGATTGGTTTTGACGACATCGTTGTGCGTCACATCACAAAACAGCAAGGATACAATACTTTGACGTTGGTAGGATTCCTACCTTGTTGACACACTGTAGATTATATACATGTACTGTTTTATTTCCAAATATGATGATTTATTTTGGATATCAAATGATTATGTTTTAAGACTTGAATTTCAATGTTATTATGTACTTTGATATGAAATGGCATCATTGCACTCATTTCCTCATGCATGGCATGGGAGGGAACATAAGGGAGGAGTCCACGCTCCATTCGGGGTTTCCGATAAACAAACAGGGGAGGAATCCACACTGATTCCGATTGACATACGGGAAGAGATATATGATGTTTGAAATGTAAGAGGAGTCCACGTTCCATTTGGTGGGACCGATAAGGCATATGTGGGGAGGCATAACAGTGAATACTTTGATGGGGCTTGTTCATCAAAAAGATTAACAATGTGATTTGTGATATGGTTGTTGGGTGAGAGATTATTGGCATATGACACCCATGGCATGACATTAAAACTGCATGATTATGATCTTTATTATCATGCACTGTTTTTTGTTTTATCAGCATGATTAAGATCTCTATTATCATGCACTGTTTTTGGGTATTATGTTTTACAAGTACGGTATGATGTTTTATACCTTGATTCTTATACTAATCCTATGTGTATGACCCTACTTGGAATTCCTACTGGGCGCGTTGACTAACGCCCTACTTGTAACATCCTGGAATTTTAAGATATCAATTTACATGAATTTTGTCTATTTAAGTTATGAATTAATGGACATGAACCTTAGATGGGTAAGGTGTTGGGTAATGACCCAATTAAGACCCAATGGTTATGGAATGTGAGTTCAATATAGGGTAAATGGGTAAGTTACATTTAAATGGGTCATGGTGGCTATTTGGGTCAAAAGGTCCAATTGGGACCCAATGGATCGTGGTTGACTAGGTTGACCATTAGGTGAGCTCAAGCCTAACTAGGTTAAGGCTGAATTAAATGGGAATGCAAACAAGTGTTTGAGTTGAAAATGGAATCAAATAGATAAGTTGAATTAAATGGTGGAGCTGAAGTAAATGTTTGAGTTAAGTTGGGTGAGTTAAATAAATGAGTTGGATGGAATATTTATTTTAAGTGAGTGAAGTGTGTAGATGAAAGGTGTTTGGGTGGTTTCAAATTCAAACAATACTACACGTTGGATGCATGGGGAGTTTTACCTCATGCATGAAACTTCCATTTGAATCGTTAAAGAGAGGTGATGGTTTTGTGGTCCAAGTTAAGTCAAGACCATTGGCTACATGGGAGTTTCACCTCATGGATGAAACTCCCAAATATGAATTAAATGGATAATGAAGAGGTAGGGAGTTGTTTTATTTCAAATTTCAAATACACTACACGTTGGAGGAGGGGGAAAAGTTTCATCTTAAGATGAAACCCCCACATAAAGCATTAATGAGAGGAGAAAGATGGGGGGAGTCTACACCAAGGCAACCCTTGGTGGCCGTTGGAGCCTTGGGAGTTTTTATCTTAGGATGAAACCCCCAAGGGAGGCATTAAGGATAATAGTAATGAAAATGGGAGTTACAAGTGTTGCCACCAAGAAGAGACCACCTTGGGGCTGAATTTGATTAACCAAAGGAGGAGTTTCATTTCCATTCACTCTCTCCCTCTCTCCCTCTCTTAGCCGACCAGCACTCTAAGGAAAGAAGACCAAACACTTTGAGAATTCTATCTCATTCTCTCCCTCTCTCTCAAGGCCAGTTTATCTTCTCAAGATCAAAGAGGACTTAGAATAATTTGATCTCAAGCTTCTATCCCAATCCATATCTCTTGGCCGAACCACTTTTGGAGGAGTTATATTGATCAAGTTCACACTCGGCCAAAGGATCAAGAAAAGGAGAGGCTAAGGAAGGAAAGGAACAAGCCAGAGCAAATGACAAATTGGAGGAGTCGCGGGATTGGTAAGTGCACAATAAACTCTTGTTAAATAAAATGGTCAAGGAAACATGATTCGGCCATTGTATGGCCGAACCTATCAAGGGTTAAAATCATGGCTATTGATGTTTAAAGGAGAAGAACATGGACCATAGGGTTCCCATGAAAAGTCATTGGATTGATTTTATTGGATTTGAAAGAAGGAAATCACAAGTGTATGTGTTTGATTTTGTGAAAGTTTTAAAAGGATTTAAATAGATGGAGGTAGGAGAACCAATCATAGATGCATGATAGTTTTTAATGGAAATAAGGAACCATATGGTTCGGCCATAAGTTTGTTCGAACCCCATGGAGAGATAATGATGGATGGTGTATCATGTTTAATTAATTTTGAAGATGGTTAATAACTTAGAAAGGTGTTGGGTATTTGGATCTAAAAGAATGGAAAGGGGGAGCACCAAAACCCAAGGGTGAGGTTCGGCCATGGTGTATGGCCGAACCCCACCAAGTACTTGTTATGGATTTAGATATCATAGGGTTCGGCTATGTGTATGGCCGAACCCCATGAACCTTTTGGTGGATCATCTTTGGGACTTGGTTATAAGTAAATAAACCAATTAATTAGCCATGGACGATTAATGGCATAGTATGTAATTAAGGGTGAAAATGATGAACCATGCCATGGCCGAACCCCATGGAAAATATTGGTGGATTTAAATGGTGATCAATTATAAACATTTGTGGTACAAGTAACTAGATGTGGAGGTCATGATCTTGTATCTAACTTGAAGATCAAAGGGTTGAAAGATGAGCATAAAATCAAGGGAGTGAGGTTCCGCCATGGTGTATGGCTGAACCCCACTAATGAATTTTATGGACTTATGATGTTATGTGTGTTAAATGGATACTGTGTGAATGATTAGATGAATGGATTGGCAATTAGACTTAATTAAAAGGGACTAAAGGACCAAAAATTAAGAGGGTGAGGTTCCGCCATGTTGTATGGCCGAACTCCACTAAGGTGGATTTTGGTGGTCTAAGGGTTAAGTACTTTGTTTAGTGATGAATGACTAAATAAAAGAAGGGCAAAAATCAAAGTATGTGAGGTTCGACCATGGTGTATGGCCGAACCCCACAAAGGTGTGTTTATGGACTTAAGACCAAATGGAAAATCAAATGGTATATGGATTGACTTGTTGATGTGTAACAAGGTGACGAGACCACACAAACGGGGCACGATCGTGATCGGTTGCCGGTTTAAAGCTCAAGGACACCTTAGTTGTCTTGGGTAGGATTCTACCTTATTGAAACATGGATATGTAAATGGTTTTATCTTATTTGATGGTTTATGTTGTAATTATATTATGTTTCAAAAGTGAAATTTTTAAATGCTATGGTTAATTATATTGCATAGCATATGAATAGGTACATCTAATGCATGACATGGGAGGGGAATTTGTAACCGGAAGCCACGCTCCGTCGGGGCATCCGTAAGGCAATCGTGGGAAGACCTTGATGTAGATAATGCCATAAAGAAGAATTTGGAGGCCACACTCCGTCGAGGCGTCCGAAAGACCACTGTGGGATTACCTTGATGAGGAGAATTCCATCAAGAGGTTACACGTATGTGATGGGTGGGACTCATTGCATAAGACATATGGCATGGCATGATTTTACATGATATTGATGATATGATATTTTATATGACATTTGATACAAACCCATGTGATAGCCCTACTTAGAATTCCTACTGAGCGCGTTGTTCTAACGCCCTATTTCTACCTTAGTGAATGACACAGGAAAGGAAGGGATCGAGGATCGTGAGAGAAGCCAAGCATAGATGCTTGGATATGGGATTGGATATTAATTATTATATTTTGTTGGACATGTAATTTGAGTAGTTAGACGTTGGCATGTAATAATTTAGATTATGTTGCTATGGTTTGGAATGATTTGTTGAATGTTTAAGTTAAGATAATTTTGGATATTGGACCAAGTACTTTGCTATCTAAAATGGAGTAGACTTAGGTTCTATTATAATCCGCAGTTAGTTTAGGTTATATTCCGCAAAGATTACATTTTACTATGTGTGAACCATTCTCATGGACTTAGTCCATGCACACATAGGTTTGGCCAGTTAAGGGTCAGACTTTAAAAGTCCGGACTTAACTCACGTCGTGACATTCCTCTCTTTATCACCTTTGTTTATAAAAAAAAAAATAGACTCTGATTTTTTAGTGAAAAGGGCGGGGTGTTACACTACTTCTACCTTCAGATGATGGTACAGGAAATGGAACGGGCGATGGACGTGAAAGAAGCCAAGCTTAGGAGCTTGGATCACTTATGCTTCTTTTATTTAGGTTTTATTTTGGACAATGTATTTTAAGATAATTGCACTTTGGGACTGTAATAACTCAGATATATTTTTGCTATGGTTTGATGATGTTTGGATAATTAAGTTCAGTTTATTATATGGTTGATTGACTTCCTTGCAAATTAATGGATATGGATAGCAATTCTATTCGTATGTTATTTCCGTAACAATTTGTAAACGTGTGAATTGTTTAGTGGACTTGTCCACACACATGTATGGGTGGACAGTTAAGGGTCGGGTTTTGGAAGATCAAACTTAGTTCGCGTCGCGGCGTCACGCTCTCTCTCACTCTTTATTTAAAAAAAAAAAATAGACTCTGATTTTTGACGAGTGAAGAAGGGCGGGGCGTTACAGTTGGTGTCAGAGAGAAATTGGAAGTGTGAACCTTTCAAAGTAAGATTAATACGGTATCATGTCTCACTGACAAGATAAGAATCCCAACTGACCGACTCTTCGTGTAATAGCCTGGAATTTTTTTAAATCAATATATATGTGGCTATTATTTTTTTAATGATGGAAATGGAGAATTGTGATGGTATGAATATTAAGTGGATAAAAATTTGGGGCAAAGGCCCAAGTATGGTCCAATGGACCATAGATTGGATTAAATTCAGTTAAATGGTCAATGATGGTTAATTGGGCCAAGGATGGTCAAATTGGGCCCAATATCCATGTGAGACCCAATGGGTCAAGATGACTTAAGCTCTAAGGTAAATAGGTAGCAAATAAATTTAATTGGGCCACGGGCCCAATGGTGACCCAATCGGTTGGAATGGATTGAATTGGAATTAAATCACCTAAGTTAGTGATGAAATGATCAAGATGGCATAACCAAGTGGGGCCCACCCCCACCTCATCAAGTGAGGTGGCGGATAGGCTAGGAGTTAGTGGGGCCGGCCACCATGGTTGACTTGGTCAACCATGGGTAGATTAATGGAGAGGAATCAAGTAGATTAAAAGGAGATTAAATGGGAATTAATTAACCTAAGTTAAGGATCCAATTAATTACATTAATTTAAGTTAGTCAAATGGATCAATGGGGAGTCAAAAGGAATAAGTCAAGGGGTGGTTTCATCTCACCCAAACCACTCTAAGAAACACAAACCAAACCATTTAAAGAAACACAAATAAAACCATGGGTTAAGGATGGTGGTTTCATCTCAACCACCACCACTAAGGTCAAGGGAGCCCATGCTTGGTTGGTGGGAGAAATGATGGTGAAGTGTAGCATAGTCAACCAAAATGAGATGGGTTTCATCTCATTTCCCCATCTCTTTTCCATCTCCCTCTCTCCCTCACCCTCCAAAACCGTCCTCCTCTCCCTCCCCCAAGGAAAACACCAAGACTTAGAAGAAAAAGAAGAAAAGACTTAGAAAAAAGGGGACACCAAGCTTGGTCACCACCCTAAGATCAAGACTTAGAAGATTTTCCATTCTTTCCTCCTTTCCCTCTCTCAAAACCACTCCATCATTGGCCGAACCCAAACATTGGAGATATCATTTGATCAAGCTCTTCCATTGGCCGAACAACAAGGAAAAGAAGAAGAAAGAAGGCTAAGGAATCAAAGGGAGGAAAAGAAGTCGGAGGAGTCGTCGGAATTGTAAGTATCTTTAAACAAGAGGTTACATTTTTTAAATATTAAAAGAGGCCATCGAATCCATTTTCCTTGAATTTAATGGTGGCCAAAATATCATGGGCCATGGATCTAAAATCCATCTAAAGAAATGATGAGAAATGGACAAAATGGGAAAGATAAATTAAGTTAAGAAAAATAAAATAAAAATAAATGATGTATTAAGGACACTAAGTATTAAGATTTATTCAAGTATAGAAATGTGATTTTTGAAGGAACCATGGACCATAGGGTTCGGCCATGTAGTATGGCCGAACCCATGGAAGGTGATTAGGAATTTAATGGGGTTCTTAAAGAATGGAAACCATGGAATATGATTAATGGTTTTAAAGGTTTTGAATGATTAAATGTTAGTGATTTTTTTTAAATTGGTTTTAAATGAGAAAATCATGGGAGATGTAAATGATTTTTAATGGCCTCAAAAATGGTAGAGGGGATGAACCATGAACCATGGGTTCGGCCATGGTGTATGGCCGAACCCTATGGTGATGTATTTGGGGTTTTAATGGATATGAAAAGATGGAAAATGATGGAGAAGGTTCATTATTTTTAAGTGGAGTTTAAGTATCATAAATAAGGTTTTAAAGGGGTGGAAATGATGTTTTAAAAATAAAACCATGGACCATGGGTTCGGCCATGGTGTATGGCCGAACCCCATGGGGAGATTTTGATGGTTTAGGTATTTTGGAAACCATGAAAAGAATGGGGAATATGGCATGATTAGATGAGTCATTAATGGACTAAAAAATGTACCAAATGATGATCAAAGTTGATGATTTAAAGGTATGATTTAAACCCCCTCATGGAGGGACTTATGGTGGGGCTAAATGATGTAAAAAGGTCCAAGAAAAATGGGGAAAAGACATCATGGGTTCGGCCATGGTGTGTGGCCGAACCCATGACCCCTTTGTAGGTCATTTTATGGGTTAAATTTTGGATTGTGCATGTGTTTAGATGAATGGAAAATTAGGCTAAGTTAAGGACTGATTTTTAATGTGTACATATCATGGTTGATGGACCATTAATAGATCCAAGTTATGGATCAGTTATTGACTTAAGTGTGCATGGTTAAATAGGTAATTAGCTATGGGAAGGAGTAGTGGCAAAATCGTAATAAAGGCCAAAATGAAGAACCATGGGTTCGACCATGGTATATGGCCGAATCCTATGGAGATTAGTCATGGACTTAGGTGTTTTAAAGATGACCTTATATATGGATAAATAAAGCCTAGGGTGGCTGGTTTTTAGACCCATGTAATTAAAATAATTAATGGATTAAATGGGACCCACAAACCTAGTTAGTGAGGTTCGGCCATGGTGTATAGCCGAACCCCACTAAGGTATGATTAATGGGCTTAGAAATGGTTAAAAACATGGGCTGATTATTCATATATAATAAGGTATCGGACATCGCAAGTGGTGTGCGTATCGGTGACCGGATTATCGAACGGAAGCGTAAAGGGACATTAGTCGGTATTCTGTAGGATTCCAACCTTATTGTAAGCCATGGATTATGTGTATATGAATGTTTTATTAATTTATTTTAGTAATCATGTGACATGTTTAAAATGGATTTTTATGACTATGATTTAAATATTATATGGCATATTGCATTTACAATGATTTAAATATTATATAGCATATTGCAATTACATCTCATGCATGGCATGGGCGGGGAAAATAATGAAACCGGAGTCCATGCTCCGTCGGGGCGACCAAGACGCAAACATGGAGATATCTTGATGTGATTCATCCATCAAGAGGGGTACTATAAGGTACAACCGGACTCCATGCTCCGTCGGGGCGACCGAGAAGCAAGCATGGGGATTCCTTGATGAGGCTTTGCCATCAAGGGGGATGCCTAGTGTTGATCATACCTTGATGAGGCTTTTCCATTAAGAGGGATTTGACATAATGATGGTATGGATAATGGGTGGGACTCATGAGATAGACACCCATGGCATGGCATTGATTTCATGTTTTTTGATATCTTATTATCTATATGCATTGTTATCACTAATCCATGTGTTGGCCCTAGTCGGAGTACCTAATGGGTGCGTTGTCTAACGCCCTACTTCTACCTTAGATGACGACGCAGGAAACGGAGGACGTGACGGGAGCCAAGCTTAAGAGCTTGGGGAAGCGGGCTAGATGTTTTACTTAAATTTATTTTGGAATGTAATTTGAGTAACTTAGCTCGTCGGACTGTAATAAGTTAGATTACTTGCTATGGGTTGGACTTCATTTTGGACATTATTATTTTGAGGTATTTTAGTAATTTAAGTAACATACTTCCTTGCTATCTAAAAAAAATTGGTAGGATAGACTCTATTATAATTCCGCATTTAGTTACATATCCGCGAGCTTACTTTCTACGTATGAACCGTTTTCGTGGACTTCGTTCCACGCACACGTAGGGTTGACCAGTTAAGGGCCGGGCTTTAGAAGCTCAGCCTTAACTCTCGTCGTGACGTCCCGCGCCTTTGTGACCTTTATAAAAAAAAATAGACTCTGATTTTCGGTTAATCAATTTAAGAATAGTGAAAAGGGCGGGGCGTTACACTTCGGATCTGCTTCACAGGGGCCGGATTAATTTGCTTTGTTAAGAATCAGACTGAAGCATTCAATCTGAGAGCAACACTTGATGAAAAAAGGAATAACAGCAAGGGAAGGACAATCACTATAAACATGGATTTATCAAACATAGTAAAGTAGGACATATTTCCCCGAAACAAGAAACAACAGGATTACCCCAAATTGAGAAACAATACTTGATACATAGGAAAGTTCCCCAAAACAAGAAATATAAGATGCTTCCAGCGGGGGAAAGGACTGAGATGACATGGGACCAATTCTCTGGAATGTTTCTAGATCACTATTTTCCAAAGGAAGAGAAGGAGCGCCAGACACAAGCGTTCATATCTTTGGTTCAGGGCACCATGACTGTGGCGGAATATCATTAGGAGTTTCTCCGTCTATCATGTTATGCTTTATACATGGTGGACACAGAATACAAGAAGGCTCGTAAGTTTGAGCGAGGCCTTCGACCAAGCATCAGGGTCAAAATGACTATTTTCAAGTCACCTACATTGGCGAAAGTGGTCAGTCGAGCTACCATAGCTGAGCAAGAACTAACAGAAACAGTTCGGTTTGTGGACAACCGCCAAGGTCAAAGCGGGGGAAATGTTTTCCGCCCTAATAAGAGATTCAGACCCAACTTTGGGAGACCATCACCTTCTACTGGGTCAACTGGAGGTTTTCATCCCAATCAGCCCTCTACATCAGGATCTGTCTCTCAGGTTCCTCGAGGTGCTAGCACCTATTTTCAGTGTGGCCAGCAGGGCCATTTCAAGAGGGAGTGTCCTCAAAACAGTAGACCATTTCACTCAAGGGGTTCCTTTCGTCCTCCAGCTCGACCAGCTCATTCACAAGCATCCAGAGCATATAACTAGACTGGACGGGCACCTATTCCGATAGGATCTGGACGACTGTATACTTTGGCTCCTCCTCTAGAGACGGTGGATCACTCAGTGATTCAAGGTCTGACAGTAGTTGGTAATTCTTATGCTTTTGCATTATTTGATTCATGAACATTCCACTCCTTTGTATCTACTACTGGTACTCTATTACAACAACTGTCCACTGCACTTACAATTGTATCCCCTATTGGAGACACTTCACTGGGACTGATCTGCACATCGGTAAACACTGAACTTGCTAGGTTCAGATTTGAGTTCAACTATCTGGTACTCGAAATGACAGAGTACGACATTATATTCGGCATGGATTGGCTAGCTAACTTCCAGGCCAGTATTGACTGCCATCTCCGCAGGGTGATATTCTGGTCACCCGGGGGAAAACGATATGTGGTACATGCCGACAAACAGAGCATTCCAATGACCAAGAGATTGCACGAAGAAATGATCCGCCTAGTTCTGAACAACATCAGATTAGACAAAGCGCCAATGGCTAAACTACCTGTGGTAGTGAAAGACTACTCAGAGGTATTTTCGACAGAACTCCCTCGTTTGCCTCCAAAGAGGGACATTGATTTCGAGATCAAGTTGTATCCTAGCACTACTCCAGTGTCATTGCCGTATTACCGAATGGCCCCAGCTGAGATGTCGGAGTTAAAGAAACAAATTGATGAACTGCTAAGGCTAGGATGCATCCGGAACAGCACATCATCTTGGGGAGCACCGATATTATTTGTGAAGAAGAAGGATGATATGCTTCGAATGTGTGTAGATTATCGGAAGTTGAATCAGCTGATTGTAACGCCCCGCCCTCTTCGAGAATTTCAAAGTCTTATTTTTTTTTTTTTTTAAATAATAATAAAACATCGGAAAGGAGCGGGCGGCGTCACGACGCGAGTTAAGTTCAGACTACTCAAGTCTGAACCTTAACTGGCCACCCATGTGTACATGGAATAGACAATGATAGTGAATCACACATGGAACTAACATCAACATGCGGAATAATCTAGATAATTGCGGAAAAGAAAGACGAGATAGCAAGTAACAGTCTTAAATATTTTATAACATAGATCAACCATCCACAGGTTATTATCCTAATCAAACCATAGCAAATAACGAATTATTACATGTCCAACAATAGTATTCAAATGACAGTAATATAACGTAATCCAAATCCATCATTAAAGCACTTAGGCTCAGCTCCCCTCCCGGTCAATGACCTTTCCTTTCCCCTTGCTTGTACCTGCAATCTCCTCTGACGATAGAATTAGGGCGTTAGATCAACGCGCCCAGTAGGTTCCCGAATCAGGGCTACCACATGTTAGCATATAAAACATGCATATACATATCATAATAAATGATCATCAAAACAGGTAAAAACAATGCTATGAAATATGCACATGCAATGAGCATCCCCCATAATGTACTTCCATAGCCATCACTTGACGTGCCTTGCACCGACAAGGTAAATTACAACACACCTTCATCTCTTCTATAAGCGATGTACATGTAATGAGCAACCCCCATCATGTACCATCGTAGCCATCACTTGACGTGCCTTGCACCGACAAGGTAAATTACAACATTTCATCTCTTCTATACAATATGTACATGCAATGGGCAACCCCCATCATGTACAATCGTAGCCATCACTGTAGAACTTTATTCATTATCCCATGACTATGCATGAGATGCCAATGCCTGTATGCCATTTGTTAATGCATAATATATATTTGAAACACATATATTAAAACAAGAGTATCATAAGAAACTGGGTAAAAACCGTGGTTACAAGTAGGTAGGAAACCTACTGAAGAATCACTTCAGTGTCCGTTCTTTCTTAGGCTTTAACCGGTCACGACTTGTTCGTCGTTCAACTTTCGGTACCTTATTATGCAACAATAAGTAAATCATAATCTTATTTACATGTCCATTCACATATGAGACCTAAGACATCTTATAAGTCCTTTTGATCAATCTCTTCATTTGGGTATTTTAAACCTTTTAAAACAACATAGAACCATTACCAACTACTACTCATAAGCTTAGGCTATTTAACCCATTCATTATGAATTAGCATAAAGTCCAATTCTCCTAATGATCTCTCATCATTTATCATACATCTTAGCCATAAAAACAGCAACCATAATTCTATTTAAATCACATATACATCCATAACTTGACCCATGAAAACAGTCCATTAATTATCAAAACAGCCCCATGGGATTCGGCCATACTCATAGCCGAACCCTAGGGTTCACTTGATCCAATCATCACCATGATCACTCATGGTTTAATCATGCTAACTCAACCATGAATTAAACATGGTTCAGCCACATATTAATCCACTAAAACAGTAACATATTAATCCATTTATTACCATAAGAACACCATATTTTCATATGGTTTTTAACTCACCAAAAACATGAAAGACTTACATGGGGTTCGGCCATCCAAGGTGGCCGAACCCTAGGTCCATGTTTTGGTCTTTCATACATATTTTTTTTGTGTCACTTATTCATATAAAAATCAGCACATCATTGCTGCACTTTAACCTCTCAAAACCATCTAATAAATTCATTATTTTGTCCAACTAACCATAACACCTCATGGGATTCGGCCATCCAAGATGGCCGATCCCCACGGTCCATTTTTCCAGTTTTAATCCACTGTTTTAGATCAGTAACTTAACCATAACATTATCATGGTTCAGCCATATATTGGCCAACCAAAATCAGTAAACAATCTTCATGTAAATCACATAAAAACCCCATGGTAATGTATGGTTTTTATCTCTCAAAACCATCACCATTACCCATAAATTATCACACCATTTCATGGGGTTCGGCCATGCTCATTGGCTGAACCCTATAGCCTTTGGTTTGAACCTATTAAACATTTCACCTTATGTCTAATCTAATCATCCAAAACAGTAAAACATTTGCATGGTTTTGACTTACAAAACCATCAAAAATTCCAACATCAATTCATGGGGTTTGGCCATCCAAGGTGGCCGAACCCAATGAACCCTTTCATCATTTGATACCCAAGGTTTTAGACCCATGATACATTCAGCCATTCATCATTCAGATCCATGTTTTAAACCTTTCTAAAACATGCATTTGCACCTTAAATAAAACCCAAAACAGTCCACCAAAACTCTATGGTTTCCATGTTTCAAAAACATCAAAACCAAACATCATTTGCATGGGGTTCAGCCCTCCATGGTGGCCGACCCCTATGACCTTTAGTTTTGAATTTCTTAATCTTCTTCTAGGTCTAAATCAGACTTCCTTACTTATGTTTAAACCTTTTTAAAGCATATAGTTTAAATCATTTAAAAACAGTCCATAAAACTCCATGGTTTTCATGTTTCAAAACATGAAAACCACCAATCTTTTACATGGGGTTCGGCCCTCCATGGTGGCCGAACCCAATGGTTATTTTCACCATTCTTAAACCTCTGTTAATCAAGGTTAAAATCTTGGTGTATTCGGCCATAACCATGGCCCAATACACACCTCATTTGTTCTATGTTATTAAACCAAAATAACATAAAAATACTTACCAAACTTCCAATCTTTCTTCTTGCCTTTGGTCCTTGGTTTCTCCCTTTTATTTCTTCCTTTCTTTTGCTGTTTTGTGCTTGATCTACTGGTGCAAAATCCTCTGATGTTCCAGCTAGGAAGAAAAACGAATTGGAGAGAGGGAGAGAGAGATGGAAATCTTAAGATTTTCAATGTGAAATCGTTCAAGTGTGTGTCTATTACTTTTGTAATTCAGCCACTTAATCCATTGATTTCCCTCATAAACTCTTGTTCATTTCAATGAGACACCTGCTGCCAGTCAAAGTACCCATTGGCACTACCCAATGTAACCATTCAGCTCCCCAAGCAACACCTCTCATTTCCATGTGTTTCATTTAAAGTTTAACATGGAAAATCACCCCAACAAGTCCCCAACGTGTGGGACTTGTTTTGGTGGTTAAGACTAAGCCAAACTCCTCCTATTCCCTCTGAACTCAGTGATTTACAGTCCCATTGACTTCCACTTTGACTCACCCAACTCAAGGTATTTTTATTCCAACCCAACTCATCACATTTAATGCATTTCATTTAATGCACATGAATTAACTCACCTTTTGATTTAATTCCAACTCACCTCAGTCCCACTCAACTGATTTGACTCGTGTTTGAGCTCCCTTGAGGGTTCACACGGTCAACAATAGTCAACTCGACCCGTTGGGTCCACTTTTAGCTCCTTGACCCGTTTTGACAACATGACCCATTTATGGTATTTTGGTCATTTCTAATTGGTTTTTACATATGGATCAAGCCTACCTATTTTTCCTCCACTTGATTTCCAATCAAATAGGCTTAACCCCATTTAATTTAAAATCACAAAACGGTCAAATAACCCAGCAAGACCCGATGGGCCCCATTTGGGCCCTTTGACCCATTTAGCCATTTTTGACCCAAATGATGAAAATTACCCAACCAATCAAACTTAACATTCATAATGTGCTCATATGATTTTATTTTGAGCAATGGGCCCCACTATTTCCTTACTTAACATCACAAAATAATTAATTTAACAACTCAGGGGCATTTTGGTAATTTTCCACTTCATTGAGAAATTGGGGTGTTACACTGATAGTCCGAAACAAGTAGCCTCTACCCATAATTGATGATCTATTCGATCAACTCAGGGGTTTCAGTCACTTCTCCAAGATTGATCTAATGTTAGGCTACCATCAAATCCGTGTCAAGTATGAAAACATAGAGAAGACGGCTTTCAGAACTCGAAATGGACTATATGAGTATGTGGTCATGCCGTTTGGACTCACCAATGCACCAGCTATGTTCATGGATCTGCTGAACAAGATCTTTCGTCCTTACTTGGACAAGTTCGTTATTGTTTTCATTGACAACATCCTGATTTATTCTAAAAGTCAGGAGGAGCATGCTGAACATCTAAGGATAGTCTTGGACACCCTGAAGGGAAAAAAAAATATGCCAAAGCAAACAAGTGCGAATTCTGGCTATCTGAGGTTAACTTCTTAGGGCATATCATATAAGCGGAAGGAATAGACGTGGAACTAGCTAAAGTGGCAGCAGTTAGAGACTGGAAAGCTCTAAGGAATGTGACCGAAATCTGCAGCTTTCTGGGATTGGCTGGTTATTATCGGAAGTTTATTATGGACTTCTCCAAGATTGCATCCCCACTCACCCGACTCACTCAGAAAGGAGTCAAATTTGAATGGTCTGATATGTGCAACCGAAGGTTCGAAGACCTGAAGGAGAAGCTTACAACTGCTTTTATTCTGATTTTGCTGGAAAGAGGCAAGGGCTGTGAGTATATTGTGATGCTTCAAGAGAAGGACTTGGGTGTTCTCTTACTCAAAGTCAACACATAGTGGCTTATGGTTCAAGGCAGTTGAAAATTCATGAACGTCATCCCACACCTGATCTAGAATTAGGTGCTGTGGTTTTTGCTCTCAAAAGCTGGAGACACTATCTTTTTGGTGAGAAGTTTGAGGTATTTTCAGATCACAAAAGTTTGACGTATTTGTTTGATGAGAAGGAACTCAATATGAGGCAGCACAGAGGGATGGAATATCTGCAAGATTATGAGTTTGCGCTTCGATATCATCCTGGCAAGGCAAACAAAGTGGCGGATGCCCTTAGTCGCATGTCACAAGCAACAGTGGCCAATTTGATTATGAAGGAATGAGAAATGTTGAATACCATTCGAGAGTTCAATTTGTCTATCAAGAATCATGGGAGTATGTATAATCTGATAGTACGGTCCAACATGGTTTCCAAGATTGAGCAGGAACAACGGAATATCCAGAAGTGGAAGAGATATGGGCTAAAATGTCTACTGGTGAGGTTGTACCGGAATGGGAATTACGACCTGGACAAGGTCTTTTATTCCAAGGCAGGACGTATATTCCTTAAAACTACAGAAGAGAGTTGTTGATCGAAGCACACCAAACAAAACTCTCTATTCATCCGGGTAGCACCAAGATGTACCATGACCTGAAGAGGCACTACTGGTGGCATGGACTTAAAAGAGATGTAACATATTTTGTTGTTCATTGCCTGACTTGTCAGCAATTCAAGACTGAACATCAGAAACCACCAGGATTGCTCAAACCTTTACCAGTGCCAGAGTGGAAATAGGAACATATTTCCATGGATTTTGTGACAGGGTTGCCAAGGTCATCAAAGGGCAATGATGAAATATGAGTCGTAGTAGATCGATTGACCAAGTCTGCACACTTTCTCCTAATCAAGATGATAGATTTATCTGAGACTTTGGGACGACGATACATCAAGGACATCATCAGGCTACATGGTATACCCAGAACTATAATGTCCGACAGAGATGGCCGATTCACAGGCAGGGTGTGGCAGAGCATGCAGTCTACTATGGGGGCCAACTTGTTGATTAGCACAGCGTTCCATCCACAGACTGATGGACAGTCAGAGAGAACATTACAGACATTGGAGGACATGCTGAGAGCTTGCATGTTAGACTTCAAGGGTGGTTGGGAAGATCATTTACCATTGGTTGAGTTCTCTTACAACAACAGTTACCAGGCAAGCCTCCAAATGGCTCCATTTGAGGCGTTGTATGGTAGACCCTATAGATCACCAGTGTGTTAGACAGAGGCCGGTGAGCTTGCACTTATTAGACCCGAGCTAGTTACAAAAATCACAGAACAGATCAAGGTGATAAGACAACATCTACTCACTGCACAGAGTCGTCAGAAGAGCTATGCGGAGAAGAGAAGGAGATTCATTGAATTTGAAGTGGGAGACTTAGTATTTTTGAAGGTCTCGCCACGAAAGGGAAATATGAGATTTGCAAAGAAAGGGAAGTTGTCACCTAGATTTGTGGGACCCTTTCCAATCCAAAAGAGGGTGGCGAAAGTGGCTTATCAATTGATACTTCCTTCACATTGTCATCACTGCACGATGTATTTCATGTATCTATGTTGAGGAAGTACAATCCTGATCCCTCACATGTACTGAATGTACAAGACATAGAAGTAAAAAACGACGTGACTTACGTCGAAAAACCTGTCAGAGTGGTGGAGACATAACAAAGGGTGTTACGGAACCAAGCAATTCAGTTCATCAAGGTGGTGTGGGACCGACATGCTAATGAGGAAGCCACTTGGGAACTTGAATCGGAAATGAGAACAGCTCACCCTGAGCTATTTATGTAATCTGTTTGAAATCCTACTACGCTCGATTTTCGAGACGAAAATTTCAAAATAGAGTAATATTGTAACACCCGAATTTTTCAATGCATAATATATTGGATTTTTGTCTATTTTAATTGTTAAATAATTCGGGTGGGAAATAATTGGGTAAGTGTGATTAAATGGGTCAACTACCCAATTGGGACCCAGTGGGTCAAGGTGAATGGATTTTGAAAATAAATGGGTAAAAGATTAATTTAATTGGGTCAAATACCCAATTAAGATCCAAGGCATGGGATCCACCTCAAAAAGTGAGGTGGCATGTGAGTGACATGGCCAAGTGGGATCCAAATCCACCTCATCAAGTGAGGTGACAAGTGGTTAAAGTAACATGCATGGTCAGCTAACCATGGTTGACTTGGTCAACCATGGGTGAGCTCAAAGGTTGAGTTGGAAAGTAAAATCACTTGAGTTAAGTGGGAAATGAGTCAAGGTGGATTGAGTTAAGTTGAGTTGATTTAAATAAGTTAAATAGAGTTGAGTTGAGATAAGTGAGTTGAGCCGAGTTGCATGGAAGTGGAGGAGACTTTTAATGAGTCAAGATGGAAGTTGGGGAGACTTCCATCTCAAGTGAGTCTAGTGGGAGATGGAGGGTTTCCATCTCATGGGATGGAAACCCATGCACCAACGTTGGGAGATGGTAGGGGTTGCTTGAGCTTAAGCCAAGTGTCCCTTGGTTATGCCAAGGGATTCCTTGGTTAGACCAATATTGATGATGCTAGGTGAGAGGGTTTTGGGGGCTGATTTACAAAAGGGGCATACTACACCCCTTTGGCCGATTTTCCATCTCAAGAAAGATAAAGATTTTCATCTCTATCCCTCTCTCAACCTACACTCCTTGGCCGATCCTCTCTCTCTCTTGAACTAGAGATTTGCACCTCCTTCTCTCATCTCTTTCACTTACATTTTCATCTTTACACTTGGAGAAATCAGCGAGGAACAAGAAAGGAAGGAGAAGGACTGAGGAGCAAGTTCAGATTAAAAAGAAACGAAGGAGACGGGAAAAAAGGTAAGGTTCTATGTTCATAGTGTTAGATTAAGATTAAGGGAAACTATGGTTTTGGTCTCGGTATGGCCAAACTCATGAGTTCCAAATTTGATTGAAAGGATTGGCCAAACCGTTGCAAACCATGAAGGTGTATATCCATTTGAAGATTGAATATGTTTTTGAAAACAACAATCAAGAGATTTAATTGTTGATTATGTTTAATGGCTTAAGATAGGAATGGATTATGAAAAGGACTCTAACTTTGGTTAGTGGGTAAAATATGTCCACTGATTTTATGTATAAAGGACTTAATACATGTTTAAAATGGATAAGGGTGATAACAAACAACCAAGGGTTACAGTGTCTACTGGACGGGTAATACAGTCCGCGGGACGGGTTTCGACCGTCCGCGGACGGGTAATAGATAGGGATTGTATGTTGTCTCAGGACAGATTTCACTGTCTGTGGACGGATTTCATTGTCTGCGGACGGGGTTCTATCATCCGTGGGACGGGTTCCTATCGTCCGCGGATGGGTTTCTATCGTCCGCGGGACGGGTAATGGACTGGACATGGTGTAGTCAGCGGACGGGTTGCACTATCTGTGGGACGGGTTTTTATCATCAGCGGACGGGTGTGGACCGTCCTCATGACGGGTAAAAGACAGGGTTAGGATGTGGTATGCGGACGGATTGCACTGTCTGTGGGACGGGTGACGGGTACTGGGTACCGTGTAGCGGGTCACGAGTACCGGGTAGTGGGTACCGGGTCACTGGTAACGGGTAACAGATGTGAACCAGGTGTTGTCTGCGAACGGGTTGCATGTTTGCGGACGGGTTTTTACAGTCCGCGGGACGGGTTTCTATCATCCGAAGGATGGACAGCGGACTGGTAATTGACTGAATTTTAAAGTGAAATTTTTTATACAATTTTCCTGATTGTTTAAGTTTAACTAGAAGTAAGTAAGGAATGATTTAAATCAATTGGATAATTAATTTGATTATTGTATATGATGGAATTCATCTAAGGTAAAGAGATTTCGCAGATGGCAGTGTGATTGGTTTTGACGAAATCGTTGTGCGTCACATCACAAAACAGCAAGGATACAATACTTGGACGTTGGTAGGATTCCTACCTTGTTGTCACACTGTAGGTTATATACATGTACTATTTTATTTCCAAATATGATGATTTATTTTGGGTATCAAATGATTATGTTTTAAGACTTGAATTTCAATGCTATTATGTACTTTGATATGAAATGGCATCATTGCACTCATTTCCTCATGCATGGCATGGGAGAGAATATAAGGGAGGAGTCCACGCTCCATTCGGGGTTTCCGATAAACAAACGTGGGGAGGAATCCACACTGATTCCGATTGACATACGGGAAGAGATATATGATGTTTGAAATGTAAGAGGAGTCCACGCTCTATTCGGTGGGACCGATAAGGCATAACAGTGAATACTTTGATAGGGTTTGTTCATCAAAAAGATTAACAATGTGATTTGTGATATAGTTGTTGGGTGAGAGATCATTGGCATGGCATGGCATTAAAACAGCATGATTATGATCTCTATTATCATGCACTGTTTTTTGTTTTATCAGCATGATTAAAATCTCTATTATCATGCACTGTTTTTGGGTATGATGTTTTACAAGTACGGTATGATGTTTTATACCTTGATTCTTATACTAATCCTATGTGTATGGCCCTACTTGGAATTCCTACTAGGCGCGTTGACTAACGCCCTACTTCTACCTTTAGATGATGGTACAGGAAATGGAACGAGCGATGGAGGTGAAAGAAGCCAAGCTTAGGAGCTTGGATAGCTTATGCTTATTTTATTTAAGTTTTATTTTGGACAATGTATTTTGAGATAATTGCACTTTGGGACTGTAATAACTTAGATATACTTTTGCTATGGATTGATGATGTTTGGAAAATTAAGTTGAGTTTATTATATGGTTGGATTGACTTTCTTGCAAATCAATGGATATGGATAGCAATTCTATTCGGATGTTATTTCCGCAATTATTTGTAAACGTGTGAAATATTTAGTGGACTTGTCCACGCACACGTATGGGTGCCCAGTTAAGGGTCGGGTTTTGGAAGCTCGGACTTAGCTCGCGTAGTGGCGTCCAGCTCTCTCTCACTCTTTCTTTAAAAAAAAAAAAAATAGACTCTGATTTTCGGCGAGTGAAAAAGGGCGGGGCGTTACAAATATTGAGATTGCCCTCTTTTTCCAAATGCACACAAGTTTTGTGACCACCATTCAAAAAAGCATTTCGACTTCAAACCTCACAGAACACATCTCTCAAAAAGACTAACGCTCAGAGGTTTGGGTTTAATTTCTCTCAAAGGTATATGTGAGCGGAGTTTATATTTTCAAATCAAATATCTCACATATTTATTTAGAAAAGCGATGTGTAACACCCCGGGTTTTCATTACTTATAAATATACTGGATAGGTCCATTTGAATTGCAAATTAATTGAATTTAAATTAAATAGTTGAAATGGACCTTAGATGGGTAAGGAATTGGGCCGATTATCCAATTAAGACCGAATGGATCATGGGTGAGTTTGATTTTAAAAGTAATTGGATAAGTCTATGTAAATGGGTCAATTCCCAATTGGGACCTAATGGGTCATAGATGAGCTGATTTTAATTAATTGGGTAAGGTTGAAGTAAATGGGTAAAAGGTAAATAGGACAAATATCCAATTAAAATCCAATGCATAAAATCCACCTCATCAAGTGAGGTGGCATGTCAGTGATGTGGCATTGCCATGTGGCATGCATGTCATCACATGGAAGCTTAATAGATAAGGAGGCTACATCATCGAGTGACATGGCCAAGGTAAGACCCAAGTGCCATGTGGTGACCAAGTCACCACATGCATGGTCGGCTATGTCATGGTTGACTTGTCAACCACCTAGTGAGTTCAAGTCTTGAGTATAAAAGAATTAAAATTACTTGAGTTGGGAAGATGGAAGGTTTCCATCTCAAAGGGTGTGAACCCAAAGGACTCGATGGAAGCCAAAGAGTTTTCTTGGCTTAAGCCAAGGGTTTCCTTGGTTAAGCCAAGGGACACCTTGTTTAGACAAAACTTTAATGAGGGAAAGTGAAAGGGCTTGGACTGTTACATAAAAGATACCAACCAAGGGGCACTCCACACCCCTTGGCCGATCACTCCACCTCTTGCACACAAGAATTTCTCTTCTCTCCTCTCCTCTCTCTCTCTCCCATTTCCATCTCTATACTTGGTGAATCTTTGAAGAGCAAAGGAAGAAGGATTAACGAAGGAAAGGACAGACCAAAAGAAAAGAAGGAGACGGGAAAGAAGGTATGTTTAGAGGTTAAACAGCATAGGAATAGGTCTAAAGAAAACCATAGGTTTGGCCCTAGTGTGGCCGAACCTATGGGTTCCCTAATTGGCTGGAATAGATGGCCAAATTGTGTTAAGGCCATAGAAATTGGAAATCCATTCAAGGAATGATTATAGGTTGAAACAAACAACCAAAGGAATGAATCCAAAACCATGCTATAATGGTACAAAGGTTGTATGGATCATGAAAAGACCCTAGCCTTGACTAATGGGTAAAATGAATTCACTAAGAAAGGTATGGAAGACGAAATACATGTGTAAAATGATAGGGAAAGGATTTCATAGAGAAGGGCCAAAAAAGGCATGCAAACAGAGAAGACTGGCAAAAAGTCAGTCGACTGAATCCCAGGATTCAGTCGACTGAAAGAGGGCTGCCAGAACACACAAGGGTAATCTAGGTGTTTCAGCCGACTGAATCTCTTATGATTCAGTCGACTGAAAGTGTGCTGGCCGAGTAACATAAAGGATATCTGGGTGTTTCTTCAGTCGACTGAACATAGGCGTACCAACTAAGTAAAGTGATCTGGTGTGTTTCAGATTCAGCCGACTGAATGTATACTGGCCGAACACACAAATAATTTAATCCAAAGTCAGCTGACTGAATCTGTAATTCAGTTGACTGAAAGGACATTGACCGAGAACACAGAGGGTTTGACCCAAAGTCAGCCGACAAAATCCATGATTCAGCCCACTGAAAGGTTTCGGGTGAAGGTTATACAGTACCGAGTTGTGTTTCAATCGACTGAATATTATTATTCAGTCGACTGAAAGTCTGCAGGTAAGACAGAGAACAATAATTGGGCATGATTAAGTGGACTGAATCCCTGATTCAAATACTAAATTGAAAAGTTTAATTTTGGTTAAATTTCCAGATATCTCTGTTTATCCAGTGGGATGTAAAGGGTGATGAAAGTTGAATGAATAATCAAATTGATATATATGTGGTTGAATTTGTTAAGGTAATGAGGTTCGATTCGTTTTTCACTTGAGCATTAGCGTTGTTCTTGCAAAACGAGAAAATGACACTAATCGGATGTTGGTAGGATTCTTACCTTATTGAGACACTATGGTTATACATATAACACTGGTCTTTATTTCCAAATATGATATTTTACTTTGATTAAACAAATGACACATATTTATGAACTGAATTTCAATGATGTTATGTACTTTGATAAGAAAGGGCATTCTTACATTCATTATCCCATGCATGGCATGGGAGGGAATACATGGGACCAGCAAGCCATGTTATGAGCAGTCTGGACATGATTTGGGCTTGAGACTAGCTTGTATGAAGCTATATGAACTATTGATATGTTGGCTTTGTCGGGGATTGCTAGAAATGTGTACAACGTATTTTGGTCCAAAGAGCTCTTGGGTATATAGTCCCGAAACCCTGCCCAGAGGGAGGAGTCCACACTCCATCGGTAATTCCGATTAACATATATGGGGATGTATAACAATGACTTGGTGGTGCCGTCACAAAACACTGCGAACGTAAATGGCCAAGGAAACACCTTGATATGGTGATTTATCAAGGAAACTATTTACTTATGATGTGATTGGATATGGAGCTTGGGTGAGTGATCATTTGGCATTGACACCCATAGCATGATGCATAAGTAAGCATGATTATGATACGGATATTATGCATTGTTTTACTACTTATGAGATGTTTAATAAATATGATATGATGTTTCTATCTTGATTTTAAATTGATCCTATGTGTACCATAACCCTACTTGAAATTCCTACCGGGCATGTTGACTGATGCCCTACTTCTACCCTGTAGATGATGGAACAGGGAATGACAAGGACATGGGACATGAAGAGAGTCAAGCGTAGGAGCTTGGACAGATTTATGCTTATATTATTTATGTTGATTTTGAAAGATGTATTGGGAGGACTGATGTTTTGGACTGTAATAACTTAGACATATTTTGCTATGATTTGATGATGTTTAAGTTTCAGTTAATTATATGGTGATTGGTTCCTTACCTTATAATATTTGTATATGAATGGTATTTTATTCATATGATAATTCCACAAGTATTCAGTAATGCGTGTGAAATGTTTTAGTGGATTTAATCCACGCACACATAAAGGTGGTCAGTTAAGGGTCGAGTTTTGGAAACTCGAACTTAACTCGCGTCGTGACGTTCTCGCTCTCTCTCACTCATTTAAAATATATATATATATATATATATACTCTGATTTTTGGCGAGTGAAAAAGGGTGGGGCGTTACACGATGTAAAGCAAAGAACATAGAGATCTCATGAATGGATGCCACTTTCCTAAGAACGTTGAGTCATATACCATCATTTTTCTTCCTCTATTCTATACATAAATCACCCTATTTGGACTTAAGATCAATAAGACTTCTAAATAGGACGAAACGTAGCTTGGAACTGGGTCATGTCAAACAAGGGATAAAGGTTCTAACATAAATACTTTGAACAGAAAAAGTTAGAGTTCTTCAAAATGTGAACGGGATATTCCTCCTCTATTTTTCTTTCAGCACTTAAAATTTTCAAAGTATTATTTTTCTCTTTTTCTATATATATATTTTTTCTCATCCTTCTTTTTGGTGTCTGGATGTTCCCTTTCTTTTGTTATTTTTTTTCCTCCTTTTCTTAATGCCCTTGCTTTAAGAGTACCATCCCAAAATATGTTTTTTTTTTTCATCTCTAACCTTTTCTGAATCTAGAATAGGTTACGGATAATTAAATTTTGGCTCAAACTCCTATAACTAGAGTTGGGTATGGTAAACGTGGCTAGTCAAGAACAATAGAATTCTATAAAAGGCTCAACTGGGAGAACTATCAAGATACGCTAACCAAAGTCGGTAGGCTTGAAGGCTCAATCGATCAAAACATGGCCTATATCATACCTACGTTTCATTAGGTGATTTCTGTGTTTCAAATAAATTTGGAAAAATTTCAAGCGTAGTCTCTCAATTTTGAAGTCGTTCTCAATAATATGACCAAATCAAAGGATAATAAAATTTTATTAATGCATTACTACTAAAAACATTGACTCTTTTAACGTCAGATTGTCAAGATGTATTTAACCTTTTAGACTAAAATTGACAATCGGTTCAGCCCCAAGGAGTCTTAGTCTTCACTTAATCTTCCCTTAAAAAAAAATATTCTACATGTTTTGTCTAAGAAAGATTATGACTCGTTTAACGTCAGATTGTCAAGGCATTTGTATTCCCCCCAGCTAAAATCAACAGTTCTTTCGACACCAAGGAGTGTTAGTTCTTCCGAACTTACTCTTCCCTTGATAAAGTCTAAGTAAATCTGCTTATTCGTGCTTGTGGGTCTACGCATGGTTGTAGCACACCGGACTCCATAATCAGATTCTATCCCATTACAATTGGTTCATCCACATTTGTGACATAATCTTAGCCTCTTATCTTTCCTCTTTGCGGCCAGAGTGCTTCGACCACAAAGAGGTCTGGCTTGCTCCTCTCGGATTTTCAGCTTCCGCACTCTCATAGCTAAGGAAATGACATCCTTACACAAATTTGGGGGACTTTGTGTTCTAGACAGACACAGTGAAAAAACTAAGACTCTGTCGTCTACGTACATTACTCTTATCCAGTTCTTTAATGTCTGTCGGTCACAAAGACAAAACTGATGATTTTTTTTTTTTTAAAAAAAAAAGCGCCCTCAGTACCCCTAAACTTAAATTGAGCATTGTCCTCTGTTAAGTCCAGAAAATGACATTTTTACCCTTCAATTTTAGATTAACTAGCCTTTATTTTGTAAATAAAAGATGCAGTTAATGTAATTTTCTAATTTTGTAGATAAAATTTGGGAAATACAGGAAACAATCATAAATCAGTGGATTATTGCAAGAATTGAGCTTAATTTGGAAGATCAGGAATTTAATAATTAATTCATACCACTTTTAGGATTTTCAATGTAAATTGATTAATCTGGATCCATTTATGAGAGTTTAGATTAATTCAATATTTTTAGATTTTAAGTGGATGGTTAATTATTTAATTCTAGGAAAGAGAATCTACAATTAGAGAGGCCAGAAGAAAACAAGAGTTTGAATTTCAAATCCATGGGTCAGAGATCCACTCTAAATGGGCCACGCTATGCTTCAAATGCTAGACATTGGGCCAGACTATGCAAGTCCATGCACAGTTTACAAAGTGAGCTAGGCCATGAGAAATCCAAGTCCAGCAAGCCCAAGTCCATGTGCTCCAGTCAAAGTCCAAGAAGTCCAAAGTCCAATTGCTCTGTGATCCATTTTCGAATTTTGCATTGTAAAGCTTAAGTCCACACACCCAAAGCCTTGTCCATGCACCTATCATCCATAACATTCATCAGTCATCTTTAATTCACACCATTCATTTCATTTCATAAGTTTAGGAAACCCTAGAGCCACCTACCAAATCCAATACATGCATTCATATTAATCGATTTAGGCCATCCAATCCATCTATCATCTAGATTAACCTTAGAATCTTAAAATTCCATGCACCATCTCATCATTTTCATCATTCATCTCATCCATCCATTAGTAAGCCATTAGATTTAAATCCATTAAATCATAGCCATTCATTGCATACAACCCTAGATCTAGATTAACTTGCATTGTTGATGATTCAAATTTTACATTTATAAATCTCGCAAGCGCACGAACCATTTATAGCATAGTGTTATGAGTGTGAGGTCGAACCCAAGGGAAATCCACAAAATATATACTTAAAATTAAATTGGTACCTTTTAAAATATGTAATCTTAAGAAATCTAATATATAGAATTACAATTTTAATTTAGATCTTAGAAAACCAAAGTTAACACCATTATTATCTAACTTGTGAATTTAACATGTCGAGAATCAAATCCATCTTATTTTTATTAAATTGGTGAAACATGAATATATATAGTCTCATCTTAATTTAAAATCACATGTTTTAAGATCAAAATATCATACCTCGAACCCTAGTTAAAGAATCTTTTGAGAGAGGGAGTTTTTTAATACAAAAAATTAGATGAGCATACAATAATAAAACATTGAAATAAATTGAACATTTAAACTACAAACAAGCATACAAAGGAAGTAACTTAATAAAAGACTAGAAATAAAATTACAAGTAAAGTAAATGACAGAATTTAAATGTGCAAAATGTAAATGGCGGTTGTTAGAATAGACCATTCATCGCACAAAATGTGTAAAAAAATACAAAAGCTAGATTTGAATTCGCATAAAAGTCCAAATATCAATTCATATCCATCATCAAAGTTAAGATTTATAAAATTTAATTTATGAAATCGGGCCTAAGTAACTTAGATTCAACACTTAAAACTTACGTCCTAACTATTCATGTCCAATTAATTAAACAAAGAATATAAATTTTAAAAGGGAAATCCACAAAATATATACTTAAAATTAAAATGGTACCTTTTACAATATGTAATTTTAAGAAATCTAATATATAGAATTACAATTTTAATTTAGATCTTAGAAAACCAAAGTTAACACCATTATTATCTAACTTGTGAATTTAACATGTCGAGAATCAAATCCATCTTATTTTTATTAAATTGGTGAAACATGAATATATATAGTCTCATCTTAATTTAAAATCAAATGTTTTAAGATCAAAATATCATATCTCGAACCCTAGTTAAAGAATCTTTTGAGAGAGGGAGTTTTTTAATACAAAAAATTAGATGAGCATACAATAATAAAACATTGAAAATAAATTGAACATTTAAAATACAAACAAACAAACAAAGGAACTAAAATAATAAAAGACTAGAAATAAAATTGCAAGTAAAGTAAATGACAGAATTTAAATGTGTAGAATATAAATGGTGGTTGTTCGAATAGACCATTCATCGCACAAAATGTGTAAAAAAATACAAAAGCTAGATTTGAATTCGCATAAAAATCCAAATATCAATTCATGTCCATCATCAAAGTTAAGATTTATAAACTTTAATTTATGAAATCGGGTCTAAGTAACTTAGATTCAACACTTACAACCTACGTCCTAACTATTTCATGTCCAATTAATTAAACAAAGAATATAAATTTTAAAAGGGAAATCCACAAAATATATACTTAAAATTAAATTGGTACCTTTTAAAATATGTAATCTTAAGAAATCTAATATATAGAATTACAATTTTAATTTAGATCTTAGAAAACCAAAGTTAACACCATTATTATCTAACTTGTGAATTTAACATGTCGAGAATCAAATCCATCTTATTTTTATTAAATTGGTGAAACATGAATATATATATAGTCTCATCTTAATTTAAAATCACATGTTTTAAGATCAAAATATCATATTTCAAACCCTAGTTAAAGAATCTTTTGAGAAAGAGTTTTTTAATACAAAAAATTAGATGAGCATACAATAATAAAACATTGAAAATAAATTGAACATTTAAAATACTAACAAACAAACAAAGGAACTAACATAATAAAAGAGTAGAAATAAAATTGCAAGTAAAGTAAAAAACAGAATTTAAATGTGCAGAATGTAAATGGTGGTTGTTAGAATAGACCATTCATCGCACAAAATGTGTAAAAAAAATACAAAAGCGAGATTTGAATTCGCATAAAAGTCCAAATATCAATTCATGTCCATCATCAAAGTTAAGATTTATAAACTTTAATTTATGAAATCGGGTCTAAGTAACTTAGATTCAACAATTAAAACCTACGTCCTAACTATTTCATGTCCAATTAATTAAACAAAGAATATAAATTTTAAAATCAAATCTAAACAATCATCAAAGAGATTTGAAAATTGGATGTTTCAGGGTTCTAAAGGAATGTCTTGTATTTATTTCATGGAAGAAATCAGTACAGGAAATCATAAAATTAAGTACAAGAAAGACAAAAATGTCTTGCCTTTTTCTCTACAGCCTTTGGTCCTCTTGAGTTCTAGGTCAAATTTGAATTTCATGTTGTGCCTAGTGCTCTATTTATAGGCTCCATGAATGAATGGATGGTTGGGATTTAATCTGGGTTAAGTTGTGAGTATCGGTTTGGATTGGATCTCATTTAGAAGTGGATGGAGGAGAATTTAAGATGCAAAAGGCTAGGGTTACAAGGCATACACGAATTTTGGGAGAGGGTGGCTTAGTGACTAAGCAAAGAATGAAAAAAGATAGGAATTTGGACAGAAAATTGGGATTTAGGAGAGATGATAGAGTAGGATCGAATTTTGCATGTGTTTAGGGTTTTAATGCAATGAATGGGTGGGATTTAACATTAGAATGAATGAGTAGATGACATGGCCTAGAGTTGACTAGTGACATGCACATGAGGTGTCTTAGATATGTGAAAATCGTATATGGTTGGAAATATTGGGATGATGAGGTGTTTCAGATTTTGGGAATGAATCTGGATGGATTTTGGGACAAGTGCATGGAGAGATTTTAGTTGCAAAAAACGTGTGGATGGAGAAAATCGCATGGATAGGTGGAGGCTTGCTTGAGTTCCAAGTTGTTCTAATACTAGGGTTTTATGAATGAATGGGATCTAGATCTGATGGCTTCCTAATGGATGGCTAAGATGAATGATGAAAATAATGAGATGATTTATGAATGGTTATGATTCTAAGGTTGATCATGATGATGGATGAATTGAATGGCCTAGATCTAAGATGGTGAATGTATGTAATGGATATGGAAAGGTGGCTTTAAGGTTTACCTAATTTTGATGCATGAAATGAATGGTTAAGATTGAAGATGGAGAATGAATGGTGTGGATGACAATGAGATGGACAAGGCAATAGGCGTGTGAATGGGTTATGGACTTGGGTTTTGGACCTATAAATGAGCACATGGGCCTTCAGTGGATCTTGGACTTGAGCTTTAGGACTTGGGCCTTTGTTGGACTTTGAAGTGCACATTGGCCTGACCCATTTGTAATATGCGCATGAACTGCCTATGGCCTGGCCCAATGATGGCTTGTGGAGCTTAGTTTGGCCCAATTGGAGTGGATCGGTGGCCCATTAATCTTGAATTTCAGCCTTTGCCTCTTGAATTGCAGGTTCTCTCTTCTAGAATTTAATAATTAACTTCACCACTTTAAAATCTAAGATAATGATTTAATCTCGACTCTCGTAGATGGATCTAGACTAACTAATTTACATGAAAACCCTAAAAGTGGAGTGAAATTTATCATAAAAATTTCAGGTCTTCCAATTTAAGCTCTAAACTTGCAATTATCCACTGATTTGAGATGGTTTCCCTAAACTTTCCATTTTTAACTACACAACTAGAAAATAATATTAAATGCATGTGATATATACAAAATCAAGGCTAACTAATCCAATCAAGGGTAAAAATATAATATTTCACTGCTCAACATGCATCCCAAGCCCATTCAAATCATACTACATGATTTTCTCCAATTCTATCTCCATCCATGCGAATTTGCCACCTCCATTTCACACTCACACACATTTTTTGCACAAAAAATTCTCCATGCATTAATCCTTAATTCCATCTAGATTCATTCCCCATAAGATCATGTACACCTCATCCCTCATCCACACATGTCATACACAATTTTCCCATATCCTTTTCCACCTCATTCAAATTTCCTATGTAGTCAACCCTCCATGTCATCAATCATCATCTCAACCTTCCATCCATTTAAACTTTCAATCCTAGCCATTCATAATCATTGCATTGCCGAAAACCCTAAAACACACATGCAAAATTTAGCCATGTCCTATATTTTCTAAAAATCCCTCATTTCTCTCCATCGTTGCTTAGCCACCAAGCCACCCTCTCCAAAATTCGTGTATGCCTCCTTGTAGCCCTAGCCTTTTCTATCTTAAATCCCATCCATTCAATTAAGTTAGATTTAATCCAAGCCTTTCATGCATTAACTTAAACCAAGATTTAATCTCCACTCTTCATTCCAATCGCACGTCCTATAAATATCCCATTAACCCAATACCAAACTTGAAATTGATCAAGAGCTCAAGAGGACCAAATATTGGAGGAAAAGCAAGAAGACAAGGAGCCACATGATTTTTACAAGTGAGCAATCATATTGTAATTTTTATGTTTAATTGTCTCTTTTGTATTTATTTTTCCCAAAATCTTGTACTTTAATTCTTTCGTGAAATAAATATAAGATATTCCTTTAGAACCCTGAAACATCTAATTTTTCAGATTTCTTTTATGATTGTTTTGATTTGATTTTAAGTTTGTAATCTTTGTTTATTTAATTGGATATAAAATATTTAGAACTTACGTTGTAAGTGTTGAATATAAGTTATTAAGGTTCGGTTATTTAAATTAAAGTTTATGAATTTTAAGTTTGATGATAAGCATGAATTGAAATATGGATTTTTATACGAATTTCAGATCTAGTTTTTATGTTTGTTTATTTATTTTGGGTGATGAATGATCTTTTCCAACAACCACCTTTAAATTATGTCTTGTTTTGTTATTTCATTTATTTTAATTGTCTATTCATTTCCATTGCTTACTTTATTTTGTTATGTTATTTGTTTGTTGTATTTTTGTTGTTCAATTTATTTTCATTGTTTATTTTTGTTTACTTGTTTATATATTTTATTTATTATGTATTTCTTGTATTCCAACCACTAGTTTGAAATTTAATGTAATTGGATTTTTAATTTCGTTTTCTTCAATTTGGGTGAGAGATTATTTATAAATTCTATATTAATTCATTATCTTAATGTTTTAATTTCTAAATCTATTTATTAAAGCTAATTTTTTATTAACTTAGAGATATATTAATGAGAATAGAATTGATTTTTGGGATTAGACTAGTTTAAGATCTATATTCCCTAAAAACATAAAATTTCAAAATCATATATTTGTTTTTGCATATATTTTGTTGTTCCTTATGGGATCGACCTCGCACTCATAGCGCTATAATATAAATGGTTCGTGTGCTTGCAAGATTTATAAATGTAAAATTTGAACATCAACATCCTCAATGTTCCCTAATCTACACTGGCCAGGTTCAAACAAGAAGAAATTTTCATCAAACAAACAATCGGGGTTTAGATGTACCTGAGAGTGTGCATGAAGTGCTAAATGGGCTAAATACTAGGCTTGACTGACTCGATGAAAACCTAAACTAGATATTAATGACTCAGACCAACTTAGATATAGACAGATGGGTAGGTGGGTCTGGGTGAATGTGGTTGGATGGGTTAATATGGGCGAATGGATCTGGGTAGGTGGTGGTGGATGAATGAATGGATCTCCAAATCAGTCTTGGTGAACAGGATCTTCGAATAGAATCTCAACGCCTCCCTCAAGACTGAAATCTAAGAATTGCTTCAACCTTTGACCATTCACTTTCCAAACATGGCCATTCTTATGATGTCTGATCTGAACTGCTCCGTGTGGAAAGACAGGATGGCCAATGTTTGGACTCGTCCAGTTGGACCTTAGTTTCCCAAGAAAAAAATGCAGCCTAGAGTTATACAACAGGGTTTTCTGACCAACAGTGAACGATTTTCTCATAATGTACTTATCATGAGATCTTCATTCGGTCCTTGTATCTCTTTGCAGTGTCCTAAGCTTCATTACACAGTTCTTCCAGCACAGCAAGCTAGAGTTTTCTTTACTATCCAGCAGAGTCTAGAGCAAGATTACAACTTTTGATTGCCCAGTATACCTTGTGTTCTAACTCTAATGGAAGGTGACAGGCTTTACTATAAACCAGTTTGTAGGGTGACATCCCTATCGGCATTTTAACAGCGATCCGATATGCCCATAGTGCATCAGTGAGTCTAGAATACCAGTATTTCCTACTGGAATTGACTGTCTTCTCGAGAATATGTTTAATCTCTCGATTTGAGATTTTCACTTAACCATTGGTTTGTGGATTATAGGGGGTAACGACCTTATGTATCACTCTACATGATTTCAACAGTTTAGAGAATGGTCGATTACAAAAGTGTGTACCCCCATCGCTGATAATGGCTTGTTGAATTCTAAATCTAGAGAATATATTTTCTTTGATGAAACGGATGAAAACCTTGTGATCGTTGGTTTTGCATGCCATCTCTTCGACCCACTTACTGACATAGTCAATCCCTACTAAGATATAAAGATTACTAAAAGAATTAGGAAAGGGTCCCATGAAATCAATGCCCCAAACATCAAATAGTTCAACTGGTAGAATCAGGTTTAATGGCATTATATTTCTACGAGACAGGCTTCCTAATCTTTGGCATCTTTCATATGTGACACAGTAGGCATGGTTATTCCTGAACATGGAAGGCTAATAAAATCTGCACTGCAAAATCTTTGCAGTGGTCTTTCTGGCACTGAAGTGCCCTCCGCAAGCCTGATCAGGGAAGAAGCTAATGACACTATGTTTCTCTTCTTCTGGGCCACAACAACGCATTACTTGGTCTGCACAGTGCGTAAACAAGTATGGGTCGTCCAAGATAAAGTCTCTGAGCTCAGCCAGAAATTTTGACCTATCTTACTTAGTACAATACAGAGGCATTTGACTGGTGACAAGATAGTTCACAATATCTGTGAACCATGGTATTTGGGAGATTGACATGAGTTGCTCATCAGGGAAGGACTCAGCGATAGGAGGGGTGCCATCTGTGAATTCGGTTACCAGTTTAGACAGGTGATCTGCTACCACATTCTCGGAACCTTTCTTGTCTTGGATTCTATGTCAAATTCTTGTAGCAGGAGGATTCATCTGATTAGGCGAGACTTAGCATCTTTTTCAGAAAGAAGACACTTCAGTGATGCATGATTGAAATAGATGATAATTTTCGAACCTACAAGGTAAGCTTGAAATTTGTCTAGAGCAAAGACTACAGCCAGCAATTCATTTTCCATGGTGGAATAATGGAGCTAAGCATCGTTCAAACTTTTGTTGGCGTAGAAGTTAACATGAGGTAACTTATTCACCCTTTTACCTAAAACTGCTCCTACGACATAGCCAGAGGCATCACACATGATTTCAAAGGGTACAGACCAATCAGGTGACTGTATGATTGGAGCAGAGGTCAGAGCGATTTTCAATTTTTCGAAGGCGGTGATACACTTTTCATCAAAATTGAAAACAATGTCCTTGGTCAAAAGTCTACAGAGAGGTCGAGATATGTCACTAAAACCTTTGATGAACCTTCTGTAAAATCCAGCGTGATCTAGGAAGGACCTGATCTCTTTCACAGTTTGAGGTCTTGGTAGATTAGAGATCAAGTTGACCTTGCTTTGTCTACTTCGATTCCCTTTTCGGATATGATGTGCCCGATACTATTCCCTGTTTTACCATGAAATGATATTTTGCCGAATTTAACACCAGGTTCATCTCTTTGCATCTGACTAAGACGAGAGTCAGATGAATCAGGCATTGGTCGAAGGTAGACCCAAAAAAGTAGAAGTCGTCCATGAAGACTTCTAAGAAATGTTCGACATATTAGAGAAGATGTTGATCATGCACCGTTGAAAAGTGGCGGGTGCATTGTACAGCCCAAAAGGCATATACAGTTTTAACTCTTTACAGTTTTCTTCAAAACACTCGCCAATTACCGGTGAGGAGATTCAACCACACTATTTCATTTTGAAATGCATAGCGTACTGCATTAAACTCTTAAATATTAAACCATGATTCTATGGCAATAATGGGGGCCCATGGATAATATACTAATGGAAAAGATATGAACGAGATCAGAATGCGATACCTAACACTGCTCACACGTAAAGGGATAATTTTGAGGTTTCTAAATGTGAAATGTGAACATATGAAAGTGTCTATGAGCCGATGCCTAGCCATTTTCAAACAGAGAATGGGACCCAGTTATGTGCCTAGAGGCTAACTGGTTAAAGTTGGGTGATCGTGTAAGAGATCAGTTTCCAACTTGTGGTTCCACTGAGAATGCACGCTATTGTATATTTGTGTGTAACTGTGTATTGCAGGGCTTTGTGTGAAATGTACGGTAAAATACCCCAGTCTCGAAACTGGTTTGCAATAAAGTACACGAGTACATTCATCTCCAGGCTTGAATCTGGCAAAGTATTAAGTGGGTAAACGTACTCGATCTTCAGATTTGTTAGTGCCCCAGTTTGCCGAGTCACTTATTTGTCAATTCTATGACTTAGGTGAATCCTTGCCTCGGAAGGTTGAAGCTATAAACAAGACTCAAGGTGTGATGAAAATTGACTCAAGACCTCAAGATGGAAGAATAAAATTGAAGATTCATCATCACCAAGTGTATGGCAATCACAAAAGGTAATCGGCCATAGATGACATTAGGTGGAACCCAAACCCTTAGGTAAACCTTGCCTAGGTCTAGTGGAACATGTTGGTAATAACATTTAAAAGCCTCAGTGCACCCAAGACAGTCACAGAATCAGATGAGACAAACATTGAAAATCTGGTAAACTATCAGGTCGATACGTCGAGTCCACCAACCCATCAGTGAGACATGACAGACACATCGTGGTCTTCGACACATCGACCAGATTGACAAAGGTTCTGGAATGGACACAATGTCATTAGGGGTTGCTCTCAGTTCTAGTGTATTGAGTTCATCGACCCATCGGTGATAACAGGATCGACTCATCGAGGTCATCTATACATCAACTGGAAAAATCGATCTTCTGGTTAGGAAAAAACTGTAAAACCAGGTTGCACACGACACGTCGACCTAGGTTGAGTGGGTTCTGGAACTTAGACCTCTAGACTACTATCGGATATGTAACGCCCCGCCCTTTCTCACTCGCTTTTTCCCGTAAATTCAGAGTACATTTTTATTTTTATAACAGAGTAGACTGATAGAGCGCGGGACGTCACGACGCGAGCTAAGTCCGAACTTCCAAAGTCCGACCCTTAGTTGGCCAACCCTATGTGTGTATGGACTCAGTCTAAATAAACGGTTCACACATATCAATATCAACTTGCGGAATAAAATCATAACATGCGGAATCATAGCATCAAAATGCGGAATCATAATAGAACCACGTTCTATTCCAATCAGATAGCAAAGTACGTCAAGTCTTTAATCATCATTATCTTAACATAATTATTCAGTAAAATATCCAACCATAGCAAATCCATCTAAGTTATTACATCCGAACTCTAGATACTCAAAATACAAATCCCTGAGTATCTTAAACAATTATAAAACTAAAAGCGTTCCAAGGTCATATGCTTGCCCCTTTCCGCGTTCATTGTTTCCCTCGTTTCTTGCATCATCCACTAAAGGGTAGAAGTAGGGAGTTAATACAACGCGCCCAGTAGGTATTCCAATTAGGGTTAACACATGGGTTAGTACCAACAATCCAAATATAATATATATCAAAACAAATTATAATAAATCATTTCATACTTTCAAAACATTGTATCCAAAACAGTGTATAATAATAGAGATCCAATCATACCGATAAAACCAGAAACCTTGCATGATAATAAAAATCATAATCATGCTGATTCAATGCCATGCCATGCTATCATATGCAATGAGTCCCGCCCATCACAAAATATAGGATATACTCTTAATGGAATTCTCCTCATCAATGTATCTTCCTGGTGGAATTATCATCACCAAGGTCTTCTCTCTTGATGGAATTTTCCTCATCAAGGTATTTCCCACATTGCCTTACGGATATACCGACGGAGTGTGGGCTCCGGTTACTTAGTATCCTCTTGATGGGATTCTCATCATCAAGGTATCCCCTGATGGAATGCTCATCACCAGGGTCTTCATACATAGTGTCCTCTTGATGGGATTCTCATCATCAAGGTATCCCCCACTAGTGCTTTACGGATGCCCCGACGGAGTGTGGGTCCCCGGTTACCTGTCATCCCTCCCATGCTATGCATGAGATGCAAATGTCCATATGCTATGCAATTATACAAATCATAGCATTTAAAAGCTCATACTTGAAACATATAAAACACATGCTACTTTAATAACATAAATATAGCATTTAGAATCACCTTTTTGAAAACATATCCAACACATACTATTTAAACAATTAATCATAGCATTTGAAAATCATATAAAGCATATCCTTTGAAACATATTTTCATCAAACATAAGATAAACACAAAGTACATAAACCCATATTTTCAAAGAGGTGGAATCCTACCAAAGACCGCTAACGTGCGCTTGCGTCTTTCGTCCAGTGACCGCTTACGATCGTAAACACCTTGTGTGGTCCCGTTACCTTATAATGTAATAAACAATCAAAACCAAGTCCCACTTGTTACAATTATTTAAGTCCTTAAACCAATCCCCATGGTTTATCATTTTCACACTTATTTACCAAATTGTCATTAGTCTACTCTTTATTTAATATTTCATTTTAAAATGCCAAACATAGCCCTATGTCCACCAACCAATTATCATGGGGTTCGGCCATACACCATGGCCGAACCCATGGCCCATTAATTCAATTAATTACAATAATATCATTATACTTATCCATTGCTATTTACCTTCCTTATTTTTCATATATTTACAAGATTGCCATCCATGGGTAATCTAACCCATTTTAGCAAGTATTTACAACCTTGCCATTGCCTTTGACAATTTAAGTTTAGGTTCCACTGCATTACATACATGGATCCACAACCATGGAACCACCAATGATCCACAACCATGGAACCACAAATAAAACCTTCCATAATTAGAAGTTTTCCATTTTATCATGTATTTACAAAATTACCATCCTTTAAAATATAACCAATGCTCCTCCATTTTAACCCCTTTAAAATCATAGACCTTTCCCATCATTGAACCCTAAACATGATTCATAAAATAAACTTCATGGGGTTCAGTCATACACCTTAGCCGAACCCATGATCCTCCACTTTCCATTTTAATCTAAGGTATATTATTAGATAGTTTCTAATTTTATCACTACCTTAAATTAATATTCATAATTCCATCAAAACAGTTCATAGGGTTCGGCCATACACCTTGGCCGAACCCTATGTCTAATATTTCCACATATTTACATTTTGCCATTGGTCTAACCATTTCATGTTTAAATTCTAAGACTTAGGTCTCTTAGGACATGGATCTATAAATAAACCCTAGTGGGGTTTAGCCGTACACCATGGCCGAACCTCACTCATGCCAACCAATCCATTCATTCCCTTTTTTTTAAATCTAATCTTTCTTAATTAGAAAGTTTTCAAATTTAGTATGCATACATCCATAATTAGATAACTTCCCAATTTAGCATGCATGTTTCCATACTTAGATAGTTTCCCAACTTAGCATGCATACTTCCATAATTAGCAACTTACTAATTTTATAATTAATTAATTTCTATTCTTGGGGACTTACCAATTTAATCTCCTCCTTAATCCATTCCTTCCATTCTTGGATCCTTTTTAAATCAATTTCCAACTTCATAATTAGAAAGTCCTTAAATAGAAACTTTCTAAATAAATATCAAATTCCATAATTAGAAGGTTTCCAATATAATCATTAATCCTTCCATAACCATCCTCCATAATTAGATAGTTTCTAAATTTAAACTCCACCTTCCAAAATAATTATCATACTTCAAAATACCAAACAACTCCATGGGGTTCAAACAACTCCATGGGGTTCGGCCATACACCATGGCCGCCCTATGGTTCACAATCTTTTTTATTAAATGATTTAAACCCCTGTTTAATCAATTCGAATCTCTTGTACCATTAACCTCAACTCCCATTTAAATTAATCATTAACTTTCCATGGGGTTCGGCCATGCACTATGGCCGAACCCTATGGTTCTTTCTTTCCATTCCTCTATCTTTCCATGGATCTAAAACCATATAATTACTCCATGACTTTCATCCCATAAAATATAATCACCAAAAACATCCCTTAAAACCATACATTAACCATAATAATATGACACATGTTTCTTCTATTAAATCACCAAAACCCTTCCATGAGGTTCAGCCCTTCATCATGGCCGAACCCTATGTTTATCAACCTCTTATTAAACCACTTTAAATCCCTTTTAAAACATGCATAATCAGTCCATGGTTTTTAACCAAAAAACCTATAATTTAAACCATGTCTTTCCATGGTTTTTGTCATTGAAATTAATTAACATCCTTTTCATGGTTTCCAATCAATAACCATGTCTTTATTCATGGGGTTCGACCATACAACATGGCCGAACCCTATGGTCCTTTTTTCCATTAAAAATAACCAAAGTTCTTAAACAAAAATCGGAATCACTTACCGGTTCCACGACTCCTTCGATTATCCTTCACTTGGTCTTTCTCTTCTAATCCTTCTCTTCCTTAGCCTTTTCCTCTTAGATTTTTCCCTCTTGTTGGCTGTTTTTCTTTCTCTTTGTTGTAGCCGAGAATAAGAATTTGAGAGAGAGAGAGAGAGAGAGAGATAGAGATCGGCCAATGTGGGTAGTGTAATGTCGTGGGCCCCCTTCCCTTGCCTTGTTTTTTTTTATAAACCCCTCACTTAACCCAATTAGAAGGTGCCATGTGCCCCCTCCTCTCCTTTTATCAACTTCTAATTAATCCTAACTTAGAAGGTGATAATATAACAATTGCCATTTCTAATCAAGTAAGACCCTTTCTTTTAGAGATACTCGACTATATTTACATAGATTGCGCATATCCTTGCATGGATATGATTATCAAAATTCGGCCATGTAATCTATATTAATCCTCCATTTCATGGGCATAACCTCAAAGTTTTCTCATATCAATTTCGGCCATGCAATCCTTATTTAATTCTTATTATCTTCTTAAGATATTCTTGCATATCATCATGGATATATAAATCCCATAAATATATCTCAATACACAGCCATGCATTAATCCAAATTCCCTCATGCGCATATCCTTTTTAAATGATCTTCTAGAACTTCATGCACATGAAATTAATTCAAATCCTTTATTGCATTACTAATTAAATCTAACCCTACTTAATTTATTTGAAACCATTTACCAAAACCGTTGGGTCTTAATTGGACCAATGACCCAACTCTTTGCCCAATTTAGGATCCATAACTAATATTCACAAATTAAATGGATTATTTTCATACAAAATAATTAACTGAAAATCCGAAGTGTTACAGGATAGACATATCAAGGTCACAGACCCGTCAAGAGTACCAGGAATGACCCATCAATGGTACCTACATGTCGACCAGGGTTTGACAAGTTTCTGGACTTAAAACTCTGTCTGCATGGTTTTACAAAAGATAGATACGATCAACAAGAACGATAAATCGAACATAAGTTTGTCGATCCGTCGGTGAGAACGACCCATCGGTAGTAACCGTTTTATATCCGTTGGAAGTGCATTAAATATTAACGGTCACATTGCAACAACACTATGCTAGTACCGACCTGTCAACCAGGTCGACTCATTGATAACCTAGAGTCGGGATTTTTGTGTTTGCCTATATATTATTTAAACCTTGATGAGTTTGGTTGGACACTTGGAGTGAGCCTTGAATAGGAAAATACATAGGCATTCCCAAACATCCCAACTCCACTCCATGCACTTCACATAGGGGAATCATTTGATAATTCAATCTTCCATAGATTGAGATTGAGAAAGAGGAAGGCAAACTACTTTAGGATAGATATGGGTCACCCAATTTCCTAGAGACTTCCCAAGGATTGTGATTGCTCTACACACAGCACATCTTCGTCAATATACGAGATCACATTGGGAAGGAGATTCAGAAGCACATCTTCAGATTGTAAATCTTCAAAGGCAAGTTCTTCTAATTTGATTTTAATTTTCTAAATCAATCTTGTACAGTGGATTAAAGAGAGATTACTCTTGAACCACTGTAAAAAATATAGGGATAAGAACATAGACCGGGTAAGTCGAACATTTCAAAATCTTAGGGATTGAGTGAAATTTCCAGTCAATAGAGTTAGGTGGTGTTAGTGCCTCGACTCACCGATGTAACGCCCTGCCCTCTTTCACTATGCCGAAAATCAGATTATATTTTTTTTTTTTTTTAAATAAAGAGTGACAAGAGAGCGGGACATCACGACGCGAGCTAAGTCCGAGCTTCGAAAGCCCAACCCTTAACTGGCCAACCATACGTGTGCGTGGAACAAGTCCACGAAGAACGGTTCACACGTAATAAGTTAAGCTTGCGGAATGTAAACTTAATGCAAAAATTATAATTAGAGTTATATCCTACCAATTATTAAATAGCAAAAAGGTACATCACTTAATGATAATTACCTCAAATTAGAACGTCTAAAATAAAAGTCCAAACCATACCAAGTAGTCTAAATTATTACAATCCAACAAGCTAAGTACTCAAATTACATATCCATGAATAAAACTTAAATAAATCAATATAGCTCCTCCAAGCTCCTAAGCTTGGCTCCGATCACGTCCTTCGCTTTATCAAATTCATGTGTCATCATTTAAGGTAGAAGTAGGGAGTTAGACAACGCGCCCAGTAGGCACTCCGAGTAGGGTCAACACATGGATTAGTATAACAAAAGCAAATAGATATAAATAATATCAAAACCATGCAAGTCAATGCCATGCCATGGGTGTCATATGTCATGAGTCTCACCCATCAATCATATCACAATCACATAGCATCCCTCTTGATGAAAAATCTTCATCAAGGTATCACAATCACATAATATCCCTCTTGATGGAAAATCCTCATCAAAGTATCACAATCACATAGTATCCCTCTTGATGAATAATACACATCAAGGTATCCCCACGAATACCTTACGGACGGCCCGACGGAGCGTGGATCTCCGGTTATAATTCAATCATACATTCCTCTTGATGGATAATGCACATCACGGTACCCCCACGAATGCCTTACGGACGCCCCGACGGAGCGTGAATCTCTAGTTATATTTCATCCCTCCCATGCCATGCACGAGATGCAAGTGTAAACATGCTATTTAATAATACAAATCATAGCATTAAAATCCCATCATTAAGACATATCATTTGATACCAAAATAATTTAAGTAAAACATTCACATATACATATTCCATGGTTTTCAATAAGGTAAGAATCCTACCAACGTCCAAATACCGAGTCCTTGTGTTTACGTCCAAAAATCGATCACCGATCGCACCCCCGGTTGTGGAATCTTTTTACCTTAAATAACTTCCATAAAATAATCAAATTAATTGGTTTAACCCATTCCCTTCATCCTTCCAATTTAATTTAACCATTTGAAAAATCACATAAATATTTCATTTTTAAAATCAGCTGGTTACCCGCTGTCCACTACCCACTGTCCACCGTCCACTAGTGGGGTTTGGCGATATCTTAGGGCTGAAATATGTTCCACAATCACCCATGAGTGGGGTTCGGCCATACAACATGGCCGAACCTCACCCTTTTGGTTTTGGTCCCCTTTTTAATCCCTTAGCATTTTAATCAATGTGGGTCCAAGATCATTATTCATTCTATTATTTCTTAAATCAACATCCCCATAGTTAATCATTTACATTAATAAAAACCCTAAACCCATAAAACATTCTCCATGGGTTCAATCATACACTTAGGTCACTTACACCTACCTAGATCCAAAAACATGATCTTTGGGGTTCGGCCATACATCATGGCCGAACCCATGGTGTCCCATTTTCATCCTCCCTTTAAATCATTTACAACATTTCGATCAATAAACAAAGTGCCTCCATGGGAGGGGTTTAATCATACACTTAGGTCCATCATTTTAAAGCATCATCTACCATATTTAAAACTCATTAAAATTACCAACATTCCTCCATTATTTTTATAGTCTAAACACATGTAAATACCTCAATATTTCTCCATGGGGTTCAGCCATACAACATGGCCGAACCCATGGTCCATGGTTCTTCACCATTTACAACCTTTGAGACCATTTAACATCATTACTCTTCCATCATTCTCAACCCTTAAAAACCCATTAACAATTACCAACATCCTTCAATGGGGTTCGGCCATACAACATGGTCGAACCCTATGGTTCATTATTTTCTCTTAAAAATCATACACCCATGATTTGATCCTTTGATGGGGTTCGACCATACATCATGCCCGAACCTCATCCAATCCTGCCTTTGTCTTTAATGGTCCATCCTTAAAACCTAGGGTTTGGCCATGCAAGGGCCAAACCATGATCTTGATCATATTCCTTATCTTGGACATGCATGAGGTCCCTAGCCATATATACATAATAATTAGAGTTCGGCCATGCAAGGGCCGAACCATGATCCTTGACCATTTTTCATGCTTAAGCCATGCATGCATACATATTGTCCTTAATCTTCATTCATAACATCTATCTCACCCGTTAGGGTTTTGTCCAATTTTCCATCTTATTCCTTGGATGGATTTTAAATCCATGGCCCATAATATTTTGGCCAACTCTCCAATCCAAAAATGGAATTCCATGGTTTCCTTTAACTCCCTTTTAATTTATAAACTATACTAAACCATACGTCTCGATTCCGCGACTCCTCTGTTTTCTTCTGTTCCGTCTTGCTCCTCCGCTTTTTTCTTTCCTTAGTCTTTCTTCTTTCTTCCTCCTTGATCTTCGGCCAAGTGTATGTTGCTTGAGAGGTCTTGAGATGAAAACCCAAAGAGATGGTTTGGCCAAAGAGTGTAGGTTTGAGAGGGGGAGAAGAGGAGAAAATGTACCAACCCAAAGTGTTTTCCTTTGTTCGATGAGAGGGTAGGCCAACCTTGAGAGAGAGGAGTCAAGGTAGAAAACTTCTAAGTGTTCCTTGTCTTGCTCAATGAGAGAGGTCGGCCTTGAGAGAGAGAGTGAGAGTGAGATGAGATGAGATGGAAAGCCTAACCATTTTCCATCTTGTCTTAGGTTTCCTTGGTCAAGACTCCACCCTCATCAATGTGGAGTCTTCCCCATGAGTCCATTGACCAAACAAGGGAGTGCATGCTCTCCACATGGCACATACCACTCCCATCCAACGGTTTTGGCTTATGGTTTCCTCTTGGTGGTTTGGTGGTTTGCATGAGATGGAACCACCACCCCTCCTTTGACCAATCCATGAGCTTGCATGCCTCCACATGGCACACACCACCCTTCCAACGGTTTTGGGCTTGGTGGTTTCCTCTTTGTGGTTTGGTGATTTGCATGAGATGGAACCATCACCTCTCCTTTGCCCAATCATGGTCCTTGCATGTCCTCCACTTAAGCTCTTTGTCTAGCCAAGGGGGTGCATGCCCTCCACATGGCACATACCACCCTCATCCCAATGGTTTTGGTGGAGTGGTTTCCACTCCTTTGACCAATGTATGCCCTCCACCTAAGCTCTTTGTCTAGCCAAGGTGGTGCATGCCCTCCATATGGCACACACCACCCTCATCCCAACGGTTTTGTTGGAGTGGTTTCCATGAGATGAAACCACCCTCTTGACTCATTCCATCTTTTGATCTTTTATGTGACTCACTCCCCATTTGACACTCCATTTAAATGTAACTCATTTCCAAACTCAATCATTTAAATTTATATCTAACTTAGGTTATTACAATTAAATAATTTAATTCCACTCACTATATTTAATCTTCTTTAATTTATCCTTGACTCACCCATGGTTGACCAAGTCAACCATGGTGGTTGGCCCCACTTGTGCCTTAGCCCACAAGCCACCTCACTTGATGAGGTGGAATTGGGTCCCACTTGGCTATGCCACTTGGATTTCCACTCCTACACTTGCCACCTCACTTGATGAGATAGACCCCATGTCTTTGATCTTAATTGGGTTCATGACCCAATTAAATCCATTCCTTACACATTTATCCTAATCATCAATCCATCTTGACCCATTGGGTCCCAATTGACCACTTTGACCCAATTAAATAAAATCAAGCCTATCCATGGTCCATTGGACCATACTTGGGCCATTACCCCAACTTTAATCCATCTAACATTCATTCCATCTATGAATCTAAATCTATTCCTTACCCATTTACCCTAATCATCAATCCATCTTAACCCATTAGGTCCCAATTGGGCATTTGACCCAATTGACCACATTGGCCCAATTAAATAAAATTAATCATATCCATGGTCAATTGGACCATACTTGGGCCATTGCCCCAACTTTGATCCATCTAACATTCATCTCATCAATGAATCTTAATTTTCAACAATTAAAATAAATATTAGCCAATATATTTATTGCATTAAAAAATCAGGCTATTACAATATTACCCTCTTTTGAAATTTCATCCCGAAAATCGAGCGAAGTAGGGTTTCAAACAACTTATACAAAAAGCTCCGGATGAGCGGCTCTCATTTCTGATTCAAGTTCGCAGGTGGCTTCCTCATTGCCATGTCGATCACATACCACCTTGACGAACTAAATGGCGCGGTTACGTAACACTCTTTGTTTCTTCCCGATCACTCTAACCGGTTTCTCCACATAAGTCACGTCGCTTTGTACATCCACATCTTGCACGTTCAACACTTGCAAAGGATCAGTGTTGTATTTCCTCAACATGGACACATTGAACACATCGTGCAAAGATGACAACTTTGGAGGAAGTGTCAATTGATAAGCCACCTCCCCCACCCTTTTTAGGATTGGAAACGGCCCCACAATTCTAGGCGACAGTTTCCTTTTCTTTCCAAATCGCATGTGTCCCTTCTGTGGCGAGACTTTCAAGAATACTAAGTCTCCCACCTCAAATTCGAGGAAGTGTGCAGACTTGGTCCATCGATCTATCACGACCCATATTGCATCATTGCATGTGACATGTCCTAAGAAATTGACCTCAGATAGCCAGAACTCGCACTTACTTGTTTTGGCATTTAATTGATTTTTCTTCAGGGTGTCCAAGACTATCCTTAGATGTTATGTATGCTCCTGGCGATTGTTGGAATCAATCAAGAGATTGTTAAGGAAGATGATTACAAACTTGTCTAAATAGGGACAAAAGATTTTGTCCATCAAATCCATGGATATAACCCCTTCATGGGTATAATCCATTCATGGGCATAACTAATACCTTCGTAGGACTAATATATCTATCATAGGACTAACAGGTCTAACATCCGACCAATGCGTCCACTATGGAATCAAGATGTCTATTATAGGACCAATATGTCAACTATGGGACAAAAATGTCCCTCACATGACCAATACGTCTCTAATGCCACTATCCGGCATCAAACCAAACCACCATAGAAACCCCCATCCATGGGGAGATAATATCTATCCATAGCACCGTCATATCTACCATGGGACCACTGTATCTATCGTGGGACCGATATACCCACCAACTGTCGTCATCGTCTACCAATAGGGGATACTATAGTAAGTGCAGTGGACATTTGTTGTACTAAAGTGCTAGTAACAAATGTGAAGGCAGTAGATACAAGAGAGTGGAATGCTCCCAAATTAAATAACGCATGAGCATATGAATTACATACTACTGCCATACCTTGAATCACCGAATGATCCACTGTCTCTGAAGGAGAAACCAAAGCATTCAGTCGTCCCGATCCTGTCGGAGTAGGTGCCCGTCCTGTGGGGTCATGTGTTCTAGGTCCTTGTAACTGAGCTGGTCGAGCTGGACGATAGAAAGAACCCCTGAAGTGTGAAGATTTATAGTTCTATGGACACTATCTTTTGAAATGGCCCTGCTGACGACACTGGAAACAGGAACTTCCAGTAGACGCTGAAGGTCTCCCAAAGTTGGGTTTGAATCTCTTGTGAGGGCGAAAGGTATTTCCCCCACCCTGACCTCTTCGGTCATGTGTCTCATTGGAGGTTGTGTCTCCATTTCTGTTCAAGAGTTGCTGTAAAACGGAAGTGACTACAGCTTGCACTAAGTTATGTAGCTCGGGAGGTACCACAGGAATATTTACACCATTCTGCTCCTCTTCTTGGCGTGGTTGTTGTACCTCTCCCTCCTGATAAGGTTGTTGTACCTCTTCCTCTTGATGAGGTTGTTGTACCTCTTCCTCCACACATGGGTTTTGTCAGGCTTTTCTCCTCGGAGGCATTTTCCTAAGTCATTTAAACATCGTCAACTTAGTTTTTCGTAAAGTTTTATGTTTACGTATTTTGGAGACAATTGCCAAATAAGCACTCTTATATTTTTGGGGAAAAACTTCCCAAGTATCACATAATGTCTCTTGTTTGAGGAATTGCCAAATAAGCACCTTGTATTTCTTGTCTTTTGGGGAAATTTTCCTAAGTATCAAGTGTTGTTTTCTCAATTTGGGGAAGTCGGGCAAATGTCTCATGTTTTTCTATGTTTGATAAATCCATCACTCTTTCTCAATTTGGAGAAGAATCCGGATGTTTCTTATTTTCAGGGAAATTTTCCTACCTATCAAGTGTTGTTTCTTGGTTTGGGGGAAAAATCATTGATGGTTCTCATTTTCGAAGAAATAAGCTATATCTTGTTATGTTTGATAAAACCAACTTATAGTGAATGTCTTTCCCTTGCTATCATTCTTTTTGTCAAATGTTGCTCTCAGATTGAATGCTTCAGTCTGAGTCTAACGAAGTAAATTAATCTAGCCCCCGTGCAGCGGACTCTAAAGAGTCAGTCAGTTGGGATTCTTATCTGTCAGTGAGACATGATACCGTCTTAATATTACTTCGAAAGATTCATTCTTCCGGTTTCGCTCTGATACCAACTGTAACGCCCCTCCCTTTTTCATTATGCCGAAAATCAGAGTATATTTTTTTTTTTTAAATAAAGAGTGATAAGAGAGCGGGACGTCACGACGAGAGATAAGTCTGAGTTTCCAAAGCCCGGCCCTTAACTGGCAAACCATACGTGTGCGTGGAACAAGTCCACGAAGAACAGTTCACACATAATAAGTTAAGCTTGCGGAATGTAAACTTAATGCGGAAATTATAATAGAGTTCTATCCTACCAATTATTAAATAGCAAGAAAGTACATCACTTAATGATAATTACCTCAAATTAGAACGTCCAAAATAAAAGTCCAAACCATAGTAAGTAGTCGAAATTATTACAGCCCAACAAGCTAAGTACTCAAATTACATATCCATGAATAAAACTTAAATAAATCAATCGAGCTCCTCCAAGCTCCTAAGCTTAGCTTCGATCACATCTTTCGCTTTGTCCATTTCCTGTGTCATCATCTAAGTTAGAAGTAGGGCGTTAGACAAACTGCCCAGTAGATACTCCGAGTAGGGTCAACACATGGATTAGTATAACAAAAACACATATATATAAATAATATCAAAACCATGCAAGTCAATGTCATGCCATAGATGTCATCTGCCATGAGTCTCACCCATCAACCATATCACAATCACATAGTATCCCTCTTGATGGAAATCCTCATCAAGGTATCACAATCACATTATATCTCTCTTGATGGAAAATCCTCATCAAGGTATCACAATCACATAATATCCCTCTTGATGAAAAATCATCATCAAGGTATCACAATCACATAGTATCCCTCTTGATGGATAATGCACATCAAGATATCCCCACGAATGCCTTACGGACGCTCCAACGGAGCGTGGATCTCCGGTTACAATTCAATCACACATTCCTCTTGATGGATAATGCACATCAAGGTACCCTCCACGAATGCCTTACAGACGCCCCGATAAACCGTGGATCTCCGGTTACAATTCAATCATACATTCCTCTTGATGGATAATGCACATTAAGTTACCCCCACGAATGTCTTACGGACGCCCCGACGGAGCGTAAATCTCCGGTTACATTTCATCCCTCCTATGCCATGCATGAGATGTAAGTGCAAACATGCTATGTAATAATACAAGTCATAGCATTAAAATCTCATCATTAAGACATATCATTTGATACTAAAATAATTCAAGTAAAACATTCACATATACATATTCCATGGTTTTCAATAAGGTAGGAATCCTAACAACGTCCAAATACCGAGTCCTTGTGTTTAAGTCCAAAAATCGATCACCGATCGCGCCCCCGGTTGTGGAATCTTTTTACCTTAAATAAATTCCATAAAATAATCAAATTAATTGGTTTAGCCCATTCCCTTCATCCTTCCAATTTAATTTAACCATTTGAAAACTCACATAAGTATTTTATTTTTAAAATCAGTCGGTTACCCGTTGCCCACTACCCACTGTCCACTAGTAGGGTATGGCCATATCTTAGGGCTGAAATATGTTCCACAATCACCCATGAGTGGGGTTCGGCCATACAACATGGCCGAACCTTACCCTTTTGGTTTTGGTCCCCTTTTTAATCGCTTAGCATTTTAATCAATGTGGGTCTAAGATCATTATTCATTCTATCATTTCTTAAATCAACATCCCCATAGTTAATCATTTACATTAATAAAAACCCTAAGCCCATAAAATATTCTCCATGGGTTCAATCATACACTTAGGTCACTTACACCTACCTAGATCCAAAAACATGATCTTTGGGGTTCGGCCATGATGGTGTCCCATTTTCATCCTCCCTTTAAATCATTTACAACATTTAGGTCCATAAACAAAGTCCCTCCATGGGGGGGGGGGTGTTAATCATACACTTAGGTCCATCATTTTAAATCATCATCTACCATATTTAAAACCCATTAAAATTACGAACATTCGTCCATTATTTTTATGGTCTAAACACATGTAATACCTTAATATTTCTCCATGGGGTTCGGCCATACAACATGGCCGAACCCATGGTCCATGGTTCTTCGCCATTTACAACCTTTGAGACCATTTAACATCATTAATACTCTTCCATCGTTCTCACCCTTAAAAACCCATTAACAATTACCAACATCCTTCCATGGGGTTCGGCCATACAACATGGCCGAGCCCTATGGTTCATTATTTTCTCTTAAAAATCATACACCCATGATTTGATCCTTTGATGAGGTTCGGCCATACATCATGGCCGAACCTCATCCAATCCTTCCTTTGTCTTTAATGGTCCATGCTTAAAACCTAGGGTTTGGCCATGCAAAGGCCAAACCATGATCTTGATCATATTCTTATCTTGGACATGCATGAGGTCCCTAGCCATATATACATAATAATTAGTGATTCGTTCGGGTGCACTCATGGCAACTATATACAATTAAATGGGAAATTCTGATCGGACGAATGAATATTGAACATAATGCTTGAAATTTATTGATAACATGTTGTGTATTTAGCGATAACATGTGACTGAATTCATGATGAGAATAAGGCATGTGTTGGATGTCGAACATGATGTTAGTGACTGGATGATAAGGCATGTGTTGGATGTCGAACATGATGTTAGTGACTGGATGATAACATGTTCTGCATTTAATTATAACATGTGAATGCAATTATGCTGAAAGTGAGACATGCCTCTGGATTTTGGATATGATGCTTGGAACTTGTTGACAACATGATGGGTATTTACTTATAGTATGTGAATGAGATCATGATGAGTATGTTTACTTTTTTTTTGAGATCTTGTTATATATGATCATGATATCATGTGCAAGCATGGGGGGTAACCCGCAACGAACAACGCGCCATTGGGTGTTGAGATGGAGGAACTATTGACATATGTATATGTTTATGGTGATGTAATGTGTTTGGTTGTTGGGAGGACTTCCGCGTTACGATCCAGCAGTCGAGACCCCCTTAGGGAGATGCGGGTTCCCCGTTGCAATCCGGTGGTTGAGGTACCTACCCTTGAGATTGCTTCCCCGTTATGCTCCGGCGGTCGAGACCCCCATAGGGAGATGGCGGGTTTTCCCGTTACATTCCGGTGGTTGAGGCAGTTGTGTATTATGAGGTCTCCCATTTGTATTGGTAGGGACACCGGAGTTGGAGGAGGATTTGTGAGTTATAGGGATAATGTTTCGGATTAGTTGTGGGATCACTGATTAGTTGTATAGTTGAGCACTCTTGTACGTAGACATTCATTTTATTACGATGTCCATTATTCCTCATACATGTGATATATGTTGTTGCTGACATGTGATATAATTATTTCCTTCACTGGGCTGGTTACCTTACCCCTTACCTTTCAAGTACCCAGATTTTAGAGGGGCTAGGCGAGACCCTTGACGAGGTACCCAGAGAGGAGTAGCAATAGTTAAATATCCCATATTATGCTTATGCTCTAGTTTTGAGGGACTCTTGTTTGTATGGACTCATTATCACATGTTTTGTTTGGATGATTGTATAACTATATTGAACGGGAGGTGGTTGTTTGTTATGCTTATTATTATGTTGGTTTTTGCCTTGGGAGATTGTCACCCCGTTTAAAAAAAAATACCCGATATCCGTTCCTTAGTTATGTTTTGAAACTTTTCAGAGATAATGCGGCCGTAAAGGGACGAGGTGTTACAAATTATGTTTGGCATATCTGTGTATTGGAATAAATCTGTGTATGTCATGCTTAGAATAGGATTTCATCAAGTTGCACAAATCAAGGAGGATTACTCTGTTGTCTAAACCTCTCGTTATAGTCGGCATGTCGGTGAATAGACTGGTCGATGTAACAAACATGTCGGTACTGTGCTAAATCCAACACTGTTAAATGGGGCAAAAATTGTCGACAGGTTCAACCTGTCGATGGAAACGACATATCGATGAGACAGAGTATTTAAATTAAAAGGGTCCCTTTCTGCGAAAAAGACAATTCATTCGAATTTGTCGTCTCCTCTCCTGTGAAGGTCTGATGGTCCCTCTTTCACCTCTCGGCCCTAGACCAGTCGATAGGAACTCTCAGAGTGATTTCTCGCCAGAAAAACCATGGGGTTTTTGTTCCTCCTGTCCCTAAAAGCCTGAAAATCACGGTTCTTATGATTTTCTTAGATCAGTCTAGGCTCAGTCTTCACCTCATCCAGCTCCAAGCCACTATTTGAGGATCTCCTCTTGGAAAAACCATGCGCAGAAAGATGACAGCCCGGTCACGCCCTCAGACCTCTGAAGAACGAGGTGAAACCAGTCAGTGGGACAAAAGAACCAAAAGATCAGCCTCTCGATCTTGCCCTGGCCCTAGCTCTGAAAATCCTGCGTCTGTTCAAGCCGGTAAATTCTCTCCCTGCATACCAAAATCCAGTTCTCACTAGAAAACCCAACCAGAGGTTGAAGAATACACCATCATTGACAAAGATGTCATCTTCGTCGAAGAGCGTCGTGTGGGTAGGAGAGAATATGCAGAAGATGAGAATGGTTTTAGAACTCGTAACGAAGACCATGTCATTATCCCTGATGACATCAATGAGGATGAAAGTCATCGTTCTGAGGACTTTTGGAGAGAGACTGAGGAAGAAGAAGAATACCAATATCTCTCTCAAGAGAATGTCAGTCTAGGCATAAGGGCATTCACACTGGAAAGGATAATAGACTACCTTGAAAGAAGTATAGATAACATCAGGTGGTCTGTCCAGGATCTAGTCTCTGTTTGTCTCCTCCTCTGCCAGATCTGATAGCACAATTCCATAGTCTCGATCCCCTTCTCATCCAAAATCTCCACAGGGTGGCCCTGCTTAGAATAGTTCTTCATGTTGAATTTTGAAAAACTATATCTTTTGATATTTTGTCTAACCATCCATGATGCTCCCTCCAAAACCATATGTACTGAATATTTTTTTATCAATGATATGATATGGTTTGATGTGTGCATTGTTGTGTTTGAATGTCTTCTATCTCTTCTATAGTTAACATGGTTTTGTTAATCAGACTAACATGCAGGTCTAAATGAGTTGGTTTTGTATTGGCATGTTAGGGAGATAGGGATCAGGCTATGATATTGCACACATCTTTGGAGAATGAGGGAGCACAAAATATGTGTTGTTTAGCACCTGTCATTGGTCATGACAGTGTATGGAGGAAGGATGATGTAAGCTTGAAAGAAAGTGTAATACCCAGCCCCCACGACGAACCGGTGACACTGACTCGTCACAATCCGCCACATGACGAGAGCGTGAGGTTTTAATTCAACAATTTAAATATTTCCACCAAACATTAGGGAGGACTTATTTCCTAAGTACAATTGGTATTCCTACTGAAATTTCGACAGTCTCCTTTAAAATTGGGCTTTTAAGAAATTTTATTTCCCCTACATCTCATCTTCATATCACCTGTCAAACCATAGCAATAATATTTCCTAACAAAAGAACAACAAATAATATTACGTACTCCACTCAAGGTCTTTGGAGTCACGCACTAACCCAAATAACTTATTACAAACCATGAAATTCTCAAAGTTATATTTCAATACTATTAAAATAGTCAAAACTCTAATAAGGAAATCAAGTAAAGGAGTTTTCATTGTAATCCACTTTCTCCTTGGTTTTAAGCATTTCCTTAAGGTTCTTCAAATCCCACTTCCATGGTGTTCCCTGAAAATGGTAAGGGGTGAGCTACACTAGCCCAATGAGGAAATATAACAAAACACACATCTTAACATTATATTTATCAACATACAAATCATTAAAATTCCAGATATTCAATATTTCAAAATAAAGGATAATAAATTCCATGTGACTCACATTTACCAATCAATCCATATGCAAACTATATAATGCACATTCATATGCCAATGTTAATGCATCTCACATGTCCCACATGTGTCATCACATACGTCCTACGTATGCTATCTCCCCACCCACACGTCCCACGTATGTCAACACCACTGCGTTCACAAGGTGGCGCACACGTCCCACGTGTACCAACACCATCATGTTAACATCCGTACTCATGCTCACATGTAGTCATGTTTATTGCAATACACCTGGACACCCATATATTACAATCGGGGTTCAACCACCACATTAATATGTAAGTTTGCATGTGATATATCGAATAAATTACATGGCCATACATTTCATCTCATCTATCTACACATGCATATACATCAAGTTCAGTACTCCAAATTAATTAGATGGACAGTTCATGCCTTGGATCCTCTAAGCATCTTACATTTAATTTCTAGGGCTCAATCCTCATCAATTTCATCCATTTTGGTGATTTAACCCATTACTAACCAAGATAACTTCCATTTACCCATTCATCATTTAGTTTTCCATGCCTCCAACAATGGCACATAATCAACTCACTCACATGCATTTTTATCGTGATTCATCTTAGTCTGTAATAACACCATCCTCATAGACCATATCATAGCATGAATCATATAATAAATCATATATCAACTCATGTAACATGTCAATTTATCAAATACCTTAATTTATCAAACATATCAATAAGGAATTAAATAAAATACTATAATTTAAATGTACTTCTGTGTGTTAGAACCGTCACCTCTAATTGAATGTGAAGCTACTAGATAAATGAATCTGCCTGACTTGATGGGGTTAGAACTTGATTAAGATGCTTGTTGCTTTTCTGTTAAGAGGTTAAAAGGTTTCAATTAGATAAGGAATAATTGGATGACTCAACTGAGTCAGCTTGGTGATACGGTTGAATTAACTGAGTTGAGGGAAAGGTAATTAGATAAAATACTCAAGTAAGATAGTATGATGGCAGGCAAGTATTTTATTAATTGAACTAACAGCAAAGTAAAATAATCTATCCTAAACTACGATTTCATTGAACACATTTTTATGAGGGTTTTTGGGAAAAATCTTCAAAAGAGCTGCTTTTACCATGGGTAATTGGTTGCATTGTATCATCAAAACACAACATTTGAAAAGCAAAAAGAAATGAGAAGTAATTGACTATAATTGGAGACATGATTTCAAAGTAGAGAATAACTGGGTGAAAGTTGAAATAAATCAAATAAATAATTTGGAATAGAAAGGCCTGAGAAAAGAGGGATCGGCAATGGCTTTCATACAATTGGGCACTCAAAACATCAAAATAAAATAAAGGTTGAGGCAAGCAATAAGTGAACAAGGTAAATAAAATAATTACAAAAAGAAAATAATAACAGTAGATAAGAATCAAATTGGGCTTACACAATTTGAAGGGAGGAGCAGCTCGGTTCAGATTAAATAGTGGGCTCCGATGTCGGCAGTCTCGGGCGCTAGATCTGGATGGAACTGCTCTAGATTGAATCAACTTGGCAATGGTGGAAGAATGTCAAATGGGTTCTAGACGATGGAGGCAGTGAAGATTCAGAGTACAGCAGTGATTGTTTGGACTGCTAATCAGAGAGGTAGAAGAGAGAGATCGAGAGAATAGAAGAATATTAGAGGAAGAGATTTGAAGCGTTTTACCAAAAGAAAAGGAGCGACCGAGGGATTTGCGGGAAGAGGAGAAAATTGAAAATGGATTTATGCCGATGAGAGATTTGAGCGACGGAGGAGGGAGCGTGTGCGAGAGATGAGGAATCCATTGCCGTTTGGTTTGTCATGGCGAAGAAGAAAGGATTTGGGGAAGACAGTTAAGAGAGGAGAAAGGAGAGTGACGAGAGGAAGAGAGGGTACGGTGGTTTTTCCCTCTATTTTTTCTCTTCCTCCATGCACACAAATAAGAGAGGAAGTGGACTGAGTGGGATCAACTTGGGTTTGTGTTTTGTAGTTATTATTATTCTTATTTTTATTATTTATTTATATATACTTTTATTCATGTCTACATATATACATATTCTATTTTATTTTTATTTTTTTGTCACAAAATAGGGGTCTAAGTTAGAGTTTTGAGAATATATAAAAATTCATGGCCCATATTTTAATTACACACCCAAAATTTAATACGCAGTATTTAGGATTTTAAATATCACATAATTAAATCCGAAATTACGGTTGGGTCATTACAAAAAGCTTGGAGAAAAATAAACTTAGAGGCAGCTAAGTTTATAGGGGGAGTTGAGTCAAAGAAGCTAGAAAAGATAGCTTCGAGAATAGGGGGAAATACTCAAAAAAGGGAAGCTAGGTAAATTTAGATAGCTTGACCCCATTGGGAGAACACCTTTAAGACAGCACAGTTCTTAAAGAGGAAGAAGAAGAAAAACAGTAATGCAATGGCAATTTGCATTATACTAACGGGGAGATTAATACTTGAATGCATAAGAAGCATGCATTAATAAATAGAAAGATTAAATGAGTTGGAAGTGAACTCATGAAAGCACTAAATGCAAGAAGCATGGTGGAGTGCTTGAAATCCAATCAATGTCTGCCTAGTAAACCTTTGTCAATTGTATGAAAAAATGGGGGAGAAATTAGTAGAAGCTATAAGACATCAAAACCAATTATAGGGTGTAATTGATAAAGGTGAAGCCTAAGTGCTTGGGCCTCTAGAAAGAGAGAGTCATAAAGGGGAGGAATATGAAGAAGCTTATGCTTGGAGTTTGGAACTTCAAACTCAAAGAAGATTGGGGGAGAAAATATTCTGACACTGATAGCTTGGATATGCTATGGGTAGTGTTTGTTGCTAGGAAATCATTGGTGTATGGGGGAGAATGAATGCTAATCTTGTTTAGTCCACGAATGCATATTTATGTTTTGGACTAAACCCTCTAATGATTGTCTAAAGTTGCTTGCTTATGTGCTTGAAAAGGAAAACATGATTTGAAGCAAGCTGAACAAAAAGATGAGAATATCATAGTCTTGTTTTCCATTTGAATATGTACATGTAAACAATGTAATATTTTGTATTCAAATGTGATGTAATAAGGGTGGGCTTGTAGTTGCGTTAGTTTTTAGGTTTTGTCATGAAATTGTAACGACCCGACCCGACAACAGGGCTTAGGGCTTGACTCAGTAAGATATTGTCCCCTTTGGACCTCGCACACAGCTCAAACCCGCACGGTTTTGCATTTGGGCCCGGGCCCACGTGGCCCGGCCCAAAACACGTCTTACCAGGTCAAGGGGCTTAAACACTTAAAAACCCCATCTTTCTCATCCTCCCAACCGATGTGGGACTTTTCACTTTCCCACATCTGGTTGGGGGAAGTGGGTATCACAATCACCCTCCCTAAAGCCTCGAGCCGTCTCCGGCTCCACCCGGTTTAGCCCGACAATTGCAAGGAAGGAGGAAAGCCCACACAGTCCGAGTGTTGAACTCGGCTCTGATACCATATTTGTAACAACCCGACCCGATAACAGGGCTTAGAGCTTGACTCAGTAAGATATTGTCCGTTTTGGGCCTCGCACACAGTTCAAACCCGCACGGTTTTGCATTTGGCCCGGGCCCACATGGCCCGACCCAAAACGCGTCTTACAAAGTCAAGGGGCTTAAACACTTAAAAACCCCATCTTTCTCATCCTCCCAACCGATGTGGGACTTTTCACTTTCCCACATCTGGTTGGGGGAAGTGGGTATCATAGAAATTGACAAAGGGAGAGATTGTTAGTGCCCCAGCACACCGAATCCCTAAGTTTATCAATTCCATGACTCAGGAAGAAGCACTTGCTAGAAGTTTAAAGACTCAAGGTGATCAAGAAAAAAGATCAACTCCACTAGGCTCAAAGCTCATCGTGTATGGCAACCATAATAGGTTTGTTAGCCATAAATGACTTTAGGTAGTACCCACACCTTAGAAGGACCATTCCTAGACTTAGTTGAACAAATGGTTAAATCATGAAAAATCCTAGAGAGGAAGCTGGACAATGAATTGAAAGCGAACTTGGAAATATGAATTAAGTTCATTATCAGCTCGACTAGACGTTCTCACCGACCCCTCGGTGGAGGCAGTATTGACCCATCGTGGTCAAAGACTGGTCGGCTAGTTTGACAAATGTTCTAGATCATAGACCTGTCAATTCTGGGTATGCCTCTAATCGAGAGTCTCGTATACACCGACCCCTCGTGGTCAACGACTCGTCGATGATAACTTATGAGTTCTGGAACTTAGAACTTGTAATAGCCCGGATTTTTAAATCAATACATATATTGGCTATTATTTATTTTAATGGTTAAAAATTAGAATTTTGATGGAATGAATGGTAAATGGATAAAAAATTTGGGCAATGGACCATGGATTGAATTATTTCCAATTAAATGGGTCAATGATACTTAATTGGGTCAACGATGGTCAATTGGGTCAAATACCCATTTGGGACCCAATGGGTCAAGATGGTTTGAGCATTTGGGTAAATAGGTAAGAGGTGAATTTAATTGGGCCATGGGCCCCATGGTGATCCAAGTAGATGGAATGGAATGAAGTGAGTAAAATCACCTAAGTTAAATTGGAATGAGTCAAGATGGTATAAACCAATGGGACCCAACTCCACCTCACCAAGTGAGGTGGCGTGTGGACCATGAGTTAGATGGGGCTGACCACCATGGTTGACTTGGTCAACCATGGATAATTCAAAGGGAATTAAGAAGAATCAAAGTAAGTAAAGTTGAAATTAATTAATTTAATCATCTAAGTTAATATTGAATAAACCAAGGTGACATGATCGAGTGGGACCCACCTCCACCTCATCAAATGAGGTGGCGGGTTGGCTGAGGAATTGGTGGGGCCGGCCATTGACTTGGTCAACCATGGGTGGATTCATGGAAAAATTTAAAGGGAAACAAATGGAATTAAATTATGGAAATTAATTAACCTAACTTAGATATCAAATTAAATAAATAGGTGAGTCAAATGGGTGAGCCAAATGGGTGAGTCAAAGGGGTGAGCCAATGAGTGGTTTCATGCCATGGAAACCACCCAAACCACTAAGACAAGACACACCAAAACCGTTGGCATGGGTAGTGGTATCATCTCATCCAACAAGATCCATAAAATGGGGGTAAGATTAGACATGCTTTGACCCATTGTGTGGTGATGGTTCCACCTCATCCCAACCACCACCACTAAGGGACATGGGGCCTAGGATTAATGGCATGCAAGGCCATACCCCCCCATGTTGGTTTGGTCAAATGAACTCATGGGGAAGACTCCACCTTAATGAGGGTGGAGTCTAACCCAAGCTACCAAGACAAGATGGGAAAGTCTAAGGTCCCATCTCATTCCCATCTCTCCATCTCATCTCACTCTCTCACTCTCCAAACCATCCCCTCTCTTCCAAAGACAAAGAAAACACCAAGGAAAAAAAGACCTCTCTTCCAAAGACAAAGAAAACACCAAGGAAAAAAAGAAGAGAAAGAAACTTAGAAGAAAAGAGAAGAACACTCCAAGCTTGGGCCGACCACCATCTCAAAGGCCAAAAACCTTAGGACATCTTCCATTCTTCCCTCCTTTCCCCGCTCTCAAACGTATCTCAATCATTAGCCGAACCAAACCTTGCTGATCTCATCTTGATCAAGCTCACCATTGGTCGAGCATCAAGGAGAAGAAGGAAGGAGAAAGGCTAAGGATCAAGAGGAACAAGAGACAACGGGAGAGCCACGAATTAGTAAGTATCTCCAAACAAGATGTTATGTTTTTAAGGATTAAAATGGAGTCCATTTTCTTGGATCAATGGTGGCCAAAATGTCATGGGCCATGGATCTAAAATCTATCCAAGAAAATAAGATGAAAGATGGACAAACTCTAAGGGGTAAGGTAGGATATTAATGATGGAACAAATAAGGACAATATGTATATCTATGGGATTGTATATGCATGCATGGCATGATGGGTCAAGGATCATGGTTCGGCCATTACATGGCCGAACCCTAAATGTTATGAATGCATGCAAAGGACCACATGCATGGCAAAAGTATGTTGGAGATCAAGATGTATGGTTTGGCCTTTGCATGGCCAAACCCTAGGGTTCTTATGTAAGAACCATTAAGTATCAAAACATGGAGATATGATTTTTGAAGGAATAATGGACCATAGGGTTCGGCCATGTTATATGGCAGAACCCCATGGAAGGAGATTAAGTAATACTTAAGGGGTTTAAAAGATAGAAACCATGGAATGATGATTAATGATGTTAAGGTTTTTAATGGTTAAATGTTAGCAAAATTTTAAGGGTTTTTAATGAGGGAAATCCATGGAGAAATGTTGATAATCATTTATGGTCTTACATGTTGCAAATAAAGGTGAGCCATGGACCAAGGGTTCGTGTCACGCCCCGACCCGACCAGTGGGCCCAGAACGCGACTGATTTTTTTTTTTTTTTTGAAAGATACGGTAAGTACACTAAACCACAAGCACTCTGACTGGGCCGGATCAACAGTTAGGCCCAGCGGTTACACATCAACCCGTTGAGTGGACTCAAACATGTACCATATGCCTGCCTCCAAAAACCCAGACATAAACAATCATCAACACATAACATAATCAAAATCAAACATCATTAATTAATCATAACATTGTCTCAATTGGCAACATAGCCGATTACAACGTAAATTAAGTACCACATCCGGTACTTAATACAAAAACAACGGTTCTAAGAACCAACAGCAAGATCAGGGCATTCCCCTCCGGGGGAATCCCAAGGCACTGCTTCAGCTTAAACGCCCTAAGCCTGAAAGAGAGGGTCCTCCTCCTCGGGTTCATTGCCTGAAAGGTGAGTGGTGTGAGCTAACTAGCCCAGTGAAGGATAATTAACAATGCGCATTAAGTAAATAGTAAAACAGGTTAGCAACAGTTCAATATCACATGCTTGATAACAGTAAGCATAATTTCAAATAAGATAATAACACCATCAGACTATCAATCACTGCCATTATCCACCGTAACGCCTGCCGACTATACTGAGACCAGTATTAAGTCCCGACACGGTCAAAATACATCCTTGCAAGTACATCTCCGGCTCTTAAACTTAGCCGATACTGACACCCTCAAGTCAGCAACTGACGACAGCATGGTCCGCCCATGGTCCAGTAGACATAAACCATCTCTCATATGGCCGATATTGGTTCAATAGCCCAGGTACGTGGAAGCAGTCTTACGTACACATACGGTCAACACCGTAATATCAAATCATCACATCACTCTTACCATAGTGCATCATGTACAGTCACATGAGTGGGTTCATTAAACCGAAACCACTCATTGCCCAAAGTAACACCTGTTTACAAAATCTGCAGAGTTAAGTTCCCTCACCGTTTTGGGTGGTCTACGCGGTCTCTTGGTTCGGGAATTTGGGCTGAAAATCGAGTTTTTGGAAAATCTTCCACTTAGCTTACTGTTACTGAAAAACAGCAGCTCAGCTCAGGGTCGGCCGGAAATTAAACAGAGAGGGAAAGAGAAGTAGTTTGCTGGGAGTTGGAACCGATGAAGGTGGCCTGAATTTATAGGCTCTTGGCCGGAAAATCGGGGATGGGACACGACGGGAGGTGATGATCACCGCCGGAAGAAGGGCCGAGCGGCCAGTGCACGCTGAGTGGCGTGTGCAGGCTGCTCTGCCTTTGCAGATCAGACCCTCAGGAAATTTTAAATTGCAGAAAGGTCCGATTTTTCATAAAAACTGATTTTTAAACTACAAGTAATAAATTTAAAACTCCAAAATCAGATCCAACCTTACAGATGGGTTGGGTTTTTAAAACTCAGGTCATCATAAAAATTTCATGAATTATCTCTCATTAAAAACCCTTGATTTAAACAAAAATCACATTTTATCCATAATTGCTTAATTAAACTAATGTAAAAATAACTAATTTGTAAATCTTATTTTCAAGTGAAACGAAATATCTAGATCGTTCTTGAAATGATCTAACACCAAATATCATTTTCAAAATTTAATTCTTTCCCGAAAATATTTTAAATAATTAAAACTCTCTTTCGGGCGATATTTAAATATCATTTTCTGAAAAATAAATTCATTTTAAACTTAGAAATGCAAATCATTCAATAAGGAGAGTATTATCAATCAATGACAATCACCAAATCACACCAATTATGAAAATTTATACGACACACGGTAAAATTACCAAAATACCCCTCCAGCTAGACGGGCTGGATCACTGAGCTCACGGGCTCGGATTGGGTCTCGCTTGGGCTTTCCTCAAAGCCCTGACTGAAAACCTTGAGATCAACTGGTTAAACATGGAAATTAAGCTAAAACACGTCTAATCCGGGGCAGGGTATTACAGTTCGGCCATGTTGTATGGCCGAACCCCATGGAGAGATTTTGGTGGATTAAATATTTTTGAACCATGGAGATAATGAGGAAATGTTGGTGGTTTTAATAGACCTTAAGTGTAGTTAATGTTAATCAAAAGTGATGATTTAAATGTATGATGGAACCCCCTCAAGAAGGGACCTTGTAGTGGATCTAAATGTGATAAAAGATCCAAGAAAAAAATGAGGGAAATACATCATGGGTTCGGCCATGGTGTATGGCCGAACCCATGACCCATTTTATGAGTCATTTTATGGGCTAAGTTAGGTCTATGCATGTGTTTAAATGAATGGGAATTACGTTAAGTAAATGGCTGATTTTAATGATTTTTATGTCATAGTTAAGGAGTCATTGATGGATTCATATTTATGGATCAGTTATGGACCTAAGGATATAAAAATAAAATGAGAGTTAGCCATAGAAAAGAAGAGTGGCAAAAATGTAATTATGGCCAAAATGAACCATGGGTTCGGCCATGGTGTATGGCCGAACCACATGGGGGATTTTTGTAGACTTAGGGGCTGGTAATAATGATCTTATTTGCTGGATAAATGAAGCATAGGGTTGCTGATTTTAGACTCATGTAACTAAAATAATCTATGGATTAAAAAAGGACCCAAAAACCTAGTTAGTGAGGTTCGGCCATGGGGTATGGCCGAACCCCACTAAGGCATGTATAATGGACTTAGGCAAGATTAAAACATGGGTTTAATTGTTGATGTGTAATAAGGTAAACAGGACATCGCAAGCGGTGCGCGATTGGCGACCGAATTCGTGGACGAAAACGCAAAGGAACACTAGTTGGTAATGGATTATGTGTTTATGCATGTTTTACTTGATTTATTTTGGTAATCAAATGATATGTTTTAAGATGGGACTTAAATGCTATAGTTTGAAATATTATTATATGGCATGTTGCACTTCATCTCATGCATAGCATGGGAGGGATGAAATGGAACCAGAGTCCATACTCCGTCGGGGCGACCAATAAACATACATGGGGATACTTTGTGTTTATTATATACCTTGATGAGGCTTTGCCATCAAGGGGGATGCTTTATATTGACTATACCTTGATGAGGTTTTTTCCATCAAGAAGGACATGGTATAATGATGATATGGATGATGGGTGGGACTTATAATATAAGACACCCATTGCATGGCATTGTATTAATTGCATGGTTTTGATATACTATTACCTATGTGTTTGTTATCACTAATCCATGTGTTGGCCCTACTCGGAGTACCTACTGGGCACGTTGTCTAACGCCCTACTTCCACCTTAGATGATGACGCAGGAAATGGAGGAAATGAAGGACATGATGGGAGCTAAGCGTAGGAGCTTGGAGGAGTGAGCTAGCTTATTTATTAAGTTTATTTCATGGTTATGTAATTTGAGTAGCTTAGCTCGTTAGACTGTAATAACTTAGACTATTGCTATGGTTTAGACTTTTATTTTGGACATTATAATTTTGAGGTATTCTAGTAATTTAAGTGATGAAATTCCTTGCTATATAAAATTGGTAGGATAGACTCTATTATAACTCCGCCTTGAGATACATTCCGCAATGCTTACTTTCTACGTGTGAACCGTTCTTCGTGGACTTAGTTCCACGCACACATAGGGTTGGCCAGTTAAGGGCCGAGCTTTGGAAGCTCGGACTTAACTCACGCCGTGACGTACTGCGCCCTTTGTCACTCTTTAAATTTAAAAAAAAAAAAAAATATATATATATATATATATACTCTGTTTTTCGGCTAAGTAGTGTGTTACAGAACTCAAGTGGACTCTTGAGAAAATAGACATCTCAGTAATTCAAGACCGATCGAGAGTACTAGGACCGACCCCTCAGTAAAGGGCGACAGGTCGTTCTGGACAGGACAAGTTTCGGGACATGAAACTCTGTCTGCATGGTGTTGCCCCAAATCGAGACCCTCATATGGATCGACGTCTCGGTGCCATAACTGTCGACCCATCGGTGACACCGACCTGTTGACGGGGATTTAATAATGTCGTTCGGAGTACATTTAATGTGCAACGGTTGGGTGGTTGAACAGTAATAAATATGAACATTAACCTGTAGGTACTGGACAGTTTGAAAACTGTGTTGACTCCTCTATAAATATGAGTGTTGTGTGATTGTTTAATTATCTTCCTTGAACTGAGAAGAGTTACACACTCTAAGGAACGATCAACTCTCTTGTGCCTACACCTGAGAATCAAATACAACCAATCTATTGATTGAGTTAATAAAAGAGAGAAAGAGAGAGAGGAGGAAAGAAAAGATACAAACTATGAGAGATTTGGTACAACCAGTTTCCTAGTGTAATACCCTAGATTTTTCAATATATCAATTCACATGAATTTATCCATATTTACGGAATTGCCATTGTGATTTATTTGATATGGATTTAAATGGGTAAGGTGTTGGGCCAATGGTCCAATCAAGACCCAATGGTTGGTAGTTATGTTTACAAGACAAATAAATGGATGAGATGTACTCAAATAGGTCAAGATTTGTAATTGAGTCAAATTTTGATAAATGGGTCAAAATGGCCAAAATGGACCCCATGGGTCGTGTATGACATGATTAATCATTGAGTGAACTCAAAGCTTAATTGGTTTAAGTTTCATTAAATATTTGAGTTGGTTTGAGTTGAAATAAATAATGGAATTAGTTGAGTTGAATTTATTGGTTGAGTTCAATTAAATGAATGAGTTGAGTTGGGTGAGTTAAATAAAGGAGTTGGATGGAATGTTTATTTCAAAAGAGTGAGGTGTGAAGAGGAAAGGTGTTTGGGTGGTTTCAAATTCAAATAATATCCCACGTTGGTTGCATGGGGGTTTACTTCATGCATAAAACGCCTAGTCAAAGAGTAATTGGAGTTGCCGTTTTGGGAGTTTGACTTGGTGAGAGGTAGTATTCCACATTCAAGGGTGATGCACGTTGGAATACTTGGGAGTGTTATTTCATGCTGGTAACTCCAAAGATGGAGAATGAATGGGTGTTGTTTTATGGAGTTACAAAAGGGGTTTTGACTTTTCAAATTCAAATATGTTAAGACTACACGTTGGAGGAGGGGGAAAGGTTTCATCTCAAGATAAAACCCCTATGTGAGATGATAATGAGAGGAGGAGGAAAAGGGGAGGTTACACCAATACAAACCATGGGAGACGTTGGAATGCTTAGGGAGTTTATTTCATAGATGAAACCCCCAAGTAAGCATACAGGGCTTGGGTTAATGTGGGAGTTACATGTGAGGTCAACATTGGGCTGAATTTGATTAGCCAAAAGAAGTTCATTTTTCTAGCACTACCTCTCTCTCCCTTGGTCGTCCTCCATCTTTCAAAACCAAGAACAGCAGCTGGTTGCTTATTTTCAATCAGTCCTTGGTTGATTCCTTTCACCAAGACAAAAGATACAAAGGAGTTTGGCATCAAGGATTATCATACTCATCCAAGGCCAAAGTTCTCTTTCTCTCTCTCTCTCAATCCTAAACCTTGGCCAAATTATTCCAAGGTGTTGGCAGCAAGGTTAGTCTCGGCCCAAAGAACAGGAAGAGAGAAGGAGAGGTCAAGGAAATAAAGGATCAAGGAAGGAGTCAAAAGATCGAAGGAGTCGCGGTGGTGGTAAGTGCACTTTGAACCCTTGTTAAATAAGTTAGTTAAGGAAATGTGATCCGGCCATTGTATGGCCAGATCCATCAATGGTTTAGATCAAGTATTATGCTGGTTTTAAATAACAAAACATGGACCATAGGGTTCGGCCCCTTTGGATGGCCGAACCCCATGAAAAGATTTGGTGAAGTTTAGGGTTTTTAAGGGTTAAAATCCATATTGTGTTTTGAAGGTGTAAAGGATTTTTATATGGAAATAAGGTTACTGTTTTGGACCAGTTATGGGATGGCTGAATCATGTAGTTTTCATGGTTAAAATGTAGAGCCTAATATGTATATAACTGATGGAATTATTGTGTTAAGAAAACCATAGGGTTCGGCCATGTGTATGGCTGAACCCCATGGACTGTTTTTGATGGTATGTTTGGATTAGATCATATTGGAAAACTATGATGTGTTTTATGCTTTTGATTTAAGAATTACCTAGGCTTAGTTATGGATTTAATATTAAGTTGATCAACCATGATATAAGATGGAAAGTGGGAAAAAAAAATCAGATTGGTGAGGTTCGGCCATGTAGTATGGCCGAACCCCACTAATGGTGATTGATGGACTTCGTGGTTAATTTATATGGATGTATGAAGGATTTAAAAAGGACCAAATTAAGATGGTGAGGTTCGGCCATGTGGTATGGCCGAACCCCACTTAGATGGTTTTATTTTAGGCGATGGAAGTTAGCAAAATTAAGCATTGGTTAGACCAATGGCAAAACTGTAAATACAAGATAAATTGTATATATGAATGGATTGATCAAAAGACTTGAAAAGAGGGGTCCAAAATCAAGTGGTAAGGTTCGGCCATGTTGTATGGCCGAACCCTACCAAAGTATGTTTGAGGTGTGAGGTGAATTAATAATGGCTATTGGTGTTTAAGATAAATTAAACAAAAGGATAGTCTAAATGGCATAATGGTAATTATGGATGAAATAATCAAATATAAAATGATCATATGATTGGATATATGGGCCAAAATCAAAGTGGTAAGGTTCAGCCATGATGTATGGCCGAACCCTACGAAGGTTCATTTGGAGGTTTGGTTTAATTGGATGGTTTTAATTAAATAAAAGTGAGACCAAAAAGTTAAGTGGGTGAGGTTCGGCCATAGGGTATGGCCGAACCCCACAAAGTGGATTTTTGGGACTTTGATTAAGTTGGAATCTTATGGTTAAAAGCTTGACTTGCTGTTATATAAATAGGGCCACGGATTTGCTTGAACGGTGTACAAGTTGTAAACAGGAGACAGTTCAAGAAAAGAGTCAAACGAAGTGATTATTGAGTAGGTTTCCTACCTTTTTGTAACCACACATATATATGTGATGTTTTATCATAGTTTTGATGATTTATGTGCTAAGTTATCATGTTTCAAAGTAGTTTTGTATGCTTATGTATGTTTACAAATGGCATAACATCATGGACATCTCATGCATGGCATGGGGTGGTGATTATGGAAACCGGAGGCCACACTCCGTAAGGGCTTCCGAAAGACCACTGTGGGGTACCTTGATGATGAGAATCCCATCAAGAGGAATCCGGAGGCCACACTCCGTCGAGGCGTCTGAAAGACCACTGTGGGGTACCTTGACGATGAGAATCCCGTCAAGAGGAGGCTATGTATGATTGTGATGGGTGGGACTCATTACATGAGCATAACATACATAGCATTGTTTTTATGTGGTTTTGATGAACATGTATTATTATATTATTTGCATGATGTTTTACTAACTTTGTGGTAGCCCTATTCGGAAACACTACTAGGCGCGTTGATCTAACGCCCTATCTCTATCCTTAGTGGATGACGCAGGAAAGGGGAAGAACGTGGAATTTGAAGGAAACCAAGCATAGGAGCTTGGGCATTTTGAATGGACTTTGAATGAACTGTTTTATGGACTTTTATATAGACAATGTAATTTGATAGTTAGTTGATGTCGGCATGTAATAATGTAGTTAACTAGTTACTATGGTTTGGTTTATTTTGGATGGTTTGAATTGAATGTTAGTATAAGATTATTATAGTAATTTTGGAGAACATGAATATGTACTTTGCCATCTAATGATGTAAAACGGATTAGTCTTAGGATCTATTATATCCCGCAGTTAGACTAAGATTAAGTATATTCCGCAAATTTTATTTATACCATGTGTGGATCGGTTCTTATGGAGTTAGTCCATACGCACGTGGGCTTGGCCAGTTAAGGGTCGGACTTTAGAAGTCCGAACTTAACTCGCGTCGTGACAACCCGCCCCAATCACTTGTTTATTATTGTTAACAATAAAAAATAAACTCTAATTATTAGAGTGAAAAGGGCGGGGTGTTACACCTAGTCACCCTAGAATTGTGATTGCTCAACGACGGCTACAAGAAGGAGCGTCAAGATAAACTCGGGCACACATTGGGTAGATCTTTGAGAAGCACACATCTTCGAGAAAAAGATTCAAGGCACGTGCTTCTTGGTTTTAATTTTGTTTTAAAACCTTGTCCTGTGAAAGTGGATTGAGGAGGCTTGGCTCCAGAACCACTATAAAAATTTAGAGCGTCGTCTCTAGCACAAGTGGTGGGTGGAATTCCCAACCAAATAAATAGGTGGAATTCCTATTTTACTGTGATGAGTGAAATTCTCACCCGGTTGAGTGAAGTGGAATTTCTACTCCAATTGTGAGAGTGTAAGTCCCCACTTAGTGAATTTGGGGATAGCTCAAGGTTGAGCATGTCCTAACAGTGGATGTATTTTGGTTAATCGAACCACTATATATCTTATGTCCTTATGCATGTGGTGTTAGAGTTAATTGTTTATGTTGATTACTTAATCACATTTGCTGACACATACACTTGATTGTTGTATCCGCTGCACTTGATAAATCAATCAAATAATTTTTAAAAGGACCACCGATTTTTTAGATTGACCTATTGTAACACCCCGGATTTTCAAGTTATTAATATATATGAAAATTATCCATTTAATTTGTGAATTATTAGATATGGACCTTAGATGGGTAAAGTGTTGGGTCATTGCCCAATTAAGACCCAACGGATTGTGGAAATGGTTTCAAATAAATTAAATGGGGCTGAATTTAATTGGTAATACAATATCTATAAATAAGGGATTAGGAATGGGATAATTATGCATGGCCGAATATTAGATATGCAATCCATGATCATGCGCATGGAGAGAATTAGAGAAAGATTGCTTATGGCCGTGTATGACATTGCATATCTAAGATATGCACATGTGCTAGAATATTTTAAAGAGGGTCTTTCTTGATTAAAAACGGCATTAAGGCAATGGCTAAAAGAAGGGGCGCATGACACCTTCTAAATTGGGACCAATGGGAGATTAATAAAGGAAAGGCAAGAGGGGCGCATGGCACCTTCTAATTATAGATAGGACTGATTGGAAGGTTGATACAAGAGAGGCAACAAGGGGGCGCACGGCATTAGACAATTTCTAATTTAAAGAGTCTTGGCATCTTCTAAATTAGAACCGATCGGAGATCAATAAGAGAAGGGCAGCAAGGGCGCACGGCAATACACACAACATCAAAGATTAGTCTTGGCATTATCAAGAGAAGGAAAGAGGAACCAACCGAGTGAAAGATCTAGGAGGAGAGGAGGCTAACGAAGAAGAAGATCGGAAGAATCAATCGGAGCGAAGGAAAATCGGAGGAGTCGTGGAACCAGTTAGTATTTTGATAAATTTGTTTTAAGATAAGGAACCATAGGGTTCGGCCATGGTGTATGGCCGAACCCCAAGGAAGAAGATTAGGAGATGATTATGGTAATTCAATGGAAGATGATGAACCATAGGGTTCGGCCATGTTGTATGGCCGAACCCCATGAAAGAAGATTGGTTACATTTTAATGGATTAGAATGATGAAAACCATGGAGAATTATATATGTTTAAATGGAAGTTTGGAGGATAAAAATCATGGACCATGGGTTCGGCCATGGTGTATGGCCGAACCCTATGGAAAAATATAGATGGACTTAATTTGGTGATTGATCGAATGGAGATCATGGCGATGATGGCAAGGTTGTAAATACATGTTAAAATGGAGGATCATGGGTTCGGCCATGATGTATGGCCGAACCCCATGAGGTCCTTTCTTAAGTTATTAAGGAATTTTTATTGGATGAATGATTTTTAAAAAGAGGATTATGAACCATAAGGTTCGGCCATGGTGTATGGAAGAACCCCATGGAAGATGTTTATTAATTTAAAAAGTGATGGAACGGTTGGATTGTCTCTATGAGTGAGGTTCGGCCATGGTGTATGGCCGAACCACATGGGAATGATTTAGTGGACTTAGGGTCTAATTATGGTAGATTTAAATGAATGGAGTGGTATGAATGACAATGTTGTAAATATAAGCAAAAATGAAGGATCATGGGTTCGGCCATGGCCGAACCCCATGAGGAATGATTTATGGACTTAAACATAATATTAAATCAAATGGGACATGGTTTTAATTGATTGTTATATTATAAGGTAACGGGACCTCATAAGGTGTGTACAATCGCGAGCGGTTACCGGATGAAAGTGCAAGGACACTTTGGTGGTCTTTGGTAGGATTCCACCTCTTTGAAACCATAGATTTATGTACAATGTTTCTTATCTTATTTTTTATGAATTTATGTTGAAAAAGATATGTTTCAAATGTGAGTTTCAATGGTATGTTTATTATATAAAATAATATGTGTTTCATTGGCATCTCATGCATGGCATGGGGTGAAGGATATGTAACCGGAGGGGCCACACTCCGTCAGGGCGTCCGAAAAACCTATGTGGGATACCTTGATGTGCTTTCTCATCAAGAAGAAACCGGAGGGGCCACACTCGGTCGGGGCGTCCGAAAGACCTATGTGGGAGTACTTATATGTATTTGTGATGGGTGGGACTTATTGCATTTGACATCATGACATAGCATGGTTTATATGGTTTTTGACATTAAGATATTATATATGTTTTGTACTAACCATGTGTTAGCCCTAATTGGAATACCTACTGGGTGCGTTATTATAACGCCCTACTTCTACCCTAGTGGATGATATAGGAAACAAGGGGAACGATGAACGCGAGGAGGGCCAAGCATAGGAGCTTGGGATTTTTTAGTTTTATTTTGATTAAGTTACTTATGGACTTGTAATTTGAGAAACTAGACTTTGGATGTGTAATAATTTAGATGGTTTACTATGGTTGGATGTTTAGTTGGATAATTATGTTATGACAATTAATGAATAAAGACTTGACGTACTTTGTTATCTGAAATGGAATAGAACTAGGTTCTATTATGATTCCACATGTTATGATTTTAATTCCGCATTTTATATTGTTATGTGTGAACCGTTTTCATGGACTTAGTCCATGCACACATAGGGTTGACCAGTTAAGGGTCGGACTTTAGAAGTTCGGACTTAGCTAGCGTCGTGACGTCCCACTCTCTATCACTCTTTGTTTATAAAAAAGAAAAATAGACTCTGATTTTCGGAAAGCGTAGAGTGAAAAAGGGCAGGCCGTTACACCTATTCACCCCCCCCCCCCTTCCCTTTGTAGGGTCAATCGTGTTCTAGCACCAAGGGAGAAATTTCAAGTGGAATTCTTACTCTATTTGTGAGGGTGTAATTCCCCAAATAGTGAATTGGGATAACCCAAGGTTGGGTGAGTCCAACAGTGGATGTAGTAGGGTTTACTCCGAACCACTATATGTATGGTGTTGTGGTGTTGGAGCCTTTTGCTTGGATTGTTATTTGAGCACACACAACACATTTTGATTAATTTGATTTATCCTCTGCAAGTTGTTTAATTAATCAAGTAATTTTTAAAGGACCAACAAATTTGGAGTTTGCCCTATTCACCACCCCCCCTTTCTCTCTCTCTCTCTCTCTCTCTCTCTCACAGGTCAATCTTGATTCTTGTTCTAGCACACCGGGAACTTTCAATTAGTATCAAAGTTTGAGTGTTCTTTATAAAGGATCTAACCATCTGAGTTGATGGCTCAAATTTCTCTTATTAGAAAATGAAGATGAAAGGATTCCTAATGTCCTTGGATTTCTATGCTTGGGAAGCCATTATAAGAGGTTGGTCTCATCCCATTGAAGATATAAGCATTGGGTCAAACAAAATGTTGAGACCAAAGTTTTACAATCTTTGGGATGACATTGAGACAAGTAAACTGTAACGACCCTACCCCAACTTCGCAATGTGATATTGTCTGTTTTGGGCCTACCATGCCCTCACGGTTTTGCTTTGGGCTCTAGCCCACATGGCTAGGCCCAAAAGGCCTCACATGGGAAGAGGGAGTTTTCCCTCAAATAAATCTCACCACGCCCAACCCAATTGTCGATGTGGGACAAATCCCACACCTAGTTGGGTGGTGTTGGGGTATCACAATCCACCCCTCTTAAAGCTAGAGTCGTTCTCGGCTCTGTCACATCACAGAGGAAGAGGACCCACAGTCCGAATGTTGAACCATGCTTTGATACCACTTGTAACGACCCTACCCCAACTTAGAGATATTGTCCGCGTTGGGCCCAACATGCCCTCACGATTTTGCTTTGGGCCCTGGCCCACATGACCAGGCCCGAAAGGCCTCACATGGGAAAAGGGGGCTTTCCCTCAAATAAATCTCTCCACACCCAACCCAATTGTCGATGTAGGACAAATCTCACACCTAATTGGTTGGTGTTGGGGTATCATATAAACATCATGGGAATTTCTTAATTCTCAATGAAATTAGGTGTGGTGTCACACCATAGGACTTAGAGGCAATCATAAACATTGAAAAAGCCATAAATGCTTGGAAGTATTTGGAAAAAACTTATGAATTGCATGAAGGCCTCACTCCCTCTACCTCTTTGGATAATTCTAACCCCACTATTGTAGATGCATGCATTTCTTCCGTAACCCCTGTTGCAGGTGCATCTACTCTCAAAGAGGTGTGTGTCACTAGGATATCATGTGGAGAAGCTAAGGAGCCCACATATGTGGACATATCACAATCCGAAAGTGATTCGGATGAAGAAGGTGAAGTGAAAGGAAATGAAGTCACCTTTGAATCGGAGAGTGATTCAGACATGGAACATCAAATTGTTAAGACCCTACATTGTTTTGTTGCCTTCATTGCTCCTAATGATCTTCTAACTTGTTATTATTGTAATGAAATTGGTCATTTTAAATTTGAATGCAAGTTGAGGATGTTTCACTTGAAAAATAAAAATGTTAATCACTTCAGTGCAAAGAAGTGGAAGAAGAAGGCTTATGGAGTCTGACACGTTGCAAAGAAGAAGGTAGATCAATTGAGAAGTGAGAATATTCCTAAGACAAAGCACCATCATCCCTTCATTGGCAAATCTAAAAGGGATAGGATAAGACCTAATCAAACCATGGATAGGAATATGATTATGAGGTTCTTGTCTCAAGTCAATGAATTTGGGCCAAATGTTAATAATATAAGAATCAAAATGCCCAATGTTCAAATATTTGAGAGGAGAGGTCCGGATCTAAATTTCATATGAATCCCTAAGAGATAGAACCTTACTCATGTCCTACATTGGCCTAAGACTTGAGCTTAACTGTTGTATCTCTAGACCATTGTAGTTGAACTTCATCTTTGTACAAATGAGTTCAAACAACCCTTGTGTTGTGGCAAGGCACATTGACTCATGCAAGCATTGAATGTAATTTTCCTGACTATAGTATTAATCATGCTTGAAGTGTCATAGAGTTGTGGACTTAGATTCCAAGTCTTAAAGTATTTAACTCAGATGTGTTATGGTCATCAATATGGTTAACACATTTGAATCATGTTTGGAATGTTAGTGTGCATCTTGCATTTAGTCCATGTTCCTTATTGGTATATGATTTGTGGATTGAATTTGTACAAGATATTTGTGTGGCATATCATGTTATGTTGGTAGAATCTTTATATGCCATGTAGTTTTAAAATCAAGAGGGAGTTTTCAAATGAAAATAGTTTTAAATGGAAAAATATGTGCTATGTCTATCGACACATCGACAACGGCGATGTATCAACATAGCACAAATTGGTTTTGGTTAAAAACCCCTCTACTGATTCTTTGTTGCATTTCATGTTCTTATATATGCAAATCTTTTGTGGAATGTGTGTTTACATGTTGGCTTGCACATTATGCTTGTATATATGAATATACCTTGTTTCATCTCATTCCATTTGTCAAAGAATTTTTGTATCTTTTGGGAGTGAATGAATATTGTGCATTGCCTCATGTATTGTTCTTGTATGTGCTTGTATTATATGTTTTCATCTCTGTACTCATTCAGTAATATATTTTCTGTGAGATGATCTTGTACATATACAATGTGTTGTTTCATTCCATGTTCCAAAATTTGTGAATCTCTTGTGGAATGAACCTTGCTCTATGCTTGTGAATGATGTTGTTGATCCAAATGTAATCATATGTTCAATTGGTAATCCATCACGTGCCATTTAATTCAAAGTTCTGAACCTTATTGGAGTATTTCTGAATGAATGGAGTTAGTGCCCCGGCTTGTCGAGTCACCTATTTGTCAATTCCATGACTTAGGTGAAGTATTGCCTCAGAAGATTGAAACAAAAATACAGGATTCATGTGGTGGTGAAGACTGAATATCAAGTTAGAGAATCAAGCATCACTATGTGTATGGCAATCACAAAGGTAAATTAGTTATAGATGACCTTAGGAGGAACCCGTACCCTTAGTAAACACATAATCAAGCCTTAGAGCACACTGGACAGTCACAAAACCAAATGAGATAAATATTGGAAAATCTGGTAATTGTCTGGTCGACCCATCGTGGTCATCAACACGTCGATTGTATTGACAAGGGTTTTGGAGTGGAAGGACTGCCACTCAGGGCTACTCTAAGTTCAAGCATATCGAGTGCACCGACCCATCGGTAACACAGGACCAACCCATCGTAGTCATTGATATGTTGACTGGAATTGGGCAATCTCTGGAAAGAACAGACTGTAAATTTGGTCTGCTCTCTAATAATCAGGTTCGACCTGTCGGGGAACACGACATGTCGACCTGGGTCGAGTTGAGTTCCGTACTTAGAACTCTGGGTACTCTCAGACAGACACATCGAGGTCATCTACCCATCGAGAGTACCAGGACCGACCCATCGATGGACAGACATGTTGATCAATATTTTCAAAGTTTTGGATGAGCAGGCTCTGTATTTTGATGTTGCTCTTTAATAATCTGGACCGATCCATCGACAAGATCGACATGTGGAACATAAGGATTGTCAACCCATCAGTGATACCGACCCATTAGTAGTTCCAGTTTATGTACCATTGGAGTGCATTTAATGCAAAACGGTTGAGTGGTTCAACGGATACATTTAAGTTCACCGACCCATCAGTAAACTCGACCTGCCAAGTTTGAACTAATTCGAAAATCTTGTTTGCCTATTTAAACTCCTAAACTTGTTGGGTTTTGGCTGGACACTCTTGTGAGGAAAATCCTAAGGCATTTCTAGAGATCTCGCTCCTCTCTAAGCACTTTACTTAGGTGAATCATTTGAAATCCAATCATCTTGATTAATATTAAGAGAGAGAGAGAAAAAAAACACCAAATCTAGGATAAAACTTGCAAATCTTAAATCCTAGATCCTCTACCCATATATTGTGAATGCGCATACTCGGTTTATCTTCATCATCAAACGACATCACATTTAGAGAGTTATTTCTAGAAACACATCATCTACAAAAAGAGCTTACAAAAGGCAAGTGTTTCTTAGTGTGTTTAATTTTAAAATCAATTTTGTGCAGTGGAGTAGATCAAGGTGATCGAACCACTCTAAAAAAATAGAGGGACAATGACGTAAACTGGGGTTTGCTCGAACCTTTCAAAACCTTAGGCGATTGGATGAAATTCTCAATCAATTGGATAGGAGAAAGTCATATTTTATTTGTGATTGCGTAATTCCCCACATAGCGTATTTGGAATAGCCCAAGGTTGGGTGAGTCCAACAATGGATATAGGTTTTTTTTTCAACTGACTATACATCTTGTGTTTTGGGTGGTGGTCTTGTTCTTGTGTGATTGTTCTCTTATTGGTACACTCTTTTATTACACAACACAATCTCTTGATTAATTTGTTAATCCGTTGCATATCATCTTAATTAATTAAGAAATTTGTGAAGACCATAACAATTGGTGATTGCCTTATTCACCCCCCCTCTAGCACACTGAGAACTTACAAATAGTAATATGGTAGAAAGCATGGGAGCTATATTTGTAGATGGCAAACACTTGTCTGCTTTACATGGATATCATTTATCTCTTGCACATCTTCATAGGCATATTTTGAAGGATTTGAAAATGTTTTGCAACTGTTCGTGGTTTTGGCAATGTTTTGCAAGTGTTTGTGGTTTTGGCATTTAATCAACTTTTATCATGGTTGTATACTTGTAAAAGGCATATTTCTCATACTTCATTTCCATACTCTTTATTGGCATATTCTTGAGAAATGAATGTATGTTTGTGTGTTCTTGTTTCTCATTCCTATATTCTCATCATTGGTATATGATATGGGGAATGATTGCCGGTTCATAAAACACCAAGTTTTGCTAAACCTAAGAATACATTATTAATGACATCACACATGGGCAATTATCTTTCAAATGGTAAATTTTAAATGCCCAAGGTATTGGATTTGGATTGGATCAAAATTTTAAAAGTTGGACTCTTAATGGTAAAATGATGTAAAATCCAATCAATTTGTGCAAGTGTTTATAATTTGGTTGAATCATCGAATGGCACAAATTGGTGTGTGAATGTATGGACCTTCATTGGCATTAAAGGGTGGATTGCAAAGAGTGTTCATGCATCACAAGCACACACTCTCTGATCCCTCAATTGGTAAATCTCATAGGGATGGTTTTATGTTCTTTCCAATGTTCTTATAATGCACTATCTTGGAAAATCATTTAGACATTGGAATTGAGGTTGGAGAAGTGTTCAAATAAGGAAAATCATCATTCTCCAAAACCTTATGCACCCATGTTGTGGCTTTCAAGAACAATCAAATGTAGAATCTTTTGCCAAATGGATATGACATAGTGAAAGCCAATAAGTTTTAGTGGTCCAAAATTCTATGGACTTGGTGCATTGTGCTCTCAAAATGTTGAGAAAAGGAGAGCACACCTTGGAAGTTTTATGGAAATAAATAAGCCTCCATCTTCCATGTGCATAATGAATTTTCAAGGATAGGATGTTTGTTCATTCAATGTTCTTAATTGGTGAATGTTTTGTTGAATAAACTTGGTTGGTTGATGCACTTGTTCTCATATAGGTATACGTTTATGCATCACCTTGTTTTTCATGAACTATGTGTTTTATTGGCATACTCTTTTAGTTCATGTTTCTTTCACTCATATGCTCTCTAATGGAAAATGTTTTGTATGAGTGTTTTTCCCTCCTCATTGCTTGCATGAGTTGGTTTCATATTGGCATTTTTGGAAACCAAATGCATGTGGCCCTTGTCCTCCTTCTCCATCTCCTCTTAGTCCATCAATTGGGACTTGTTGAAGCACACTAAATGTGGCATATTAGTGCTTATATGCCCTTTGTCAATTTATGACAAAAAGGGAGAGAAATATTAAAAGCTTGATGTAAGCTTTGGGGGAGAATTTGGAAGCTTGAAAGTAAGCTTAAGTTAAGGGGGAGAAAAATTGAAGCATTGAATAAGCTTAGAAGGAGGATAGACTTTGATTAAGGTGGAGTTTAATCAAGACTAAAAGGTTTTTAGTCCATTAGATATGGGGGAGCACATTGTGCTTTACGGACTAACATTTGAGGGGGAGACCGATGCTTCCACCATTGCTTGCATTGTTTGTGTGTATAGGGACATGTATAGGATCACAAGGAAGATGGCAAGCTAAGCAAAATGAAGATCGCATCTTGAAGCATAGAGTCTAGGATTTTTTTTATTATTTGAATTTGTACTTATAATTGTTGTATCAATTTGTATTCAAATGATGTATATGGGTTGAACTAAGTCATCAAGTCTATATTCATTAGTTTCTAGGTGTTTTGTCATGAAAATTGACAAAGGGGGAGATTGTTAGTGCCCTAGCTTGCCGAGTCACCTATTTGTCAATTCCATGACTTAAGTGAAGCCTTGCCTCGGAAGGTTGAAGCTATGAACAAGACTCAAGGTGTGATGAAGATTAAATAAAGACCTCAAGATGGAAAAACTAAGTCGAAGATTCATCATCACGAAGTGTATGGCAATTACAAAAGGTAATTGGGCATAGATGACCTTAGGTGGAACCCAAACCCTTAGGTAGACCTTGCCTAGGTTTAGTGGAACATGTTGTAATAACATTTACAAGCCTCAGTGCACCCGAGACAGTCACAGAACCAGATGGGACAAACATTCAAAATCTGGTAAACTGTCAGGTTGATACGTTGAGTCCACAAACCCATCAGTGAGACATGACAGACCCGTCGTGGTCTTCGACACATCGACCAGATTGACAAAGGTTTTGGAATGGACACAATGTCATTAGGGTTGCTCTCAGTTCGAGTGTATCGAGTTCATCAACTCATTGGTGATAACAGGATCGACCCATCGAGGTCACTGATACATCGACTGGAAAAATGGAGCTTCTGGTTAGGAACAGACTGTAAAACTAGGTTGCTCTCAGATCGAGTGACTCTTGCACACCGACATATCGATGAGGAAAGATAAACCCATAGGTACACACGACACGTCGACCTGGGTTGAGTGAGTTCCGAAACTTAGAACTCTGAACTACTCTCGGACAGACAAATCGACACCATAGACCCGCCGAGAGTATCAAGACTGACCCATGATGGTATCGACATGTCGACCTTGAATTGACAAGTTTCTAGACTTGAAACTCTATCTGCACGGTTTTGCCATAGGTCGATACGATCAACAAGAACGACACATCAAACATAAGTTTGTCGACCCATCGGTAGTGACCATTTTATATCCGTTGGAAGTGCATTAAATGTTAACGGTCACATTGCAACAGCATTATGCTAGCCTTGACCCATCAACAACCCAGAATCGGGATTTTTGTTTTGCCTATATCTTCTCCAAATCTTGATGAGTTTGGTTGGACACTTGGAGAGAGACTTGAATAGGAAAATCCTTAGGCATTCCCAAACATCCCAACTCCTCTCCATACACTTCATAGGTGAATCATTTGATAATCCAATCTTCCATAGATTGAGATTGAGAGGGAGGAAGGAAAACCACTCTAGGATAGATATTGGTCACCCAATTTCCTAGAGACTTTCCAAGGATTGTGATTGCTCTACACACGGCGCATCTTCGTCAACATGCGAGATCACATTGGGAAGGAGATTCAGAAGCATGTCTTCAGATTACAAAGCTTCAAAGGCAAGTTCTTCAAGTTTGATTTTAATTTTCTAAATCAATCTTCTACAGTGGATTAAAGAGGGTTTACTCTTGAACCAGTATAAGAAATAGAGGGATAAGGACATAGACCAAGGTAGGTCGAACCTTTCAAAATCTTAAGGATTAGGTGAAATTCTCAGTCCATCAAGTTAGGTGGAATTCCTACTCTATTTGTGAGAGTGTAATTCCCCACATAGTGAATTGAGATAACCCAAGGTTGGGTGAGTCCAATAGTGGGCTTTATTATCTGTTGTTTTCTTTTCACTGTGCTATTTAACTCATATCCCTTACATTGCAGGAAACCTGACTGAGGAGGGGATGGAAGAACCCCCGTTGCTGTAGGGATGAGGACTTTATTATTTCCCGCAAAAGGGAAATTTATTTGAATTTATGTATTTATAAACTCTTGCTGTGTAATAACTATTGTGCCCGATTGAGACATACAAGATGTGTAATAAAACCATTAGGTTTCAAGGCATTATTATGATGTTTGTGTATTTTTTTTATGAGGCATATAGTACATGGTTGAGTCTACATGAATAGAGCATGTGTGACATTTTATGTTTAGATTTTCATTGCATGTTATGGAAGAGTGAACGTGGAAACCCTTAGGTATCCCCTGTGTGATTAGTTAGAAAAAATAAATTATCCTCGCATTCTGGCCCTGACATGGTGTAGCGGGGTGTGACAGAGCCCTAGGCCCATGAGTTGGATCCATATACGTTAACCACAACATTTTGGAACCAAAATTAGAAGGTTTAGCCCCTACCTTTATTGCGGTTTAAAATGCTCATAGAAATCAAAGGCAATGACTAAGATCTCATCTTCATTTTCCTCATCCGTGATGTCCCCGTCACTTGCCCATCTCTAGACTTATCTAATGTGTTTGTGTGGATCCCACCGAGTGGCGCAAGCAATTCCTAGTACTACAATATTGGCACTTAACACATGACTTGCTCTTCTATTTGAATCAAATGGAACCAAACCAAGTCCGTGAAACGGTTTGCTTGACCAAAAGTGAGCCATCGTGTGGCTGATTGCTTAATAAGTATGCGGTGCGGCATGGTGCCCACTTTTGATAATGGAACAATGCACCCATGTACCGCCTTGAGGACCATTGTATTAGTTTTGCAATGCAACTTACAAATAGTTAATTCGGTATATAGACCAAGAGACCGACACTACAAATAAAGCGTCACTAATTCTTAACACAGCTTACAAAATACAAATGATTAGTCTCATACGTGGATCACAACGGAGTAAGGCCAATTCCATGCTGTTTGGATCAACTAATCAAATATTTCAGACACATCCAAACCACGCTGAAACGACCAGAATAAAACAAACTGCAATATGTCAATTTCAAGCACACGAATATGAAAACCCCTAAGAGTAGTGTCATCATGTGACCTAAAACTTGAAGTTTGAATGTGTCATTATTTCTTTCTCATTTTCGTGGAATTTTTAATTTATTATTTTCCTTCCCCCTCTTGCCTACAACCAACTTGTTGGAAACATATATTTTCATTACACAAATCAATCAAATATTGTAGAAATCTTCCTTCAGACATTATACAAAATGGTAGAAATCTTCAGACTCTAAGTATCAATAAAGAGTTACCATATACCAATCAGTCATCTGCAAGCTGGAGCCTCGAAGTTTGGGAGGGTGATGAATGCAATGGATAAAGGAGAAATGGATACAGGCAAGTTCACATCGACAAGAACAGGATCCAACAGAGGAATAACGCCATCCTCACTAATCTCCAATGGGGTTCCATTGAGGACCATTGTTTGGCTTTGAAGGTACCCATCCTTGGGTGTTAAATGGTATTCTTCTCTCTGTGCTGCCTGCTCCAAAGCTTTCCTTCCCACCCATGCAACTGTGTTCTTGAGAACAAGAACAAGAGAATGCCCTCTACCTGTGCCATCTCTAATAGGCATTTCAATGTTCATGTTGTTTCGTACCGTAACATTGAACTTGATGTCCTTGCTTAAATTAATTAACAGCAGAGTTACACCCTGTAGTCATAGAACTCAAATCAGAAGTTTCAAATAGCTAAAGATTAGAAGCTCCAAACAAACAGAAAATGGAGTATAAAAAAACAAAAGACCAAAATCCTCGTGAGCCAGTGAAACTTGAAAAAAGGAAAAACAAACACAAAAACAGCTGTTAACACACTTAAAAGGACTGCCACCTCTGATGACATTATTAAGAATGACTCTTTTTGTCTACAACACTTAAGCAACAGTTAAACATTCTCATTAATATTTTTTAAGAAAAACATTCTGCATGTACAACTGGAAAAACTTAATGGATAATTATGACTCAGCATAAGTGACAAATTAAAATTTCAAGCAGGTCTAAGGATAAGGAGAATTTGTGATCAGGCAATACCCTATTGGAGTTCTCTTTCTTTTTTTTAAAACCAAGGTGCCGAGGCCTGTTAGAGCACCTGACTAATCCTTGGGGCATGTGCAAATCTCCCTATCCACACACACCGGGTAAAACTATGAGTAGTAGCCCATTAAGGGAGTGGGAATTGACCTCAATGGGTTCTTGGCCAGCACTCCAACCCCATTGGGTTAGTGCTCTTCTCTTTCTACCAGTAACCATAATTTGCATTTCAAATATATCAACTATATACCATATAAAAGACATGGGTTGGAGATTTGGGAACCCATGTTTAGACTTTTGGTAGTGAAAGGTTCCCTCCCACCCCAATATTGTTCTTGTACAACCGTAACCATTAAGATTCCTATCATAAACATAAGCACTTAAAACTGCCACCAGTGAAATATACTACAAGCTGTACAAAAGCTATTCTCCACCCAAACCTAAGGGGTTGTTTGTCATTTTCCAGCTATAAAAAAATGAGCATGGAAAATGAGACCTTTCTTCTCCCATGGAATGAGGTCTCATTGCCAAACACAAGAAATGTGGCATTTTCCTCACCTTCCAAAGAATCCATTTCCCTTAGGGGGATAGGAAAATTTATTGAGGAAAAAAAGGAGATATTCCTCTCTTGCCAAGACAATGCTTCGTTCATTTTCAATGAAATGGAAAAAAAAAAAATTGATGCAAACAACGTCAAGTTTTCACAACCTAACACAAGTCACATTTCATAGCACTTGTTGGATAATATGAAGAAAACCCTAACATAATTTTTTCCATAGAATTTCTTTCCTTAAGAAAATAGAAAAACAACCTGTAAGTGTACCAACCTAGAAAGAAAATCCAAAATCCAGAAAATAATAAGCAATAAAAATTGAAAGTGTAAGCCAAAGTCCACACGTTGTGTATGCTTGACCTTCTAAAAATTCCATTTCAAATCTTTGCGGAAAAAAAAAAAAAAAATAGAAACCTCAAAAATCATGTTGTTTCTCTACACAATCTTCACTCTTCTCCTAGTTCCTTATTTCATTCTACACAATCTCTCATGTTCGTTTTTACCATTTCAATCCACTTCTTCTTTGGTCACTCTTCTAGGTCCTTGTTTATTTCTTTGCACTGGGGTTTATTTATTATTTTCTATGTATGTTCCCAAGCATTCTTTGATCGTCTCTATTAGGGCAACCTTTAGGTTCCTCCAATTGATTCATTTAAAATTCCATCTCTTCTTATTTACTCCAAACTTTCATCTTATGCATTTCCGTTAAATGTACTTTATCTTCTTCAATGTCTTCATCCCCCAATATTCAGCTCCATATAACATCAAGTTCTGCCTAACAACTTATATAAATGGCCCTTTCATTGATGTGGTACTCGTCAATTATACAACGCTTCACTAGCTTTCCTCAGTCTCATACCAACCATGCTTGTACAAGAGAATGCAACAAAGATGGCTGAGTGTTCACACAGATCAGATTCATGCTACCATTAGAAAAAAAAAAAGATGCACATGCAGATGTTACCATTAAAAAATAACACAAACTATGTTTCAATTCTGAACATACTTTTTTATAAAGAAATATGAATGTTTTCAAGAATGTGTCTTCACATAACATTAATTTGTTATTCTTTTTCTTGAAACGTTCCAGCAATGTTATTGTTTCTTTTATTCAGATTAAATGGATCAGCTTTCAATTACACCCATGGTTCAAACAATCAAAGCTGGTCACTGTACCAGTCTTTACTGGTTCACAATATAAACCAGACAGTACTTTCAAAATCAATCAAACTAGTCTCAACCGGTGTGAAACTTCAAAACCCCATAAAAATTTCTTAAAAACTATAGAACATTTGAAGGTATTGGATTATAAAGTTTGTTTTTATTCTAACTCAACATATGGGACAATATTCGCCCCCTTTAAGCCAAGTATGTCCTACGTTGCCATATGATCTTGAGCAGAACTATGTTTTTATTAACTTGATGATTTTGACTTCTAATCATTGTAATATCTATTTTGGTCTAAAACTAATTAGCGGAAATGGGGAAGAAATCAAATAACTTATCAGTCCCGACGACTTTCGAGTCACACACACGCACGACTTGTCACACGTGTGGAATGGAACTTGAATGAATGGGCTTCTGGCACGTGGGACTTAAGTTAGGGTAAATAAAAAGGGAGGAGGGATATGCGAATGGTAAAAGAAGGGAAAGGAAAAGAGGGAAACGAAAGAGAGGCAGCAGCGGCGGAAGCAAGAAGGAGAAGAGAGAAGAAATCGAAGGGAAGAAGATGAATGGGAAGATGGAAGAAGATGAATGGAAGGTACCTTGATAGAATAAATATGGCAGCAAAGGAGAGGGATCTGGTTGAGCAGCGAGGCCAAAGAGGAGAGCGGAAGCAAGTAGAAGCAGTGGCGAGATCTGCGATGCACTGGGACAAAGCCTAGTCTCTTGCCATGGTGTATTCCTCTTGGATGAATCCCAAGATCCGGCGAGATGAAGACTGGAATGAACCAGTATCGATGGGTCTGCAGCAAAGGCAGAGAAAAACAAATAAGATAACGAAGATAATATCAGATTTTCATTGATTCGAAAGAGTTATCTCCTCTCTTACATCATAGCTATTTATAAGAAAACAAATACACGAAAATAGACCATGACTCTAAGTTTGGAAGGCCACGTAAGTGGTTTCCAATCATATTACAACTACTAAACATAACTGACTCCCAAAAATACTTGGAAAGCCACCGACACAACTCTAAAATTAAAAATAATGAGAAAATAGATAGAGCGCTGCTGCGTATCCTACATCATTCCCCCGGTTTTAAAAAAAACTCGTCGTCGAGTTCGTTGGCATCTATCTCATCAGCATCAACTCTGGCATCAAGAACCGGGCTAGCAGGAGACGAATCACATAATGCAACCGGCAGTGAAGATGCAAGAACAAACGTCGAACCATCCTTCTTGAAGGTGTAGGTGTTGGAGTGGATGGCATGTAAGGCGCAAACATCAAATTACCAAGGGCATCCAAGTATCAAGTCGCACATATCCATGTCGATCACATCGAACAAAGCAAAATTCGTATAGTTTCCAATGGAGAATTGGAGTTCACATTGGAAAGTAATCGGCTTGCTATAAGCATCATCGATCCAACGAGCAGGGTGCGGTGTAGGAAGTTTCTAGACAGGGAGCTACAACTTGTCGACTAAGGATTGGAAAACCAAATTGTCTTCACAACCGCTGTCAATGGCTAAGAGGCAAGGAGGCCGTGAATTGTGCACGGAGTGTGAAAAAGACGATGGCGCAGAGATGGCGGCTCCAAAGAAGTAGGAGAGAAGGTACGAATACACAGTAGACGTGTGCCCTCGTTATTACCATATGTAGGTGGAGCATCTGCATCAATGTTCTCAATGGCATTATCATCCTCAACATGTTGAGTATTGGGTGTGACGAGTGCCACATTGCTGCGACATTCATGGGAACGGTGCCCGGAATGACTGCACTTAAAGCACTTGGGATGTTCGGACGGGTATAGGGATTGGAAAAGGAAGATGAAGATGGATTTGGCTTATTAGGAAGCGGGGGGTTGTTGATGCGGAACAATTTTCATATTTAGGCAGTTTCTATTTTCTTTTTTACAATTTCTATTTTATGTAATTGCTTTATTTTATTAGGGGTAATTTAGTAATTATATCCGTTATTTTTAGTAATATAAGTCTTTATTTTGAGGCAGAGACACGATGATATGATTTCCGTAAACAAGATTGGAGCGATTCCTTTTTGGTGTGAGGCCACAGCGTGAGGTCCATCTTCTTCTTCCAGGTGCGATTCCTTTTCTTCTCTCTTCTCTTCATCTCTTCTTCTTCCCTATCCTCTTTCCTTTTTTTCCTTTGCCTACTGAAACCCACCCTACCATACAGATTTCCACCCCTATAGCCTTCACCTCTCATCCAAACTCCCTCTGCCATCCTCCGCCCCTTCCCAACTGCTCCTTTACCTTCGCCCAGTCCTAAAACCCATCCCATCAGTTTCGCCAGTTCATAAATTGCCTTTTCTTGCTGCCGTACACCCCTTTAAACCTTCCAAAATCCTCTTTGCCTTCGTCACTCCCTTCCTTCGACCCCATAATTGCTATCGGTGCCATCCCGAGCCTTCCACCTTGTTGCCACAAGACTTCGTGGCTTTCGTGACCCCCACCCCCCCCCCCCCCCCCCCCTCTTATCCATTACAGTTGCCGCAAGCCCTCAGTGGCTTTCGTGAGCTCCCCCCTTCCACTCATCGTGCCTTTCCTCCTTATTCCCTTCTTCAAACCACATGCCTTTTAAGTATACATGTCTATTTCATTTAAAACCATAGCCATTTTATTTAAAATCACAGTCCTCTTTTTTTTTTTCAAGATCATTCCATCCCATTTTATTTATTTTCATGGATTTGTTTACATTAGATTCCAAGAATTTGCATGATTATCAATATTAAAATTTATATTAATTAATTGCTAGTATTAATTGGATTTTAATTTCAGCCCATTTTAGATTAGGGTGCACTATTTTCATCATTTTTTAATTTTTAAGAAATCACATTAGGCATTTAGGGTTACCCTATTAGTTATCCTGTATCAGTTGTTGTATCGGGGAGGCCGGTTCTGAGGTGGTGGTTGGTTCTGGGATGTGGGAGGTTGATATGAAGCTTGGGAAGGGATTGGTTCTGGTTGGTATTGGGGAGGGTCATAGGTGTATGAGGGGCGGGATGGCTAGTGGGTGGTTGGTCATCAATGGATTCTTCGACATTTAAAGCTGCACTGATGGCGGCAGTTAAGGCGCAGTGGCAATGAGAAGCAAGTGCTCTGCAAATATCCCATCTCAAAGCACGTAGAAAGCGAGCAATCTTTTGCTCTTCTGTCTCATGAAGATCAATGAGAGAGTGTAAGCGATAGAAGTCATCAACATATCCTGAACAGAACGTGAAGCTTGGTAGCAGCCCTAAAGTTTGTTGAATAAGACCTGAGAGTAATGAGGAGGCAGATACCGACTTTTCAAAAGCTGCTTCATGCGGAACCATGTACGAACAGGAGCCAAATTTCGTCGAGATCTATCCAATTGTGTTTGCTCCCATCAAAAAGCAGCACCTCCATTGAGTTTGAAAGCAGTTGTTCGACTACCTCATCATCCCAATCTTCCCGATGTGGTGGCTCTTCTTTTGGTTTCTTGGCAGTGCCTCTGTCAGTGAAATCTTTAATCATGATTGCGCAAAACTCTATGAACAATTCGTTCATCTCTACTTTCATCTCAGCTTTAAATGTATCAAACTGAGCGGTGGTGACAAACTAATCGTTGTTGGATGCCATCTGAATTCTTTTTTTTTTTTTTCTTTCATTTTTTTTCAAATCACCGACGAGAAGTGGGGTCATCTCTAGACAGCAGAGAACTTGGCTATGATACCACTTGATGTAGCGGAAATGGGGAAGAAATCAAATAACTTATCAGTCCCGACGATTTTCGGGTCACACACACGCACGACTTGTCACACCTGTGGAATGGAAATTAAATGAATGGGCTTCTGGCACGTAGGACTTAAGTTAGGGTAAATGAAAAGGGAGGAGGGATATGTGAATGGTAAAAGACGGGAAAGGAAAAGAGGAAAACGGAAGAGGGGCAGATCTGCAATGCACTGGGATGAAGCCCAGTCTCTTGCTATGATGAAGCCCAAGATCCGGCGAGATGAAGACTAGAACGAGCCAGTATCGATGGGTCTGCAGCAAAGGCAGAGAAAAACAAAGAAGATAACAAAGATAACTTCAATAATATCAGATTTTCATTGATTCGAAAGAGGTATCTCCTCTCTTACATCCATAACTATTTATAAGAAAACAAATACACGAAAATAGACCATGACTTTAAGTTTGGAAGGCCACGAAAGTGGTTTCTAATCCTATTACAACTACTAAACATAACTTAGACTCCTAAATAAACTAGGAAAGCCACCGACCTAGCTTCCTTACGATACAAGAACTCTAAAATTAAAAATACTGCGAAAATAGTAAATACGAAAATAGATGGGGCGCTGCTGCGTATCCTACATCAAAAACTATATAATAAAAAATAATTATTATTGTTAGTACCCCGGCTTGCCAAGTCACCTATTTGTCAATTTCGTGACTTGTGAAAAGCCTTGCCTCGGAAGAACGAAAACTTGAATCAAGACTCAAGTGACGGTTGAATCAAGTCCAAGATTGGAAGATCAATGAAGATTCACCTCATCATCTGTGTAGGAATCATACAGGTATATTGGCTATAGATGACTCTAGGGTGGACCCCACACCACTACGATGACCATGCCTAGACTTAGATATCACATCTGGACAATTTAATCAAGCCTATGTGAACATTGACATCCAACAGAACCAAGTGGACTTAACTTGGAAAATCTGATGAACTATCCGGACGACCTATCATGTCTGGCGATCTATCACCTTGGACAGGGACGACCCTTCGTGGTCTAACGATCCATTGTCCCGATTATCAAGGATTCTGGTTGGAAAGACATTGTCAAACATGTTCACTCTCAGGCCAATACTATCGTGGGAATCACGACCCATCATGGTGGACAGGACATGACCCATCGTGGTGACGATTGTTAGTGCCCCGGCTTTGCCGAGTCCCTGTTCGTCAATTCCATGACTCAGGAAGTAGCACTTGCTAAGAAGCTTGAATACCCAAGATGATCAAGAATGAAGATCATGCTCTACCAAGTTCAAAGCTCATCAGTATGGCAATCACAAAAATAGGTAAATGGCCATAGATGACCTTAGGTGATACCCACACCTTAGAGAGGACTATCTCTAGGCTTAGTTGAACAAATGGTAAATCCATAAAGAAGCCTAAGAGAGGATGTTGGACTATAAACTTGGAAATATAAATTATGATCACTGTCAGCTCGACCAATCGTTCTCACCGACCCCTCGATGGAGACAGGATAGACCCATCGTGGTCAAGGACTGGTCGGCCAGTTTGACAGAAATTCCTGATCATTGGAATGTCATTCTGGATATGCCTCTGACCGAGAGTCTCGTATGCACTGACCCCTCGGTGATGAACTTAAACGACACCCCCGTCGTCGACGACTCGTCGGTAAAAGACTTATGACTTTTGGACCGTGAACTCAAATGGACTCTTGATAAAACAGACATCTCGGTATTTCAAGACCGATCGAGAGTAACAGGACCGAACCCTCGGCAAAGGGGGACAGGTCGTTCTGGATAACAGGTTTCTAGACTAGAAACTATTGTCAGCATGTCTTTGCCCCAGACTGAGCCTCTCGTATGGGCCGACCTATCGGTGTCATAATTGTCGATCCATCGGCAACCGACATGTCGATCGAAAAGTAATTATGTCGTTGGGAGGGCATTTAATGCGCAACGGTCGGGTGGTTGAACGATAATAAACATGAATACTGACCCATCGATGCCACCGACCTGTCGGTCCTGGACAGTCAAAAAGACCGTTAAGACTCCTCTATAAATATGAGTGTTGGGTGATCGTTTTACTATCTTACTTGAGCTGAGAAGAGTTATATACTCTAAGGAACGATCAACACTCTTATGAGAAGAATCATAAACAACCAATCTATTGGTTGTATTTGAAAGTGAGAAAGAGAGGAGGAAAGAAAGATAAAAAACAACCAATCTACTGATTGAGTTTGCATGTGAGAAAAACATAAACTAGGAAACCTGAAATCAGTTTCCTTGTCACCCTGGGATTGTGATTGCTCTACGACGACTACGAGGAGGAGCGTTGGCACTCAGTAGGTGGGATCTTCAAGAAGCACACATCAGCGAGAAAGAGCTTTAAGGCAAGTGCTTCTTGATTTTATTTTATTTTAAAACCTTTGACCCGAAAGTAGATTAAGGAGGATTTACTCCAGAACCACTATAAAAAAACTCTAGAGCGTTGTCTCTGGCACAGTGGTGGGTGGAATTTCCAGCTGATTGAGTCCCTTTCTCCCCCCCTTCCTTTTCCCCTTCTCTCTTCCTCTAGGGTTAATCGTGTTGTTCTAGCTCCCGAGGGAACTTTCAACGACCTACCGGCTTGGACTTCCAGAGTTCGAGTTTGAAACAACTCTATAAAAACCAACTAGTCTCAGGATGATTGTATCGTCAGATCACGACCCATCGACACTGGATTTTACGATAAATCGTGAAACACAATCTATCGTGGGTGACCGTTTTTGAACCGTTTGAAGTACATTAATGTGCAACGGTCTGGTTGGTGAGAAGTCACTTTCAAACCTCACAATCCATTGTGGTGCCGCGATCGATCGTGGACTTACTGTTTCAGAAAAAATCTAGTTTGCCTATATAAATACTCTATTTTTTGGAGATTTTAAGGATCCCTTGGAACAACATTTATTGATCACTTCTAGAGCATTCAAAGCCTCATCTACCAAATTTATTTGGCAAATTCAAATGTTAGAATCAAACGATCAATCTCTCTCAATTCTTCACTTGGTGAATCATTTAAATCCAATCATCCATTGTGGAAGTTCCTGAGTGCTAGAATCCAATTGTCTAGAGGGGGGTGAATAAACCAATCCCCAATTTTTCGGTCCTTTAATAAATTTAATGAACTGGAATGACAAAGTTAATCAAGATGGGATTGTGCTGTGTGAACAAGAGATGTGCCAATTAATTTGAGATTCACACAAAGAAGATATCAAACATATGGACACCCGATTTATAGTGGTTCGATTTAATAAACCTACATCCACTGTTGGACTCACCCAATCTTGGGCTATCCCAAATTCACTAAGTGGGGAAATACACCCTCACTATTAGTGTAGGACTCTCACCTACACAATCCTAATTTTGAAAGGTTCGACCAACCGTGGTCTACGTCCTTATCCTTCTATTTTTTATAGTGGTTTGATCCAATGATCTAGTCCACTTCACAAATGGCGTTTGAAAATAGAAACACAAAGAAACACTTGCCTTTGAAGCTCAAGTTTTGATGAAGTTGTGTTTCTTGATGAGCTCTCCTTTGATCTTGTTGATGATGATGAATATGTACCTTTGTATGAGCAATCACAAGATAGGGAGAGGGTTCCTAGGATTGTAGATGTGCAAGTTTGAATCCTAGATCTAGATCCCTTTTTCTCTCTTAATCTCAATCAACAAGGTGATTGGATCTCTAAAAGCAAATGAAGTTTAGAGAGACTGTGAAGGAGGAGTGGAGTCTCAAAGATTTTCTTCAAATTTTCTCAACACAAGTTGTTAGTGCCCCAGCTTGCCGAGTCCCTAGCTTGTCAATTCCATGACCTGAGAAAAGCACTTGCTAGAAGATTTGAAGACTCAAAGTGATCAGAAGATTGAATATCAAGTCTATGTTTCTAATCGGTGTATGGCAATCACACAGGTAAAGTGGCCATAGATGACCTTAGGTGGACCTTGTATAGGCTTAGTTGAACATGTTGGTAAGAACATAAACAAGCCTTAGTGGACCATGGACAGTCACAGAACCAGAGGGGACAAACATTGAAAATCTGGTAAACTGTTAAGTTGACACGTTGAGTCCACCAACCCATTGGTGAGACAGGACAGACCCATCGTGGTCTTCGACACATCGACCGGATTGACAAAGGTTCTAGAATGGACACACTGTCATTCGGAGTTACTCTCAGATCGAGTGTATCGAGTTCACCGACCCATTGTGGTCATCGATACGTCGACTTGGGTTGAATATGAGTTCTAGAACTTAGAACTCTGGAGTACTCTCAGAACAGACCCATCGAGAGTACCAGGATTGACCCATCGATGGACCAGGATTGACCCATCGATGGACCGACATGTTGACCTCGGTTTGACAAGTTTCTGGACTTGAAACTTTGTCTGCATGATTTTGCCTCAGGTCGATCGCCAAGAACGACATATCGAATTTAAGGTCGTTGACCCATCGGTGACATAGACCCATCGGTGGCTCTCGTTACTGTACCGTTAACGATCGAGTGGTTGAACGGTCACATTTAAGTTCACCAACCCATCGGTCTGGCCGACCTGTCGGTGATGAACAGTTTCGAAAAACAGCTTTGTCTCCCTATAAATATGAAACTATTTAGCACTGTTTCAAAAGACCTCTCTTGAGCATTGATGACCTTGATCTACTAGAGTACATTGGTGAATTAATACCCTTAAGTGAGGAGATCAAATCTCTCAAGCATACACTTGGTGAATCATTCAAGAAATTCAATCTTCATAGATTGAGATTGAGAGAGAGAAAGAGAGAGAGATGAGGTATACACTCTAGGATAGACATTGGTGACCCAATTTCTTAGATGCTTCCCAAGTTCTTGTGATTGCTCTACACTCGGCGTATCTTCGTCAACTTGCGAGATCACATTGGAAGGAGATTTGAGAAGCACATCTTCACATTTGCAAAGCTTGAAAGGCAAGTGCTTCTCCTTGATTTTATTTTTATAAATCAAACTTGTGAACTGGATTAAAGAGGGTGTACTCTTGAACCACTATAAAAAATAGAGGGATAAAGAAGTAGACCGGGGTTGGTCAAACCTTTCAAAATTAGGATTGTGTAGGTGAAAGTCCTACACTAATAGCGTGAGTGTAATTCTTCACTTAGTAAATTTGGGATAGCCCAAAGTTGAGTGACTCCATCAGTGGATATAGGAGGGTTTACTCCGAACCATTTTATATTGGTCTTGTGGTGTTAGAGCTAATTGTTCGAAATCTTGTTTAATCACAATTGCTAACACACATACACTTGATTGACTTATATCCGCTGTAAATTAATTAATTAATCATTTTTTAAAGGACCAACAAATTTATAGATTGCCCTATTCAACCCCCCCTCTCTCTCTCTCTCTCTCTCTCCCCCCCCCCCCCCCCCCCCCCCCCCCCGCCCCTCGCCCCTTTTCTAGGGTCAATCGTCTTCTAGCACTGGGACTTTCACAAGTGAAAGCTCTATTTCCCTCAACAAAATCTGGAGCTTAAATAGATAGCTCAAAAGTTTCGATACAGACGATTGATCGTCCTCACGATGCTCGTGGTGGTTCAAAAAGATTCACCACCAATATAACCGTTGCGCATTAAATGCAATCCAACGTTTCAAAAAAGGTCACCCCACGATTGATCGTACTCATCCATTGGCGATGGATCGTGAGTTGGCGATTGTATAGGCCTGAGGCCATCCTGTTTTAACAGTGCTTTGTCAAAATAGACATCAAATATTTCCCAATCGATAGGTCGTGGTGCCAATGTGTCGGCTCTGTCTCGGACGATGGGTCGTGCTCCCGATTTATCGTGATAGGTTCCTCACGATGGGTCGCCGCCTGACGAATGTATCGTCCTGAGCCTGAACTGTATTTTACAGTGTGTGTTCAAACCAGGCTCCAGGCAATTGATCGTGAGGACGATTGATCTGCCCTGTACCACCACTTGATTCTTTGAGCTTCTAACAGAAGGCAATGCTTCACACGAGTAGTGGATTTGACAAACAAGGGACTCGGCAAGCCGGGGCACTAACACACTGATTGAGATTGTGAGAGAGAGAGGCAACCATTTCTAGGATACAACTTGCATATCCATTTTCCTAGAAACCTCTCCCAAGGATTGTGATTGCTCATGCATGGCGCATCTTCATCATCAAGCGAGATCACATTGAGAGAACATCTTCGGAAGCACATCTACATTTGCAAAGCTACAAAGGCAAGTGATTCTCTTGTTTGATTTATTTAAATCATATTGTATAGTAGATTAAAACGTGTGCTTCAATCACACTAAAAAATAGAGGGATAAAGAGTAGACCGGGGTAGGTCGAACCTTTCAAAGCTAAGATTCGAGTTTGGTGAAAGTCCCACTCTATATGAGTAAGGCATAATTCCTTCTCTATTTGTGAGGACGTAATTCCCCACATAGTGAATTTGAGATAACCAAAGATTGGGTGAGTCCATCAGTGGATGTAGGAGAGATTTACTCCGAACCACTTTACATCGGGTGTATGTGTCTTTGCATGTGTGATTGATTATTTATTTTGTAAACTCTTGAATCGCACACTTGATTAATCTTATAATTCCACCGCATATATTGTTGATTAATCGAGAAATTTTAAAAGACCATTAATTTTGGAGATTGCCCTATTCACCTGACGAATGTATCGTCCTGAGCCTGAACTGTATTTTACAGTGTGTGTTCAAACCAGGCTCCAGGCAATTGATCGTGAGGACGATTGATCTGCCCTGTACCACCACTTGATTCTTTGAGCTTCTAACAGAAGGCAACGCTTCACACGAGTAGTGGATTTGAAAAACAAGGGACTCGGCAAGCCGGGGCACTAACACACTGATTGAGATTGTGAGAGAGAGAGGCAACCATTTCTAGGATACAACTTACATATCCATTTTCCTAGAAACCTCTCCCAAGGATTGTGATTGCTCATACACTTCGCATCTTCATCATCAAGCGAGATCACATTGAGAGAACATCTTCGGAAGCACATCTACATTTGCAAAGCTACAAAGGCAAGTGATTCTCTTGTTTGATTTATTTAAATCATATTGTATAGTAGATTAAAACGTGTGCTTGAACCACACTAAAAAATAGAGGGATAAAGAGTAGACCGGGGTAGGTCGAACCTTTCAAAGCTAAGATTCGAGTTTGGTGAAAGTCCCACTCTATATGAGTAAGGCATTATTCCTTCTCTATTTGTAAGGACGTCATTCCCCACATAGTGAATTTGAGATAACCAAAGATTGGGTGAGTCCATCAGTGGATGTAGGAGAGATTTACTCCGAACCACTTTACATCGGGTGTATGTGTCTTTGCATGTGTGATTGATTATTTATTTTGTGAACTCTTGAATCGCACACTTGATTAATCTTATAATTCCACCGCATATATTGTTGATTAATCGAGAAATTTTAAAAGACCATTAATTTTGGAGATTGCCCTATTCACCTGACGAATGTATCGTCCTGAGCCTGAACTGTATTTTACAGTGTGTGTTCAAACCAGGCTCCAGGCAATTGATCGTGAGGACGATTGATCTGCCCTGTACCACCACTTGATTCTTTGAGCTTCTTTCAGAAGGCAATGCTTCACACGAGTAGTGGATTTGACAAACAAGGGACTCGGCAAGCCGGGGCACTAACACACTGATTGAGATTGTGAGAGAGAGAGGCAACCATTTCTAGGATACAACTTGCATATCCATTTTCCTAGAAACCTCTCCCAAGGATTGTGATTGCTCATGCATGGCGCATCTTCATCATCAAGCGAGATCACATTGAGAGAACATCTTCGGAAGCACATCTACATTTGCAAAGCTACAAAGGCAAGTGATTCTCTTGTTTGATTTATTTAAATCATATTGTATAGTAGATTAAAACGTGTGCTTCAATCACACTAAAAAATAGAGGGATAAAGAGTAGACCGGGGTAGGTCGAACCTTTCAAAGCTAAGATTCGAGTTTGGTGAAAGTCCCACTCTATATGAGTAAGGCATAATTCCTTCTCTATTTGTGAGGACGTAATTCCCCACATAGTGAATTTGAGATAACCAAAGATTGGGTGAGTCCATCAGTGGATGTAGGAGAGATTTACTCCGAACCACTTTACATCGGGTGTATGTGTCTTTGCATGTGTGATTGATTATTTATTTTGTAAACTCTTGAATCGCACACTTGATTAATCCTATAATTCCGCCGCATATATTGTTGATTAATCGAGAAATTTTAAAAGACCATTAATTTTGGAGATTGCCCTTTTCCCCCTTCCCCCCCCCCCCCCCCCCCCCCCCCCCCTCTCTCTCTCTCTCTCTCTCTCTCTCTCTCTCTCTCTCTCTCTCAGGACAATCATGTTCTAGCACCGGGAACTCTCAATTACTAATCAAACATTAAGCAAAGAAGTTTGATGTTAAAAGTTGGACACCAAAAAATATAGAAGCATTTCATGCATACCATCATGCACTCATGCAACAAAGAACTAAAGTTTAAAGACCTATAATTGACATAGACCTAATAACTATTATCATTCATTTTAAAAATAGCAAAAAAATAAAAACTAAAAATAAAATCTAAAAATCAATCTAATAAAAATTTCTTCATAGATCCAAATAAAAAATCTTATTGGTAACTAACTAGATCTATATGCAAACTATTATCTTATTTCATTTGAAAAACTGAAAAATCTAAAAAATAGAAAAATTAAAAAAAATGAAAATGCCAAAAAAAAGGTTTAGAACCAAATCTTGTTTGTATAATGTTTTGTTAGTGCCGCGGCTTGCCGAGTCCCTTGTTTGTCAAATCCATGACTCGTGTGAAGCATTGCCTAAGAAGGTTGAAGACACTGATTAGACTTAAGTGAACTGAAGATAGAAAGATCAAGGTCAAGTCTCAAAGATCATCATGTGTATGGCAATCATTCAAGGTAAAATTGGCCATAAATGACTCAAGGTGGTACCCACACCATTAGGTGGACCTTACCTAAGCTTAGATATCATTTTTGTAAAAAAGATGCCTAAGTGGGCATTGACCGTGGAAAGAACCGAAACGTTTCAAACATGTTAAAACTGCCAATTTGCCAGGTCGACACATCGTGGTCTTCGATGTGTCGTATAGAATGGCAAAGGTTCTAGATGAAAAACCATGTAAAACTGCCTCAGCCTCAGATTGAGTGTATCGTGACTATTGATACATTGAGCTGAACCCAGTCGACACATCGTCGTGGTCGACTTGTCGACCTGGGTTGAGTGAGTTCTGGTTGAAACAGTACTCTGTATTTTCAGGCTGCTCTCAGATCGATACACTCGAGTTGGTCGATGTATCGAGAGAGGTCAACACATCATGGATGTTGACATGTCGAGGAGGTTCATCAAAGTTCTGGATGAAATCTCTATAAAATGCATTAAGCCTCAGATCGATACAATCGTATCTGCCGACATATCGAGCGATGGTTCGTCGACACATCGAGATTGTCGACTATCGACCGTGTTTTTAATTGTACCGTTGAATGTGCATTGAAGTCGCAACGGTCATCATAAAACGGCTATATTCATGCGTCGACACATCGACAATGTCGATATGTCGACGACTAATGCAGTCTATTTTGCTCTTTGCCTATTTAAGCTCCGGATTTCATTGAGCAAAGGCTCTCTCTTGAACACCTAAATCTGAGGAATAACTCAAAGGCATTCCCAGATATCCCAACCTCTCCCAAACACTCTCCATGCACTTCATATAGGTGAGAATCATTTGAGAATCCAATCACACCCTTGATTGAGATTAAGTGAGAGTGAAAACTAGTCTAGGATTTACATTGGCAAATCATACATCCTAGAGACATCTTCCCATAGCTTGTGATTGCGCATACAAGGCACATCTTCGTCATCAACGGGATCACATTGGGAGGACTCTTTAAGAAACACAACATCTACAAGTGAGCTTTCAAAAGGAAAGTGCTTCTTAGTTTAATTTATTTCTAAATCATCATTGTGAAGTGGACTAATGCAAGGTGTTTGAACTACTATAACAAATAGAGGGATAAGGACGTAGACCGGAGTAGGTCGAACCTTTCAAAATCTAGGGATTGGGTGAAATTCCCAATCAATTGGATAAGTGGAAGTCATATTCTATTGTGTTAGTGTAATTCCAAAGCTTAATGAATTTGGGATAGCCCAAGGTTGGGTGAGTCTAACAGTGGATTTAGGAGGGTTTACTCCGAACCACTATACATCGGGTGTTACGGTGTTAGAGCTTGTTGTGTGAATTTATTACTTGTGTGCACTCCTGTTATCACACAACACATTCATCTTGATTAATTTATTTTATCCTTTGAAAATCATTTTAATTAATCAAGTAATTTGTTAAGACCATAAAAATCGAGGATTGTCTTGTTCACCCCTCTTGGGACAATCTTGTAATGTGTTCTATCACACCGGGAACTTTCAATTGATATCAAAGCTCGTGCTCTTCTTAAGGATCTAACCATCCGCATAGATCTTTGTACTTGAACATCAATCATGGATGCCCGAAAAATTGTTTATAGATCTCTATTATTTGTATACTCTATCTTGATGCATTTGAAAACAAAAATAGAGAATGTCTTGGCATCCTATGATAAAACAGATTGGACATCTATCCAAGATCATTTTATTGAGAATATTTGCAAATCTTTGGATAGTTCAATGGATGGCTCCACCTCTCATAAACAAGAATCAAGAGAGAGGTGCAAATTTAAATTGTTTTATAGCCTCCATTGTTAATGATCAAGAGGTATCTTCAAGTGAAGAAGAGGATAGTGAAGAGGATCTTGAAGAGGATGATAACCTCCAAAAATCCTACAATGCCTTGTACTTTGAGAGTATGAGATTGGCTAACGTTCTTGATAAGGTGAAAATTGAGAATGCCAAACTCTCTAGCCAACTTCAAAGTGTTAATATTGGTCGATATTTTGAAAATATCGCATATATTTTAAAAATATCGGCCAGTATTTTCAAAATATGTGCGAGATTTTATTTTCCCAGTTTGATTGAAAAAATCGTACTGGTATCTACCTATTCATTGTTCGAACAGACCAATACAATATGAACCGGTCAATCTTTCAAACAATGATTGTACCAAATATCAAAGTGTCAACCAAAATCTTTATATAGCCTTCTATTATATATTTGAACCATGAAAAGCTCAAATATAATCAACTAAGCGCAACATGATTCATTAAAGAATATCTTACAAAGTATATTGTAGGTACTCAAGACCAGAAAGAGGTACAACACAATGCATTGGACATGTACAAGTGTGTAAGCATCTTAAGTTTGCCCAAGTAATTTTCTAGCACCCTATCATAGGCCTACTCTAAATATATATTAAAATTTATTTTAAAAAAAAAGGCATCAGTAAATTTTGCCCCTTCTATCCAAACATTTTTGTGAGTTGCCTTAGTAGGAGAGTGGCTTCTACTTTGATCTACCTTGCATAAGCTAAAATTGGTTTTTCAAAGTACTAAATTCCTATCTTGTGTTACACTCACTCTCTCAAGTTTCATCAAATCTAGGTTTCATAGTTTTGATAGTTTTCAAAATAACCATCACTTCTGTCCTATTACCACAATGCCTTTTTCTATTCTCCAATTCCTTCTATGATCAAGGTAATGCTAAATACCATACCCAATTTCACCCATCGAATCATATTTATATCATTTTGTTCTAATGCTCTCCCTTTTCTCATCTTAGCCAAGGCTATATTTAATTCAGTCAACTCCAAAATCTCCGTAAAAATGCATTTCTTAACCTACATGTGTTTTCTTCTTTCACTGCTTTAGTTGCATTATTTGAATACCCCCATGATACAAAATTATAGAAAAACAAACTTCAAATATCATTCATTGTAAACATAAATTTTCAAATTTCCATCACAAAATTTTAATTTAATATTTGAATGATATATAAAAATGGGTACACAATTCTAAACAATGGATCTTAGCTCTTCCTAGAGAGACCCGTCCACCATCACTTAATCCACCATTGGAGTGCCTCCAATATATTTCATAAATTGTGGTTGTCCAACATCATCTGTTAATTGTGATTGATTGATTAAATCCACAATCCATGGGCTTCTTTTTATCACTTGGTCTATGTCGAGTTCAAATTTTCATGATCTATTGTCTTTGGATCCATACTCAGTAGAATCCAAACCATCACGATCAGATTAGATCATATAGATCTTTAAATATTTTCCTCCCTTTCCTCAATTAAGGGACCATAAGATTTGAATCATATAGATAATGACATTTGAACAATTTTTAAGTCAAAATTTACCTTTCCCTAAACAGGAAAAACTGAAGCCTCATTTGATTCATGTTATCTCATTTGCTGTCGTTGGACTGAAAAAGTGATTTCGTCTCCAATTCATCATTTCTAAGAACCATTTTCACATAGCCCTGCTTATATGTTTCCACCCCATGGACATTAAATCTCAAGAATGGATCCATGCCTTCTTTGGGCAATTCTCATCCTGAGCAAAACTAAGACCTCCTCTACCATACTTCCTTTTTTCTTGAAAACTGCACTCCACTATTTCCATAAAGCATAAGATGGACAAAGGATCCATGATGCAGGACAACTAATAGGGTGACCCTAAATGCCTAAATAGTTCCCTAAAATTTAAAAGGGGATGAAAATAATGGACCCTAAAATTAACATGAGCTGAAATTAAAATATAAAATTAATATATACAATCAATTAATATAAAATTTGCCAAAGATAATCATGGAAGTTCTTGAAATATAATGTAACCAACCCATTAAGATAAAATAAGTAAAAAGGGGCTGAAATGGCTTTTGCCTAAACAGGCACGTGTGGGATAACTTAAAGAGCTTAAGTCATGTGGGGTATTAGGGCAAGAAAAGAAGAGGATACGAATGAGCTGGGTAGAAACGAAAGAAGAAAGCAAAGGGAAGGAAAGAAAGTGGGAGGCGGAAGTGGGAGAAGCCAAGGGAAGGGATGCGGCGGCTTGGAAAGTTAAGGAAGGGCTTCGAAGGTGGTTTTAGGCCATGGGAAAGGAGGTGGTTGTAGTATGGAAGGTGGCGAAAGAGTGGGGCTTCAAAACAGGGGTAAGTGGGTTCACGGCAAGGCTAAGAAGAAGAAGAGAGGAGAGATAGAAGAGGATAAGTACCTGAAGAAGAAGAATGGCCTCACACCAAGCCTCTCGCTTAAGGAATCACTCCCGAATCTGAAAATCGCACCCTACAAGGTATTTTTGCGAAAATCTCAATCTTTATTCCTTAAAATCTGTCCTTGCCTCATGGAGGGTACAACTTATATAAACATCTCCTTACTAAAAATAAACCTATCTAAAAATAACAATAGAAAACGAAAATAGCCAAAATATGAAAATGGAAAGCAAAGTAAATGGAAAGTCCAGATCTGAAGAATCTGGAGAATGCTCCGCATCAATCTCTCCATCTGAAAAGAACTCGACCTCGAGTTCAAGCAGATGAAAAGACATCAATCGTCCCACGCACGCGCCTTCCCAGTGTGGGGTCTTCAATATGCAACACGCGCACGTGAGGTCTTCAAATGTCATCCAATAGAGTTATCATCAAGCCACACTGTTGCTGGAGTGACTTTCTTCCTTCGTCGCTGGGATGCTCGGATATCTGAACTGTCACGATGGTCAACATGCTGTAAATAAGAAGAAGGCGCCTCTGGGGATACAAAGCTGTGGTATCTCTCCAGAAGAGTCGGATCCTGTCGCGGAAGGTCATCTGCTGCCAACAATGTGAATTCTGTTTTTGGCTGGTGTGTGGGTACCACTTTCTCATTCAGTACAAACTCTACCTTCTCTCTCTTGGGTGATAGGGAAGTCTTTGTAAATTCAGGCCATGGATTATGAAGTGGGCTAGGTAGGCCAATATATGAGTCATGATGAGGCTCATAGGAGGTGGGGTGGAGTGGTAAAGCTGCTGGGTCATGGAATGGTGTAGGTGATGATAGGGAATGCACACTGGGTCCAATTTGCCTCAAGATTCCTTGTAGGAATCGTTCAGGCCTCATGTGGATCGTCATAGAATCACCCACATTGACATCTTGGAACTTACAATAAGAATCTGCAGCAAGCTCATATTGTTCATTGCATGTATTAATTTCAGTTTTAATTTCAGCGTGCAATGCATGTGTATGTGGTGCAAATGCAGATGCAGACTCAAACAACTTGGGCGACACTGGCACTGGACTAGGGTTTATGGATGGGGATGATATGGGAACACACCTAACCAACCCAATGGGATATTCATCGACATCGTCAATGCCTTCATCACTTTCGGGATGTTCTCCCATATATTCATGCTCAACGTCCTCGTCAGTCTTTTCATTGGATTGTTTCTCCATCATAAGGGTTCTTTCCTTATTCCGATTCTTGGTAGATCATTCGTGAGCGAAATGTCCATAACCATGACAGTTGTAACATTTGATCCCTTGTTTGGAAGAACTCGCACCAGAAACTCCTTTAACATCCTTGTTTTGGAATGGAGCATTGGTGGTTGACTTAGGCTCGAAGTTGACACCACGGATGTGTAACTGCCTTGGAGGATTCAATTTCAGGTAGTCCTCATATTCATGTACAGCTTGATATGCTTCATCCAAGGTAATAACATGGCGCAAAATGAGCTCACGCTGGAACTCGGGACGAAGACCTAATCTGAACCTGGAGAGGGTCTGACTGGGGCCCTCCTCGACTTCGCATCGCATGAAATACTCATCAAACTTAGTGATATACTCACTAACAGTCTGACTTCCTTGGCGTAAGGAGTTCCACTGATCAAGGAGTTTGTCCCAATACCTATGGGGAACATATTTTTCCTTAAAAACTTCTTTCATCTCATCCCATGACAAGTTTAAGGGGTCATCTCCTGCTCTCCTCATCTTCTATTCCGCAGTGGTCCAGAAGAGTCTAGCTGGCCCCAACAATTTCACCTTGGCAAAACGGATCTTACGGACCTCAGACATGTCATGCCACTCAAAATATTGGTCCATGTCCGATAACCAGTCTATAAAAACCTTAGGATCTAGATGTCCGTCATAGTTGGGAGCTTCTAAGTGGACATTCTTCAAGGCACGTTCATCGTCCTCGATATGTACCCATTGTCGGTGTGGCTATTGGAATCTACCACGACCATTTCTGTGGCCTCGATGGTTTCTATTCCTAAGATTCCCATCATGGTCATTATCTGATTCACTTTCATCGGTCTTAGGGGTTTCTAAAACTGCAACTCTGGTTGTAAGGGTGGCAACATCAGTTCTAGTATCCTCTAAGGTCTTCTGTATTTCGTTCAATTGGGCAGTCAATTAGTTGAGCCACGCTGGGGGTTGTTCTCCTGACATATCTTTAGAATCTGATTGGTAACTAACCCCGCTTCTAGTGGTCATGCACTGAAACACACGAAATGATGTGACTTAACTCTAAATGCAATGAATGAAAGATACAAAGTGATGCAATTTTTTTTTTTTTAATTAATTATTTTTTTTTAATTAATTAATCAATTAATTAATTAAGTAATTATTATTTTTATTTTAAATGCGACCTAAGATCTGGAAAGTTAAGAAACTCTACGAACCTAGGCTCTGATACTAAATTTGATGCAGAACAACTAATAGGGTGACCCTAAATGCCTAAATGGTTCCCTAAAATTTAAAAGGAGATGAAAATAATGGACCCTAAAATTAACATGAGCTGAAATTAAAATATAAAATTAATATATACAATCAATTAATATAAAATTTGCCAAAGATAATCATGGAAGTTCTTGAAATATAATGTAACCAACACATTAAGATAAAATAAGTAAAAAGGGGCTGAAATGGCTTTTGCCTAAACAGGCACGTGTGGGATAACTTAAAGAGCTTAAGTCATGTGGGGTATTAGGGCAAGAAAAGAAGAGGATACGAATGAGCTGGGTAGAAACGAAAGAAGAAAGCAACGGGAAGGAAAGAAGGTGGGAGGCGGAAGTGGGAGAAGCCAAGGGAAGGGATGCGGCGGCTTGGAAAGTTAAGGAAGGGCTTCGAAGGTGGTTTTAGGCCATGGGAAAGGAGGTGGCTGTAGTATGGAAGGTGGCGAAAGAGTGGGGCTTCAAAACAGGGGTAAGTGAGTTCACGGCAAGGCTAAGAAGAAGAAGAGAGGAGAGATAGAAGAGGATAAGTACCTGAAGAAGAAGAATGGCACACCAAGCCTCACGCCAAGCCTCTCGCTTAAGGAATCACTCCCGAATCTGAAAATTGCACCCTACAAGGTATTTTTGCGAAAATCTCAATCTTTATTCCTTAAAATCTGTCCTTGCCTCATGGAGGGTACAACTTATATAAACATCTCCTTACTAAAAATAAACCTATCTAAAAATAACAATAGAAAACGAAAATAGCCAAAATATGAAAATGGAAAGCAAAGTAAATGGAAAGTCCAGATCTGAAGAATCTGGAGAATGCTCCGCATCAATCCACTTTTCAAAATAAACCACCATTGTGAAATGGATTTCTACAGTGCCACTGCAACTTAAAATGATACTATCAACAGATCCTGCACATACCAATTGCATGCCAAATAACTCTCTGCTTATGACAAATCCAATTAGAACAATACAATGAATGAAATGATATTTAGCAATTCCTCTTCAATATCACAGAGAGGTCATGATTCTAAGCATTAGGCAGATTTGTTCCTCTTTGCAGTAAATTATTTCTTGTAGGAATCATCCTGGTGACAACTCAGTAACAAAAGTTTTCCACCCTGATAGGTGTTATGTGATAGGAACCAAACAAAAAGAAGGCAGAAAATGCAGAAATAGTTAAGAAAAATGGAGAAAAATAAGGATAGGGATTTCAATTTGAGGAGAAATTGTACCTCCTAGTCAAGACTTATATTTTGGGAAATCTCATGACTGTTCACTATTCAACTTAGCCTACAAATAGGATTAAGGTACAACTCAAATGGAAAATACATTAAATAAATCTCATTTTACCAACCTACCAATTATTGTTATTACAAAATAACCAGTCCCAACTACAGACTTCACTGAAGTCATCTCCACAACTGGATCCTATCAATTTTCCTGGAATGACATATCCAAGTGGCATTGCGAAGCTATTCTTAGGCTCAACAAAAAACTTGACACTTATGCTTCTCTTACAACATCAAAACAAAGAAATAGCATGAAAAGCATGAGATGATGGATATCAGCATGTTGCAGGCCCCACCTTCTCTATTCATAATCAACTATCATTTGGTGATAGAGAAGGAGAACCAAAAGGATCAACAAGGATGCATTTCTTCTTTGGTTCTCCCATTTCATGCACTACATAAAAATATGAACTAGAGGGGTTGCCTATGATAAACATGTCTCAGGGTTCTGTTTTCCAAGAATGTTAAATTTTCACGTCATTCCAAATGCGATCTCATTTAAGAAAATAGCACCACTAATCCATCCATAAAACTTGGTGAAACAACTCTTGACTATATGTAAAAGACTCAAAAAACAAGAAGTCGAACTTGCTTCTCTTGCAACAGAACTATAAGCTGAGTAATTTGCAAATAAAGCCAAAAAGTATGATCAGATTCTCATACCTTCTGTTTAGAACAATGGGCATAGGCACGTAAAAATGCAGAGCCACTGAAATCTACAGAAAGAACAGTCTTCCCCATTAGACGATGCCATAGAAGAGCGCTGCTTACATATAAACAAGTCAGAACTCAAATTTAGGAAGCTTTTAAGCATGACCATTGCATTGAATTAACAAAATGCTTCTTGCCTGTAGAAATCAGGATTAGGTACAAAAGTCGTCGTGTTAAGAAGGCCATAGTTTCCACCAATTAAACTTTGTCTACAATAAGTCTTCGTACCATACTTAGAAGCCATTCCGAGTTGATCCAAGTACCTACCCCACATTATACATCAAATTCGATTTCCAAATTACATTTGTGAAACAGCTGATGAAAATATTCATGAAGGGATTGCAAAAAAGTGCAAATGACTCACCAAAAACTGTTCACAAAGGTGTCAGATATTGAACGGCCACCACTGTTGTAGGCACCACCAGATTCCCCAACCCAAGCAGTAGCCCATGGCCCATATTTTTGTATTGTGAGTTGGAGTTTCTTAAATGTTCCAGCTATTCGATCTAAATAATTTGGATCCAATATCTTCTGAATAAGCTTAGGATCAACACCTGCAAAAAGAAAGGTATTGTTGGTAGCATCCTTGGTCCCTGTAATGTTTTCATTTATCTTTTGTTGGTCATTTGTTAGTTATGAGTTCAAGATGGTCTAGCAACTGACTTGCAGACTCAGTTATCTCAACAAAACAAATTATCATTGCAGGGAATTTATACATACATGATATATTGAAATACATAAAATTGCATAAGTAGAAACAGCATATAGAACCATGTAATAGAACTAGGAAGACTTTTGGTAATGAAAATTTTGAGTATCCACTAATATCATCTAATTAATCATGCTGATGAAAGCCAATATGGGGATAATGTAAAAAGTGAAGTTTCTTTCAAAAAATTGAGTATACTTGTTAAGAGGTTATACATCTTACCAACCTGCACCAAGATTGTATATATGATGAGTCACAACATCAATAACATTTGACCCTGAGACCTGAAGAAGCCTTTTAAACCACTCCTGATCAAAGAATCCTCCTGGAGCCAACAGCAATGGTCGGGATCTGGAAGTCTTGTATAAATCATCAAGGATAGCTTTAAGGCTAATTAGATCTTTTCCATACTGCTGAGCAGTAACACTTGCTCCAACGCCGCTTCCACTCAACTCGTTTCCTGATAGTAAGCCAAGGTTTTGGGAGAGGTAAGAAAAAAAAAAAGGATTGAGTTAAGAACAAGAAACAAAGGGTTCTATCTATTGTACCAAATTCCCAGGAGTCAACTTGATGTCCCTTTGAAATGGTGTACTCAATAAACTTGCGAGCATTACTAGAATTCCAAGCACCTCCCCAGGTCCCTTTTTTTACTTCATGCCTTCCGTAGAGTGCATTAAGACCAAATGTCATAATCGCTCTGGAAAAATAAAATTTTGTATTCAATTACACAACAAATTTTGGAGATAACGAAACCTTCTATTTTCAGTCTACAGATATAAATGACGGCGCCCCTTTGTGTATGCAATGTTTCAGCATAAGAAACTAATTCCTTGATGATGAAAAGTTACCAATTAAATCCACCCATATAGATGAAAATCCACATCACTGCAATCAAATATCAGGTGTACCACACACCACTTCATTTATATTCTTTTTTCCTCCAGGTACAAGCTTTGCCACCTCATCTTGGTCTACTGTATTTTTTGCATGATTTTAACAAACTCTTGAACTTAATGCATAAAACAACACTTAAAGAGTAGGTTTATTTTTCCTTTTGAAATGGTAAAATGACTTGAACCTGCAAACATACTATGATAGAGAGAATTTGCCAACTGTTTTGTATTTTCTTATCAAATTAGAGAAATTACTTCCTGATGAAACCTAAAGTAATTATTCAATAATATTTTAACCCAACAAATAACTGCAAGATGGAGAATTGGTAATAATAGCAGACTTTAGATCACTCAAACACCAGCCTGCCTGTTCACATCCTATAACACCCCGAAATTCTAAACCAGTGGATTAATGTAATCCCCTCTTAAAAGAATGGATTGGAAATAGGATTGGGTATCAAACCACGTAAGAAAAGAAATGAAAATAAGAAGAAATAAGGAAATCTGAAATTTCCAAGTAATACATATTGACCTAGGCAATGTGTATCTGCTTGGTATGTATCGAGTTTTGCATATGTATTGGAAAATCGACCCGAAGCTAAGAATTGCAAATGTATGTATCGAGTTATGTCGATGTGTACTAAAATCTCAGTCAGATACGTATCAACTTTTACTATATATCGAGCAGGTCCAGATATTTTGAATCTGATTCGCACAACCACCCTCTGTACACGTCCTCTCATACATTAAATGCCCCACCTACCCTGCCTACCACTGTCCTTGGAGACCAATGCACGCTCTCCACGTGTAGTGTGTGTTGATTGAAGAGGAGAAAGGAGATCCCAGATGTATACATCGACAGAGGTCGATGTGTGTATAAATCCACCCAAGACATGTATTGACCAAAAACATGTATCGTGTGTGTGTTCAGTAGCTTAAGTCCGAGACTACACAGCTGTCTCCCATTGTGTCCCATCACTCACCTACCACCATCCTTGAGAGCCAATGCATGCTCTCCACGTGGATTACTTGTTGACTAAAGAGGAGGAAAGAGAGAATGGAGAGGAAAAAGGGCTGATGCCCATTCCTCTCTCCCCATTTCAATTCAATGGCTAGGGCAACAAGAAAGAGAAAGAGAAGAAGAAGAGTAGAGGAGAGGAGGAGGGCTGCTCGAGTCCCTTCCATCCTCCTCCTCCCATTCGAACGTAGTACTTCCTTCCTCGTCCATCTCTCCTCCATCCCCTCACACTTAAAATCAGTGAGCTCCAAGGAAGCTCGGGAAAGGAGAGAAAACAAAGAAAGAGGAAAAGGAAGAGGAAAGTCGAGAGAGGAAAAGCAAGGATCGAACGAGGAAAACCCAAGTCGAGCTCAAGCATTTCTCATCCAAGAAATCACCAAAGATCTCATGGTATATGATATTTAAGATGATTTCATTGTGATTCAAAGTTAATAAAGCACGCTAGGATACTTAGATTTATCTTAAATAACAACTTGGAGAAAGAAATCAAGAAATGGGGAACATGCAACCCGAGATAAGGCAGTTGCAGAAAATCTCAGGAGTACACATCGACTTTGGTCGATGTGTATGTCCTGGAATGAAAGTGAAGAAAAGGATGAAAAACATATGCCTTTCGAACCAGACCCAGGTTTATGCATCGACTGGAGTCGATGTGTACACCTGGGAGTCACAATAAAGAGAAATAAAAGAAAAGAAAGGAAAAGAAAACCAGATCTTCTGCTGGACATATCAACTGGGGACGATATGTACTGCAGAATTGCTATCAGTTTTGCAAGGTTGCTTAGATTGGACTGATTGACGGGTAGGCTAATTGTAGGAGACACACCGACCGTGTCGATGTGCTTCTGTGATGAACAATCTGAGAAATATAAGAGGAAATTTTATTGTAAAACCCAGTAGAAGATATAGACCAATACTCGTACCATAACTTGAGAAAAAGTGGGAAGAAAACAGGTGCCCGAACAGATATTTTTGTGGGGATCACCTAGGCAATGTTAGCCTTTATCTAATGGACCTACGGGACCTAATGAGACCTTAGATGTGGAGAAATAAAATGTAAGAATTAGAGAATTGAAAAATTAATGAGAAGAAATCTAATGCTATGTATGTGATATTTTGATGCACGAACAATGAACGAATGGTTAAAGAGTGAACCCGGGATCGAATAAGCTAGTTCGTGGATTACCTTTATTCACTGATCGGCTAAGATCAGGTAAGTTTTCCTACTTTTGTTGAAATGCAATGGGTGTGAATTCAATATCTTATTAACAATAAGAAAATGATGATTTGATTCCCTTTGAAAAACATGTGTTCTTGACTTATGAAATTGAGGTCATTTTCAATTGAAGTACTTTGGAATATTTCACCCCTTAGAATTATAAGATAGGCGATATGTTTTGAAATGTACATTATGGCTAAGTGATATCGAATGAATATTTTGAGAGGTATGATATTTTATTTGAAAAGTTGTGGATTTCAATTTAATGAGTTTCTAAATCATCTTGAGATATTTATGTATAATATGTGTGTTGTGAAAGGAACATTTTCGTGTTTATGGAAATAAATTGAAAACACGTGGCATGTGATCATTGGCATCATTTGCATTCATATTCCTCATGCATGAAGCATGGGATGGGAAATACATGAAATGATAACGAAGGACCAGTTTGTCCAAATGGACCTTAGGGTCATGATTATTGTTATGGTGTTACTGTCAACGAACCAAAGTGCCGAATGTCAGGACGGGCTTTGGTGTCGTGTTATGATTGACGAATCAAAATGTTGAATTGTCCCAGGCAAGCTTTGATGTCATGTATGTATGGCCAAGAAAGAATGTTTGAGTTTTATGATGACATGTAACAGGATACCCCAAAAAAAGATGAATTTGAAATGAATATACGGGAGGATGAAATGCCCCGTTGTTCTAAAGGAAATGTTGAAACACCTACGCATGGGGCTAGATAAGGATATGCATAAATCATGGCACCCATGGCATAACATGTTACATATTGATGAACACTTACATTAATTGAGCATGGCATTTGAAATAAAGGAAAGAATATGGTTTTCGTGAAAGGTCTTAACGATGAATTTTCAATGTGGTATTTTCATTATGAAATGGCTATGGTCTTGTCTTGAGTTTCCTATCTTGATCTAGAGATAATGGGAGGAAGTATATATTATATATGTCTCGAACGGGAGGTGTTCCTAAAATGATATAGAAATGAGTCTTGAGAAAAGAACTTTGATACATGGTTGGCATATAGCATTTTAAAAGGACAAGTGAATATGATTTCCTTATGAGGACTGTTTCGACCATTGTTTTTAAGCTTGAAATTATGAGATGAGTTGGGTATGAGTACAATACCCCGTAATGAAATGTGTATTACGTTTTCAAGTATGATTTGGGTAAAGTATTGAAACACTTAGATTGGCATAGTATGTTTTGAAGTATGAATTTTCTGTAAATTTGAAATACGATGTAATCGAGATTTGGTAAAAGTACTAGTATGTGTATTGTCTTAGTATGACACACCGTAGGGCATATTATGTGATCGGAATTCCTACTGGGTGCGTTGACTAAGCCCATAAATTCCCTCCCTCCGAATTGTGTATGCAAGTTGAAGTGCGTAGATGAAATCAGATCAAGTGATGGTTGAATATGAGCGAGATGGACACGAGAACTGAAGCTTGAATAGCTTGGCTTAATGTACTTGTAATTTGGAAATTAGAAGACAAAGTAAATTTGAAGAATGTTATCTTTTGGGGAATGTAATATTTATGGTTGTGGAATTTATGTATTTAAGTTGTTTTGTATTTGACTCTAGTCTGTGGGAATTCCTTATCTTGCTATGGGATGTGTTGACTATTCATGTAAAGTTCAAAATGTTTTAAATTTCCGCAGGATTATGAGAGAGTGTGCAAAATATCATGCACACACTAGTTGGGCAAGTCAAGGGTCGGGTCTTCAGATTCGGACTTGGCTCGCGTCGTGACGCTCGCCTCCCTCTCCACTCAAATATTCATATAATTCTACTCTGATGATGGTGGTTAGAGGGAGGGGCGTTACACATCCTGCCCTTCCCCCCCCAAAAAAAAAAAAAAACTATTTCCTAGGAGCTCTCATTTTGGCAAAAAAAGAACAATGAGACAGGTTCAAAAAAGTGGTATCAAATGTTGTATTAATTAGAAGAATGATACATGCTGGCAATACATATCAGAACTCCATCATATCAAACTGTATTGGAATGAAGAATTTTAAACCCAAAATTATGGAATATACCTGAAATATCCAAAAGTATTAAAAAATGTAAAATTCAAAGTTGATTTGCATTGCAAGCAATATTGTCATGTAAATCTCAGCCATGTCTGTTGCCCAATACCATATAAATCTTTGAGGTGGTTGATATATGTGCATTTAGTGTATAGGCCATGACCATGATCCATGAACTACATATCAACTGAGATTTTGAACTATGGATAATAATTCATCCACTTTCAGTTGACGAGCCAAGTAATTTCATCAGTGAAATTATATTATTCTATTACTGATCCAGCCATTGTTAGCCAACTGGCTTACCTCCACATGGCATCCATCAAACATAATCCTCTTCACCTCTAGTGATATAGTGTCACTCTAGTTAAAATGCACTAGAGCCTCTTTTTTAGTAACAAAAGGGATACCAAAGATTTTCCCTCATTTTACAGGCACCTTTCGTTGAGAAAACTAAATCCCAGAGATTAGCCTAGAAGCATAAAAGTTGGATAGAATCTGGGAGATGATTTTGTACTTTAGTAGCACATGATTGTTTTCAAAGCAGAGCATGTCACAATGATTCTACCCAGTCAAAAAAATTTAAGATAAAATGGCTTTAAATATGTGAATAATCTAATATTTGTATTTCAAACACCCTATGTGTTGGAATTAAATCACAAAATGTGGAAAAAAATAAAAACCAAATCCTCACCCTGTCTTTTTGAATAACAGGTTGAGTTCATCCCAGCGCTCCATGCTCAGGCAACCTTTAGAGAAGCCAAATAAACCACTTGCCATCTTTTTAAAAGGTTCACATGTAGAACCTAAATTCCCCACACTGTACACAACTTGATCCTGGAGAGAGCCCCCAATTCTTATCCTCAGAGGATCGAAAGCTACAGTCCCACAAACAAATAACTGGCCAGTTAATGTGGAGAGTACATTCTATCAGATAACCCAAATTATAAAAATGATTCTGTGAGAGACTTAATTGTTGACAGCAAATACTTCATTTAAAGAAAGACTAACTACATAAGCCAGACTGTTGTCATTGTGATAAGATGAATGTGGTGCTTAAGATGACATTGACTTTTATAATGCTGACAACAGTGAAGAACTCAAAATATCAAAATGAAATTAGAGGTACAAATTAAAAGCAATCATGAAACAGCAAACCTTGGATGGCTTTGACAAGAAACGGATGATACAAGTCCTAGAAAAAACACGAAAAATTTGTATCATTGTGGATGTGATTCAAAAGAGTAAACTGCATATCAAATTCAGAACAGGATAAGAAATTGTAAATTACCAATTCACAATGGAAACCTCACCAGGTTTAAAACAGAAGCTTGTCCCCATGGGCATTGGTCATAATTACATTTTTCAGGAGGCCACCAATCAAGTGTGGCGCATACGAAATTATCATCGGTCTCAGCTATTCCAGTAACTCCTCTGACTACAACAGTTGCATCTACTGGCCCTTGGCCTAAAACTTCATGAATCCAGCATAAAAGTAGAAGCAGAAGAAACTGGACGCCCATCCCAATTCTACCACAGGACCTTCAACAGAAGCACAACTCAATAAATGGAACTGTAAAATAAATAAAAAACAAATTTACAATAGTTTTATCCATTAAAATATAGTCCACATCCTCTGGAAGTAGACTTCCACCAGAGGTGCAGAGCATCCTCTCCACCAGCAGATGAGAGAGAGTCATCTCCACCAATGGGAGAGGATGCAATATAGAAGTTCACTTTTAGGGGATCCATATTCTACAATATGTGCCCACTTGATGTGGACATCACACCAGAAGATAAAAATAAGAGAGGAAATTGTTTCATTTTTTTACCGTGGCAAAGTTGGGGCTATACCATCTTATTTTAGCTCTAAAACAGTGTGTTTGATGCATATGGACCCCACCCATGGACCCGGGCCCACTTAAGAGCATAATGGACCCACATGTGGGGTTGCTAGGTCAAAACCCTAGCACTTAGAGTGGAAAACGAATTCCACAAGCTTGAAGCTCAAGATCCTCTCCAAACTTGGCAATTTTCTTCATGATGTTTTGCACTCATTTATGATGGCGTTAGGAGACCCTTTGTAATGTAGCGGAAGCGGGGACGAAATCAGATAACTTATCAGTTTTGACTTTTTTCGTAGCACACGCGCAACTTGCCACACGTGTGAAAATGACTTAAATGGACTAATGCTTGGCACATGTGAGAGTAAGTCTCAGGGCTGGATTAGGGTAAATTCAAAGGGAAAAGAAAGAAAGGGAAAAATCGAGACAGGGAGGCAGCGGAAGAGAGAGGAATGGCGGCGGAAAGAGGAGCAGAGAAAGAAGAAGAAAATCGAAGGGGAGAAGAAGAAGAAGATGAAGGAATAGATGGAGAAGAAGGACAGATGTGTAGGGTACCTGATCTACCAAGAATAAAGCAGCGAAAAGGGGGTAAAACTCAGATCTGGCTACATGTCTTGGAGGCAGAAACTCGAGCAGCAGATGGGTAGACCAGCGGCAGCGAAAGTTTGGGATAAAGCTCAAACTGCAGCGGGGGATCTCCTCTCGAATTATGCCCAGAAATCTGGATGACCAAGGCTGGATTAGAACCAGTTAAACTAGCCTACAGCAAAGGCAGAGAAGGAAAAGTAACAAACCTCGGATATCAATCTGATTTGATTTTCGGAAATAAAGGTGTTTTTTTCTTCACCTTTCTAATCTTATTTATAACTCAAGCTACCGACTATTACAAGACTCCTAAACCGACTGAAATTCCACCTAAGGTGGACTTCTAACTCCAGAAGTTTCCTGCTTCCACATTAGATTCCTACTAAAACTAGAATTCCAGGCTACATATGAATTATAACATCTTCCTTAATAGACATTTTAAGTTATGCATTTTCTTTACCTAAATTTTAGATCTAAGAAGAAAATTCCAGGCTACATATGAATTATAACATCTTCTTTAAGAAAGAAGAATTAGAGAATCTTTATCTAAATAAATATATAAAAACAGAAATTACTCCTGAGAGTAGAGCAAGAAAACTCACATAAGCATGTAGCATAGTTAGCAAGTGCCGGTTGTTCCCATCATAATAGTGACGACTTTGCACATTAGTAAATAATAAATAATAATGGACAACTGAATTGGTGTTATTTGGCCTGTCCCCCGAAGCAGAATTATGAAAAGAAAAGCAGAGAAAACATAAGTAAATTTCACTTCTATCCTACCGATAAAGCAAAAAAAGGGACTGTTTTCCTTTGCTTCAAAACAAACCATAGGAGAAGTAAAATCCAAGTTTTAGTTAACAAATAACAAAAGGATAATCTGTTTCCACCAATCCGAAAAACCAAATGGATTTTACCAAGACAACCAGAGAGAAATTGAAAGAGAGATAACGTGTGCCGCTGTTGGTCATGCTTTAAAGATAATATAGTATTAAACTAAAAAGGAAAAAAATTAAATGAAAGCTACTAACATTGGGAAAAGAAAAACCTAAAAAAGACCCATCAAAATTCAAACCATTAATGATCTGGAAAAAGAAACAAAATCCAATCATTCATCGAGTGGTTCTTGGGTGTCTTTGGTTTACCTTTTTCTAACAGGAGTTTGAACAGAAAAACAAGGATTCTTCTGCAATTTTTTTAAAAAGGCAGTATGTCTGTCACTAGATGGATATTTGATAGCAGTTCTCTCCTTCCTTCCTTCGTTCGATATAAAGAACAAAGGCAAGAAGCGTGTGTCGGGAGCAATGAAATGTAATGGGTCTTCTCTAATTTAGTAATTTGGTGGGATTGAACAGAAAACTACCTTAATACGCCTTCTTTGGCAGAAGTTTGGAATGTATTCCCTGACTACCCATTTGTTTTGCCTTTCTTAAATTCACGCCCAAACGGCGGCCATACGTACTATCCTTTTCCTTGGAATTACTACACTTTCTACATTCTGCAATTCAAGTGAATCTTTCTACACTAAACAAATGTCTGGATGCTTCTCCCCAACTTCGATCAGTGGCAATGCCAGTTCCTTGCCTTCACTCCATGACTGCCTTGTGTCAAATCTTTTCATCAATATTCCTTATTTTTGTTTAAAAATGTTGAAGTTGGTACAACCAATGTTGATTATTCTCATCATTATAATTTCTTTCCTCTTTGAATTATCTTTTAAAATTGTATATTTTTATTTTACTTTGATTCAGATGACATCGGCCAAATCTATTTTAAGCCTTTTTTATATAATAATTAAATATTTTTTTCTTTTTCTTCTACTAATGATAGCTGTCATTGTAAACTTCTTAACACAATCCTTTCGTCAATTTAAATCTTTGAAAACCATCCCTTCTCGTAATCCCTACTTATCTACAAAGACATTTAAACCACTGACTTAAATATATATAATTTGATTTGAATAGTTAAACATAATTAATGATAAATTAAAAATTATGTTATTTTTTCTAAAGAATCTTGTGATAGGTTCACCTTAAGTTGAAACTTTTTATCCAATATACTCTCTTGAGCAATGGTCATGTTTCACTCAATGTCACAAATATCACCGACGAAAATCTCAACAAAATACCGTCATCGCAATAAAAATGAAAATGAAAATTTATTAGTAAAAACGCATTTTTAACATGAAAAACAGTAAAATTGTGATAAAAATGTGTTTTTACCGTTTATCCTTTTCTTCCCATCCCACCTTCGCCCGCACGGAATTCACTGGCCTTCACTTCCGCACTGCCTACTTATGCACGGAGGCCTTCACTTCTGCAGTGGACACATATGCACAGTTTAGTTATAATGCTTAGTGGGTGGGTTTTTTTTTTTAATAGAAATTTCTTTTGTTAGAATAATTTTTTTAATTTTTTATAATTATAAGAGAAATCATAAGAGAAGAAAATAAAATAATTTTCTTAGGAAAAAAACTTGTTTGATAAATATTAATAGAGAAAATTTATTTATCATCGATTTCATGATAATTAATAATAGTAGTGGACTTATATAACATAAATAATTAAAAATTATATTCTAACATGAATAATATTCACAAGATTGAATAATAATATTTCATTCTAAAAAATGATACAAGTTTATGTAGATTTCATCAAATAAAATTAATGTAAAAACCTATAAGAATAACTCGAAATAGAGTATTAATCTTTACATCCCACCTGTAAAATATGAAATAAAAAATAATATTTTACATATAAAATTATTTTTAAGTCCTATCAAACATCAAAACAAATAAAATAGATCCATCATTTGATGGGCCCTGTGCTTAAGTATATAGGATAAAGCGCCACACTCCAATTTATTGATTATCATTTAACTTTCTCTTTTCACCTTCTCTGTTTATATTTTGAAGCAAACATCCAAATTAAAATGAAAATTATTTAATTAGAAATTAAATGAATCAGAAGTAAATATTTAATTAACCCTACAATCATTTAAATAAAAATTAAAAATATTAAAAAAGTATGAAATTTCAATCCTTATTACAATATCTAAATGTTTAGCAAATTGTGCAATTTGTGTTAATCTGAAGTTTTTTACTACAATATATATTAAAGTTCTAAAAATATTAAATTTAAGCAAAAAATCTCTTCCTAAATTAAGTAATTTTTATTTCTTTATTATATTCATTTTTATTTTTATTATTTTTTAAATATTTATATTTTTCTCGAGATTTTCCAGTTAAAAATCCGGGAATTTGAAAATATCCCGTTATTTATAATTGTCGTTAATATCCTGAGAACGAGATTTGTGACTATGGTTTCACTAAACATATCGATGCATTTATTAATTTTATTGTCTCAATCGTCATCATCAACCGTCAATATTTCATATATTTGATGTAGACTTTGAATTTTTTTTTTTTAAAATTGACTCTATTATAAATTATATGATCAATCATTTTACAATCTATAATGTTCTTTTTTATCCATTATTTCCAAATTTTTAAAGGTTGTCATCTCCTCCTTGTGCCTTCGATCTATAACATCTCAACTCTATGCATTGGGACTGTTTTTGGTCTTCTATTAACATAATCAAACCACCTGAAACAAATTTATCATCTATCAAAACTAGTTTTAAACTATCCATAATGTGTTCGTTTTTCAATCCTTGAGGGTTAATTACTCATCCAACGTAACATACGTGTTTCCATTGTCCTAACTTTATTTATATAATGGCCCAATGCTAAAAAAAAAATTAAAATATTATCAAAATATTAAGTCTGTATATAAGTCCGTGTTTGCACGAAATTAGGCTATTTTCATCTCCTTGCTCTTTCAAACAGTCAACCCTTTTTCCCTAACAGCAAACCCTTGCTTCCTTTAACTTTCCTCTGTTGATTTTCACCCACTAAAGGCTTTGGATTCAGATTTCTTACGCTTAGAGCGCCCCTTTGCATGATTTCTTACGTGATTTTCACCCACTAAAGGTAAGATCTATGATCTCTTTTTTTCCCTTTCTTTTTTATTTGATGAGATCTTAATGGGATGTATTCAGAATTGAGTATGTGATGGCTTTTAGGCTTTATTTGGAGAGGAATCCATGGGAGTAATTGAGAATTTTGGTTATGGAACCTTATTTGAGTGTAGATCTGAAATGAAATTGAATTTTGAACCCAGGGGAAGGGAAGTAAATTGGGGAAAATGGTATATGCTAATTTTTTTAGATAATTCATGGGAGGAGATTTGGGGATTACCCTTAAATTGAAGGGATTAATTTGGATTAGGGGTAAATCTTTGGTCTAGATTTGGGGATTTTGCTTCTAAGCTTTGATTTGGCCTAATCAATGACTAATAGGGATGTATTATGTTTTTTTTATTTTATTGATTAGAGTCTTTGAACCCCGAACCCGTTGAGGTACGACCCGAAGATCACCCCGAGACATCATGGTTTTAAGGTGAGGATTGCTACATACATATTGTATGAATGCATGTATGTTATCTCATTAATTTAGGGAATGCATTGTGTTATTGATGTGTTTAATTCATGATAAATAAGATGGATGTGCCCTATGCTATGCATGAGATGTTATTAATTCCCTATTATGTGATTTGTAGCATGCCTATTATCTTGTTATGATGATAAAAAAATGTGATATTTGTTAGAGACCTTGTAAAGGGCTGAGATGATTTATTGATGAATTTAATTGGGTTTATGCTGTGAAAAGGGAGTTATTGGAATTAAGATGTCAAACCACCATGAGACTGGTTAAATAAATTGTAAGGACTAAGAATATGTGTAAATAAATCTGACGTGTGTATCTCAGGGTTGGTGTGTACTCCATGTCCCTAAAATAACTTTATGTGATAATTATGTTGAATGTGTAATACCCTGACTCAAATTAGGTTCAATTAATATGATTTATTTTAATAAATCACATTTTATCCTGTTAATGAAGATTACTGTAATGACCCGACCCGATATTTCGGAGCTTTGGGGTCTTGGTAGCAGTGGGAAAAGTGTGGACACCGTGTTGGGTCCTGGTTTGCCCGATTTTGAGTTCGGACACTCGAAGGGCACTTTGGTAATTTTGAATCATTGAATAGTTTATAATGTAAGAAGTTTGAAAAATCACACGTTATCTTTCTCGATGTTTGACGTTTGATTTTTAATGAGTTTTAAACTATTTATTTATTTTTGAAAAGTTTAAGATTTTATTTTATTTTTATTTTAAAAAAAAAGAAAAAAAAAAAGAAGAGGAAAATAACCTAAAACCCTAAGACCATAAAATGACCCTAACCCTATTTCTTTCCCCCATCCAGTGCGGCACTGTAGCGCAGCTACAGTGCCACGGTTCCTCTCTCTCTCCCGTCCCTCTCTATCCCTCTTCTTCCCTCTTTTAACAAACCCTAACCCTAAAACCCCCTTGCCGCCGTCGCCACTCCTCTCTCTCTCTCGACCCCCTCTCATCTTCCTCTCTCACATCTCTCTCCCCGCTCATCTCGACTTCTTCTTCTCCCCTTTTCTTTCTTCTCTTTCTTAACCCTAAGTGCCGCCGCCACCATCTTTTCGATCTCTCCTCTCCCGTCGCTGCTCCACCTCGACTCGCCCCTTCTCGCCGTTCGGATTTGCTCATCGCCGCTGTCCGGCATTGATTCGGTTGGGCCCAGGTACCCTCTCGTCTTCCCCTCCTCCTTTTTCCCTATTTTTCTCTGGTTTTCCCTTCTTTTCCTTCTTCTTTTCCCCAGTTTCCTTGGCTGGATGCTGAGCCAACTCAGTCGAGTCACTGAGTTGGCTCGGCTGGGTTCGTTTCTGGGCTTTGGTAACCCAGGCCCAGCTCGGCTCTTCGGGCCTTTCTTAGCCCAGTTCGGCCCAGCCTTCGGCCCGACCCGATTTCATGCCCGACCCAGTTCGGCCCGGCCCGTTTCGACCCTGTTTCGGGCCCGGCCCGATTTCAAACCCAGTTTCCAGTTTCGGGCTCAGTTTCAAGCTCGGTCCAATTTTGGACCCAGTTTTCAGTTTCGGGCCCACTTCAGTTCGGTTTGGACACGACTCGCTTTCGGGCCCGTTTGTAGTCCAGACTTAGTTTGATTCATTTTGCCCGGTTACTTATCCTTGTGCTCTCGTTTCAACAGATCGAACTTCCTTCAACCTAGCGGACTCGTTTTCTCCATTGGATTTCAAGGACACACACAGGTGAGGGAACTCATCATCGCTTTTAGCATGCATCTATGCATCTTATTTCTTTATCAAATGTGCGGGTACGGAATACGGCGAATGGGGGGTCATCGGTGTTATGAGCCACTCGGCAATGGAACTGTTGATACCATTATGTGGCGGGCCCCCATCCGGGTGTATTCGTATCCGATGCCCGCGGAGGCATATGTGAATTAATTAATTGATGTAATAATTGATTGATTGTGTGACGACATGATCAGAATTTATTTTGGTTGATAATATGTTAAGATGTCAGCATGTGAATATGTGATATGTGGTGGCATATGTTTGATCATGGTGTGATGTAATCTGGTGATAAAATGCCATATGACTATATGATGATTAGTTTGGACTGCTAGACATTGTAACCTGCTTGGATGTTAACATGCCAACCCGTGATAGATAATGATATATATGCATCTGATTGTTATGCAATGAACTATGTTAATAGTATGTGTAGCGGTATTTGTGCATGCATGTAGCTAGCATATGTGGGATGCCGGTGGGGCATGGGTACTAGGCCACATCAGGATCTAGAGACTCACCCTAGCTTGTCGGGTAGTTAGGGTGCGGATGTTATGTGGGACCGCACAGTGGACGCGTGGTTGGGATTTAGACTCCCTTGTGGTTAGAAATGGGTAGTCGTAACCCCTTGCATGGATCAAATGGTCGGTCCGTCTTATATTTCCCGGACGTACCTATGAGAGAGGCGTAATCTGATTTAGAAAACAAGGTGCCTTGGAGTCCCAGATAAGGACTAATTGGGAAGTAATTATGTTAACCCTAGATAGGCCATCAGGCTGAATGTTGGTTCACCCAAGGTAACCCTAGAAGTCCCTTGCGGTTCCGATACCCGAATGTGTGACTGGTGAGGTGATCCCTAGATGACCGAGTAGGCTGAGGAGGTGCTCGCCTAGGTCGAGGGACAATACGGTGAGGGACGGCTCCCGCTGGTATGGTTTGTGGTTCCCTGGATGACCGAGTAGGCTGAGGAGATGCTCGCCTAGGTCGAGGGACGATGCGGTGAGGGACGGCTCCCGCTGGTATGGTCTGTGATTCCTTTGATGACCGAGTAGGCTGAGGAGGTGCTCGCCTAGGTCGAGGGACGATGCGGTGAGGGACAGCTCCCGCTGGTATGGTTTGTGGTTCGTGGATGACCGAGTAGGCTGTGGAGGTGCTCGCCTAGGTCGAGGGACGATGCGGTGAGGGACGGCTCCCGCTGGTATGGTTTGTGATTCCCTGGATGACCGAGTAGGCTTAGGAGGTGCTCGCCTAGGTCGAGGGACAATGCGGTGAGGGACGGCTCTCGCTGGTATGGTTTGTGGTTCCCTTGATGACCGAATAGGCTGAGGAGATGCTCGCCCAGGTCGAGGGACGATGCGGTGAGGGACAGCTCCCGCTGGTATGATTTGTGATTCCCTGTATGACCGAGTGGGCTGAGGATGTGCTCGCCCGCTCATTGATCGAGGGTTGGTACGATGTGATGTGATGAGATATTCCAGGCTAGGACACCTGTATGGTGGGGACAACCTGTGGTGCGATGTGGTAGAGTGTTTACCCGCGGTTATGGTGTTGGGGTTCATTGTTGAGACTGGTGTTGTCGGTGTTGACTCACCAGGAGTTTATGGGCGCCTAACGAGTGAGTTCGGCTGGCTCACTCGGTAGAAGACCTATAGAATTCTGTGAGAGGTGGATACATCAGTCTTGTGGAGACCAACATATAGGGTCCAAGGTTATGGGTTTGACTATCGAGACTCTGGTGCTTGGTTGATGAGACCATAGACGAGTTTGGTTGGCAGTTCGTTGAGGATTGGTGAGGTGGTTACTCCCGTGTGGTAATCAGTTTGGGACTCTAGTGAGTCCGATTCTTGAGTTGGTCGTGGTATGTGTGCAGGTTGTCATGAGAGGGTCATAGGTCTAGTTGAGGGCTAGAGACCCCGACCTGACTGAGGATCAGTCTGCGTAACCGTGGATGGGTGGACAGTTGCGGTTGGGCACATAAGGGAGTTGCATTCGGTTGGTTAGAGGATGTCCTAGAGGCCCGGCTGACGTGGGCCTATGTGCTAGGGGTAGGGCACACATTTGTATGGCTTTGCATGTAGACATCGTAGACCTTGATATGTCCATATGATTATGTGCAGTGTATGCTTGATGACTTATGATGCATGTGTTACCCTCACTGGGCATGTAGAGCTCACCCCCTTGCCTCACAGGTACTTCGTAGAGAGAAGGTTGGCGGGACCCTCAGTTGGACGTTGGGCATAGAGTTGAAGTTTTTCTAATTTCTAAGGGTCCCATCTTGTAATTGAGGACTTTCTGACGTATTTGAATTATATGTACATTTTATTAAGTGGGATGAATGTAATAATGGGATGATGCTATAATTTGTAATCATGATTGATGCTTACAGTTTTTTATTTACTGGTGGACTGCTATGGTTAGTATCCGAAATTGTATTGGATTGTTTTTAGGAGTTTGGATTAGTTTTAACGTGCCCGTAGCGGGACGGGTCGTTACAATTACAGTTAAGGCTTTGTGAAAAGTCCAAGTCTGGCGCAATCAGAGCTCGATAGCTCGATGATCCAACTCATCTAAGTTGAAAGGGCAAATGGTAATTTGTGTCAGTGTTATTTTATTATTTATCTAATTATTTGATTATTGTTTAAATGATATTGAATTCCTTAATTAAGGATTTAAATTCTAAAATTTATAAGTATTTTATTATATTATTTTCAGAAAATGTTATTAAAAAACTACCCGAAAAGATCCCTAAAGTTGGGAAATAATTATTTTAAACAATTTTGAAGGTGAGAAAATTTTAAGAAAAATATGTGTTTTAGATTTTTTTTTAACTCATTGTTTTATGTTTTCAAATTTTGAAAAGAAAGGCTTTAAACCTTTTAAATAAATACAAGTTGAATTAAGGAAAAAGTGACAAAAATGTAATTTTTGTTTAAATCAATAAGTTTTGATAAAATATAAATCTTCAAAAAATTATAATGTGTAGAGTTTATAAAACCCAACATTTTAGTTAAGATGGATTAAATTAATTAAGTTAAACAAATCTTTCAATTTGTTAAAATTTAAAATGAAATAAAATGGACTTATACGCAAAGAAGTTGAAGGACTAAAATGCAAAATTTCCAAATCATTAAACCACCTACGTGGCCGTTGAAGCTGCTGCTTCAACATCGACTCATGCAAGCTACGGACGTAGCTTGCAGATGATGTGTTCTTCCCATGTCCCTGATTGAAAGCCTACCACCCTATCAGTTTGTGGCTATAAATTCAAGCTTGAAATGCAGAGGAAATCCTCAATGTTTCTCTGCATTTCCCTATGTTCTTCCTGCTTCTTCCTTACTTAAAATTTCACCGTTGCTTTGAAGTGGAAGTTTTTCAAGTTGCTGAAACTCTACCCAATTTACAACGCGAAGGTAATATTTAGATTTAGTTTCAAATTCTAACCAGTTTAGGATCAAACATAACTAAATTTGATTGAGATTTGAGTGTCAAAATTGATTTAGAAGTTTAATGGAAAACATGAATTTTCATTTGTTCCACTAATTTTTTTGTTAAAATCTAATGTTTTTAATCAGTCTTAATGTTTCAATTGATTCCCAATGTAAAGAGGACTCATTGAATAGTTCATCTGACCAGAAGGGTGTAAAAAACGAATTTAGAAAACCCACTATATCTAGATTCGTAATTTACACAATCCTTCCCGTCACTGCTCTATTGCAGGTGACAGAGGAAGAAGAGGACTCTCGGAAGATCCGAGAATCGGCCTTCAGAAGTTCTGAAGGTGAGACTTCGGAAGTTTCGAACTTCTGTTCAGGGTTCCTAAGTGCTCAAAAGCCAAATGTTTCTTTCTGTCTCTGTTGTTCAGACCCTGACGTTTCGAGACCACTCGGATGTTCCGATCAGACATCAGCAGGTTCCGAGACACACTGAGACTAACTGATTTTTCCTGTTTTCTTTGCTTCTGTTCGGAAGCAGGCTCGGAAGTTCCGAGACCTAAACTTCGGGAGTTCTGAATAACAGAACTCAAGTTCCGAAGGCTCTGTAAAGCCCAGATTTTAGGCAGTGGCTCGAAAGTTCCGAAGCCACAATAACTGGTTTCGAAGCATGTTCCGAGGAACCTAGAATTGGTTTTGAAACTTAGTCTAAGTTAGAATTCTATGTTAGAACTTAGACCCTAGGTTTTGATGTATCTTTATACCATTTTTATAAATTAAAAAGTGATACTAACCCCTCTCCTTGATATTATTATGTAAATCTATATTATGTATTCACTTCCAGGCCGATACTCTCTATATGTGGCGCAGCAAAAACGCAGTCCGATAGTTATCAGTAGCTATGCGATTAACTTCGCCGCTCGGTAGAAAAGAAGAGTTCGGGCACTGAGTGATCTCTAGGCCTAACTAGCTATATGAGTAGTTACCTGAGCATCTTATATCTCTAGGCTTAACTCAATAAGTCTACATAGTCATTTCCAGAAGGCAATATGAGAAGTGGCCTGAGCACCTTATTATATTGCTGATTATTGTAATTTAAAATGGTCAGTAACCCATATAGGAGACTCAGATCCATTTCCCTTGGAGTTTTTCTGGAAAATAGGATAGAAAGATTTGAAATACTATGAATATGTGTTGTATTGTTCTGTGTATTATGTTTGATTCTATAATTCATTGTATCCTTGTTTGTGTGTCTGACAGATATTTCGATACCCCACATTTTCGGTGAGGAGAATTAACATTGTAGTATGAGTAAATCAGGTTAAGATAATCTAGTACAATGAGTGGTTTTAAGGATCAGACTTAATGAATCCATTTATATGCCTAGACATGATGCACTATTGTAAAAAGTGCTTATTGATACTAACGATATTTATCGTATATTGTAATTATGATGATGAAATGCTTATGAGATATAATGATATTGATATTGCTTCCACGTACCCTTGACTACTGAACTATTATCGGTCCAAGTGTGTCTATTACCGACCCAGGTGTGTGTCGGTTTGCATCTACTGACCCAGGTGTGTCAGTACCGACCCAAGTGTGTCGGAGATGTTCTTACAAGATTCTGCATTTTGACCATGTCGGGACTTAATACTTATAGTCAGTGTAGTGTCTAGGTGTTACATTGGATGTTAGGAGTTATGAAGACAATTTGATACTTTGGCATGATAAACGTTTTTATGATGATGATATTGATTTTGGCTAATCTGATATTCATTACACTGCATTGTTATGTTCATTTCACTGAGCTGGTTAGCTCACACATCTCACATTTCAGAAGATTTACCCGAGGAGGAGGAACCTCCATTTTAAGCTTAGGATGGATAAGCTGTTGCGGTTTCTTGTGATTCCAACGGAAGGGAATTTCATTCTTATTTTGACTATTGGTTCCTTTGAACCATATTTTGTGTAAAGTACTTCATGTGGTACTTATTATGTTAAAATCATGTATGAACCACTATGTTACCGTTAGTAACTCTGATATGAATGGATATCTTTTTGTGATAGAAATATTTGTTTGTATGATATGTGCTTGTAAGTGGATAGACATATGGTACATGTTTGAGTTCACATGTAAATAGCATGTGTGACATTTGTTTATGGGCCTAACTATTGATCCAGCCCAGTTAGGAGTTATTAAAAGGATAATAAAAAAAAATAGTAGCGTTCCGGGGCCCACCTCTGGGTCAGGGCGTTACAGAATGTATGAAACGTAATGGAATACGCTATACTGCTATCATTGTAAAATTATGGTAATTATGTGATTATAACATATATGTTGCCTATGTAATTGTGAATATGATCATTTTTGTATTACTCATTGATATATGCCTAGGAGGTTATCTAGGACGTGAGTATGTGATATTATGTTAATAGGCATGATGATAGTGAGAATTATTAGTATTGGAATGAGACCTAAAGAGTTTATAGGACTTGATGATGTGCCTTTATCTTGTTTGGGCCCCACTAGTATGAGTCCCCACTCCCTAGAGGAGTTTGGTGTGACTTGATAATGGTTTTTTTTAAGGAACCCTATTGGAGCAGTGGCGTCGGCTATGAGACTTGGTCCTATAGGGTGGTCGTCGAGAAGCTCCTATCATGTTTCGTGCTGTAGGTTGCTCTCACGGTTGTTTGTGGTTGTCGTTGAGGAGTATAACTCCTCATATGTTTTGCGCTATAGGTCACTCTCACTACTATTTTGTATAGTTGGTGTACAGTTCGCGTAAGGTCAGATACTCGTGAGCTTATGCGGGCGGTACTGACTTAGTAAGATGCATTGTGCAGGGTTAAATACTTGTGAGCCTATGCGGGCGGTACTGACTTAGTAAGACGGATCAAGCAGGGTCAGATACTCGTGATCCTATGCGGGCGGTACTAACTTAGTAAGACTCATTGCGCATGGTTAGATACTGGTGAGCCTATGCGGGCGGTACTGACTTAGTAAGACGGATTACACAAAGTTAGATACTTGTGAGCCCTACTTGGGTGGTACTAACTTGGTAAGTCGTATATTGATCACCTTAGAGCTGACTTAATCACCAGAGTGGAGAAGGGATGCAGGGTGAGGTAAATTATTTATGTTGTATGGAGATCTCGCACTTGTAAGTCGTGGCCTATATCCCTCAAGGGATCATGATGATTGACAATCCGTTCCATAGAGGTATCCTTGGGTGGACATTGTGTTCATGTTGATGAGATTGGTGTCCTTGGGTGGATATTATATTTATATGATGAGATTGATAGTATGACATGATAGCATAACCTTATTTATATTCTATTTCATACAATATTATTATGTGGGTGCGTGAATGTGTAGCATGCATATTTCTTCACTGAGTATTGTTTGCACTCACGTCCTTACAAATTCAGGTAATGTTACACCGACTGGGTCCAAGGGACCCCGAGGAAGAGCTTAGTTTATTATGCTGCTTTATACGCCCTACATATTGAGTTGTTTATTTCAATTATTTAATTTGAGTTAGTAATGTTGATTTTACCATTTTATTCATTGAGGATTTGTTGTAATAAATTATAGAAAGTTGATAACTTTTATGACAAAAAAAATTATATTCCATTTGAGATGTTAATGGTATTTAAGATCATTTATTGGATTTGCATTTGAGTTATGTGAGCACATGTGTGTTTCCAACGCTTGATGTGCGAAAAAGAAAGATTTATCCGCATCATGTGCCTATGTTTTGGATCACGACGTGACAATTTTTTTTCTTTTATTGTTCAACACTCCATTTTGTATAGCATTGCAGATCTAATAGCTATTATATAAAAATGTCATTCTAAGGGATGGATGACTCTTGAGGCGAACATCTGTGGGTGTCACATCCCAACACACGAGCATGCAACTTCAAGGCAATTTTTTTTTTACTCACGTTCATTAAGTAGGTACGCATGAGCAAGACACCTTTTGAAGATTCCTACTCTCTTCTTGTCATCAGGGATTCTACCGAAATTTCGACAAAGTATCCCCTGAAAATGAGAAGTTTTGACCAAGCATTACAATTTACATTCCCATTTCTACAACTCTCATTCTACAATCTCATCTCCAAATATAGATACATATACATATCTAGGTTCATCAAACAACATAAGTCTACACACTTTCAAAACAGAAGAAGTTAGGTTTCTACATCACATTCACATGGTTCACGTTTTACATGATTTGTTTACAACTCACGACAATGCATTAAAATACAAAACAAAGCTTATGCTATCTATTCCATGAAACTCCTACGCTTGCTCAGGAGTCGCTCGGACCCCGCCTCCAAGCCATAACTTGAAACTATGAAGGGGTGTAATACCCTGTCCCTTAATTAGGCTACTGTGTTTTAGCACCATTAAAAATAATTTCTAAATAGTTAATTGTATAGTTTACTGAGTGGGCTTTCCAAAAAGTCCAAGTTTGGCCCAATTCGAGCTCATTAGCTCAGTGATCCGACTCATTGAAGTTAGAAGGAAAAAATTGTAATTTATCTTTTGTTAGCCTCAAGGTTCCAACCTAAGGATATTTAGATAATTTTGATGATGACAAGACATTTACATTTAATATTTCAATTAGAATTGCATGATGATACATGTATCACGGAGAAGAAAGTCCATTCTTTTAAAGAAAGACGTGTATTGAATATCAAGACCTACAAAAGTGAAGATCGAATGGCTCATGGATCTTGAGGACTCAAATAGAAGACTGGAGCTTATTGAAGATCAAGGTTGTGTCTTTAAATTTAAGTCATGAGTGTTAGGTTTCAATGTAAACTCACTCATTGTTTTGAATACCATGGCTCAACCCAAACTCTAATGGACCATATGACTTAACACTCTTATAGAAAACATTTTGGATAAGTCCTTAATACATTGACCAAGCATGGGAGACAAAATGAACACATTTTGAAAAGGCCCAAGGATCAAAATGCAAAATATAGAGCAGTCAAACAATCCATCAATCGATTGGTATGTCGACTGATGACTGTTGAAAAACATGATTAAGTGTCTGATAATGACAGTCAATCCATCAGTCGACTGATGTGTGTACCGGTCGATCCATTAGTCTAATTATATGTTTGAATTTATCTCTGATGGTTTCAGTCGATCCATCAGTCGACCGTCTGATCGACTAATGACTGTGCACATATTGAAAAATGTCTTTAAAAAATTTAGTCGACCCATCAGTCGAGTGATTAGTGGAATTTGTCACCGTTTTAAGCATTTAATGCGCATTCCAACGGGCAAAAACTCTCACTTAATGCTCCCAACGGCCAAAATTTTGAAATATCTATATATACCTGCCTTAATGAAGGTTCAACACCACTTTACTACTTAAGAATCACTGGCAATCAATTCAATCCATTCTAGAGGTCAAAATCCCCAATCTCTTGCAATCTTACATTGAGCCATTTCTATTCAAATCTTTGAGTGACTCTCAGTGAGCTTGATTTGTAATCTTTAAGAGTGACTCCAGTGCTTCAAACTTGTAATCTTCTACATTTCTTTGAGAGATAAATTTGTAAAGGGTTGGTGTAACCCTAGTGAAGAAGAAGGGTGCCTTCAACTTCAAAATCAAAGAGGTGTTCTCTACATGCTTTGTAATAGGTTTCTTCTCCACCTTTGAAGGAGAAGTATAGTGCATTCAATCCTCAAGTGGTGTACTTGAGGCAAGGACGTGGACAAGAACGCCGAAGCTCGTAAAAATCTTGAGTTCAATCTCTCCGTCTCTTCTACTCTATTTTTGTATTTACTTTTGCTCATTTACACTTTATTTTTCCAATTAGTGTAATAAAAGAAAACCCAAAAAGTTTGCATTGACCCAATCCACCCCCCTATCGGGTCAATGTCTGGACAACAATTGGTATCAAAGGTCGATTCTCTAGAAAACTTAACCATTTGAGAAATCGACCGAATGGCAAAGTTTGGGGGAATTTCTTATGGTGAAGGTTGTTCCATTAATAGACCTCCGTTGTTTAATGAAAGTGATTACAATTTTTGGAAAACTAGGATGCAACTTTTCTTGCAATCAATGGACCATCATATACGGGAAGCTATTGAAAATGGGCCACTTGTCCCAAAAGGAAAGTTGGCCTTACTCCCAAACCCAAAGAGCTTTGGGATGAGAGTGATCATAGGCTTAATCAATTTAACTCTCAAGCATGAACATTCTATTTTGTTCTCTTGACCGAAATGAATTCAATAAAGTATCCTCATGCATATCCTCATGCAAATCGGCCAAAGAAATTTGGAATAAACTTGAAGTGACCTGTGAAGGCACAAATCAAGTAAAGAAATAAAAAATCAATAGGCTTGTCCATTCATATGAATTGTTCATTATGGAACCAAATGAGTCTATCACTTCCATGTTCACTAGATTCACTAAAATTATAATGAACTTCATGCTCTTGGCAAGACCTATTCTAACGAAGAAAATGTTAGCAAAATTCTGATTTTTGTCAGATTCTTGGGATGCTAAGTCAATGGTAATAGTAGAAGCAAAGGACCTCACTAAATTGGGACTTGATGAGCTCTTGGAATCTCTCATGACCCATGAGATCACCATGAATGGTCAGAAGGAACTTGCTAAAGAAAAGAAGTCCATTGCATTCAAAGCATCACCTAAAGAGATCAATATTGATCAAGAAGAAGAAAAAGATAGTGAGGATGATAATGAAGACTTAGTCTTGATCACCTGAAAATTCAAGCGGGTCACACCCTGATCCGGATGTGGGCCCAGAATGCAACTATTTTTTTATTTTTTTTACAATTCTTAACTAAATTCTACTGAAGTCCATGGGTCCTCAAGAAAGCTGTTGAGTCTAGAAAAATTACATTTTTACCCTTCAATATTGGATTAGTTAGTCTTTATTTTGTAAATATAAGATGCATTTAATATGATTTTCTAGCTTTGTAGATAAATTTGGGAAATATAGGAAAAAGTCATAAATCAGTGGATAATTGTCGGAAGTGAGCTTAAAATGCAAGGTTTGGAATTTTATAATTAATTCATACCACTTATTAGGATTTTCAATGTAAATTGATTAATCTAGATCCATTTATGAGATTTGGATTAATTCAATACTTAGATTTTTAAGTGGGTGATTAATTATTTAATTCCAATGAAAGAGAACTCTACAATTAAAGAAGGCCAAGACTTTGAAATTAAGATCCATGGGCCAGAGATCCACTGCAAATGGGCCAAGCCAATGTGAATCCACGTCCAGCAAGCCCAAGCCCATACTTCAATTCAAGAAGTCCAAGACAAACTCAAGATCCAATGCTCCATGACTCATATTCGAGTTTTGTAAGTCCAAAATCCACATAAGCCCAAGATCCCCATTCATTTTCATCCACACCATTCATTAGCCAAATCATGTAATCTAAACCACTCATCTCATGCATTTCATCCACACCATTCATTTCATATCACTAAACATAGGAAACCTTAGAGCCACCTATCAAATCCAAACTATACATGCATCATGTTAAGATCTAGGTCATTCAATCCATCCATCATTTAGATTAACCTTAGGATTATGATCATCCATGCATCACCTATTCATCCATCCATTTAAATCACCCATCACCTATTAAAGCCATTAGATCTAGGCCAATCAATCATAGCCATCCATTCATAAACCCTAGATTTAATGCAAAACCCTATAGTTTAGCACCCATGTGCATAGCCACTATGCATCACACGAAAATCACAAACTTAGAAGCCTTCATACGCACGGATCTTCCTAGATTTCCTCTCCAATCCATCCACTTCACCTATATCCTATCTTGTCTCCCAATCCAATCCAACAAAAATAAGCCATACACAATTTTCTCCTATTTCATCTCATTGCATTCGATTTTTCCACCTTCATTCCATGTCACACACGATTTTGCACAATCCCATCTAGATCCATTTGAATTTCACTAGGTCAACCCTCCATCATCTCATCCATCCATCCATATTAACATTTAATCCTAGCCATTCATTGCACAACCAAAACCTAATCATTCATAGACAAATTCGACCATAGCCATTCATTCCTATCTTCTCTCCACCTTTACTTAGCCACCAAACCATTATCCCAAAATTCGTGTATACCCTATAGCAACCCTAGATTTTCTATCTTTAATCCCATCCATTCACCATAGGTCAGATCCAATCCATGCCATCTGTAACACCCCGAATTTTCAAGCTAGGGATATATATGGAAATTGTCCATTTAATTTATGAATTAATGTATATGGACCTTAGATGGGTAAGGTGTTGGGTCAATTGCCTAATTAAGACCCAACGGATATTGGATAAGGTTCAATTGAAATTAAATGGGTAAGATGTATTCAATTGGGGCAAGATTGCTAATTGGGTCAAAAGTTGTTAATTGAGTCAAAATGGCCAATTGGGACCCAATGGGTCGTGTTTGACTTGGTTGACTACCAAGTAAGTCCAAGCTTAATTAGGTTGGGGCTGATTTATGTTGGAAATGGAATCAAATAATTGAGTTGATTCAAATGAATTAAATGAGTTGAATTAAAGAGGTGATTTGAGTTAAATGGATGAGTTGAGTTAAATGAGTTGGATGGGAAGTTATGGGGACCTTCATCTCAAGTGAGTAGAGTGGGAAGATGAGGGGTTGTAGTTGTTTCAAGACTCAAGTCAAGGGTCACACGTTGGAGGGGGGAGTTTCATCTCATGCATGAAACTCCAAATGGTCATTAATGGGGACGGTTTTGGGTTACACAAACCACATCAATGCTAGCACAAATTGGGAAGCTTGGAGGGTTTCCATCTCAAGATGGAAACCCAAAAGACACACGTTGGGAGTGTTTCATCTCAAGGATGAAACCTCCAAATAAAACTTAAAGGAGGGAGGTGAAAGGGCATGAGAGTTACCAAGGGGTGTCACCAAATGACACCACCTTTGGCCGACCCTCATGGATCAAGATGAGGAAGTTGGAGAGTTGTGTTGTTACACAAGGTACATGCTAGGCTACACGTTGGAAAGGGTGGGAGTTTCATCTTATGGGATGAAACTCCATATAGATCATTATGAGGAAGTTGAAAGGACATGGGAGTTACCAAGGGGTGTCACCAAAGGACACCACCTTTGGCAACCCTCATTAACCAAGAGAAGGATTTGTCTTAAAGTCACACTCTTCCTCTCCCTCTTAGCCATTCCCACCTCTCAAAGACAAGAAACACTTGGTGTTTTTCTCATCTCACTCTCTCCCTCTCTCACACAAAGTCGACCACTCTCAAAGGCAAAGGACTTGGAGTAGTTTTTGGATTCCAATCTTTTCTCTCTCTCAAACCTACACTCTCTTGGCCGAAACCTCTTTTCGGGTTTTCATTCAAGATCTCTCAAGCACTCTCGGCTAAAGATCAAGAAGGGAAGAAGGAGAGGCTAAGGAAGGAAAGGAACAAGCCGGAGCAAAGGACAAATTGGAGGAGTCGAGGAAACAGTAAGTGCTCGATAAATTTTATAAACTAGAAAAGAAGGTCAAGGATATGGTTCGGCCATTGCATGGCCGAACCCTAATCTTTATGATGGATGAAAGAACCAAAGGTGAACCACATGGCCGAACCCCATAGAAAGAGTCAAGGAAGTTTATGGGTTTAAAATGATTTTTAAAGGGAAGAACATGGACCATAGGGTTCGGCCATTTTGTATGGCCGAACCCCATGAAAAGACATTGGATTTGAAGGAAGGAAATCACAAGTGTATGTGTTTGATTTTGTTAAAGTTTTAAAAGGATTTAAATGGATGGAGGTATGAGAACCAATCATAGATGCATGGTAGTTTTTAATGGAAATAAGGAACCATAGGGTTCGGCCATGTGTATGGCTGAACCCCATAGAGAGATAATGATGGATGGTGTGTCATGTTTAATTAATTTTGAAGATGGTTAATAATTTAGAAAGGTGTTGGGTTGTTGGATCTACAAGAATGGAAAAGGGGAGCACCAAAACCCAAGGGTGAGGTTCGGCCATGGTGTATGGCCGAACCCCACCAAGTACTCTTTATGGTTTTAGATATCATAGGGTTCGGCTATGTGTATGGCCGAACCCCATGAACCTTTTGGTGGATCATTTTTGGGACTTGGTTATAAGTAAATAAACCAATTAATTAGCCATGGATGATTAATGGCATAGAATGTAATTAAGGGTGAAAAGGATGAACCATGGGTTCGGCCATGGTGTATGGCCGAACCCCATGGAAAATATTTGGTGGATTTAAATGTTAATCAATGGTAAGTAATTGTGGTACAAGTGATTAGATGTATGAATCAAGAGGTCATGATCTTGTATCTAACTTAAAGATCAAAGGGTTGAAAGATGAGCATAAAACCAAGGAAGTAAGGTTCGGCCATGTTGTATGGCCGAACCCCACTAAGGAATTTTTATGGACTTAGGTTGTTGTGTGTGTAAAAAGTTTAATGTGTGAATGATTAGATTAATGGAGTGATGATTGAGTAATAAATAAAGGAAGGGCTAAAATCAAAGTAAGTGAGGTTCGACCATGGTGGATGGCCGAACCCCACAAAGGTGTGTTTATGGACTTAGACTAAATGGTAAATCAAATGGATTATGGATTGACTTGTTGATATGTAACAAGGTGAGGGGACCACACAAACAGTGTGCGATCTTGATCGGTTGCCGGTTTAAAGCTCAAGGACACCTTACTTGTCTTGGGTAGGATTCCTACATCATTGAAACCATGGATATGTATTATGTACTTATGGTGATTTTATTTCATGTTTGATAAGTTATTTTGGTATCAAACAATATGTTGCAATTATGGGATTTTCATGCTATGTTTTGTAATATTCTATAGCATGTTGGCATTTGCATCTCATGCATGGCATGGGAGGGATGATATATAACCGGAGACCCACGCTCCATCGGGGCGTCCGTAAATCGTGAGGGGATGTTATGTAACCGAAGACCCACGCTCCGTCGGGGCGTCCGTAAGTCTTGAGGGGATACCTTGATGAGGAGCTTTCCATCAAGAGGATACTGTGTATGAAATGTAACCGGAGGTCCACACTCCATCGGGGCGTCCGTAAGTCATGAGGGGATACCTTGATGAGGAGCTTTCCATCAAGAGGATACTGTATATGAAATGTAACCGGAGATTCACACTCCGTCGGGGCGTCCGTAAAACATTCGTGGGGCATTGATGTGGAGCTTTCCATTAAGAGGATGTTTTGTGATGGGTGGGACTCATTGCATATGATAAAATGGCATGACATTGAATCGGCATGATTATGATCTTTATTATCATGCAAGTTTTCTGGTTTTTATCTGTATGATTGGATCTCTATTATCATACACTGTTTTGGATATGATGCTTTACAAGTATGATATGGTATATTATATCTAGATTTTATATACTAACCCATGTGTTAGCCCTAATTGGAATACCTACTGGGCGCGCTGTGTAACGCCCTACTTCTACCCTACTTGATGATACAAGAAGGGAACGGAACGAGGACGTGATTGGAGCCAAGCTTAGAAGCTTGGATGATTAAGTTTTATGTTGTTTATGTTATTGGGAATTGTAATAACGTAGATTTATTTGATATGGATTGGATGGCAAAATGTTTGGATATTTGACTAAGTACTTTGCTATCTAAAATGGAGTAGACTTAGGTTCTATCCGCAGTTAGTTTAGGTTATATTCCGCAAAGATTATATTTTACTATGTGTGAACCATTCTCATGGACTTAGTCCATGCATACAAAGGTTTGGCCAGTTAAGAGTCAAACTTTAGAAGTCCGGACTTAGCTCGCGTCGTGACGTCTCGCTCTTGCTCACTCTTCTATTTAAAAAAAAAAATACTCTGATTTTCGTAAAGCATAGTGAAAAAGGGCGGGGCGTTACACCATCCATTTATCAACTTGAAACCAGATTTAATCTCCACCCTCCATTCAGTCCTTGAGTCCTATAAATACCCCAACAACCCATAGCCATATTCGAATTTGATCTGGAGCACAAGAGGACCTAGGCTGAGGAGAAAAGATCAAGAGACAAGAAGGCAGGAGTTCCCACACGATTTTACAAGTGAGAGTTGTACATTTTCGTCTCCATTTTGTTTATCCTGTACTCAATTTATGAATCCCTGTATTAATTATTTCATTAAATAATAGTAAGACGTTCCTTTAGGATCCTGAAACATCCAATTTTCGAAGTTCATTAATGATTGTTTTGAATCGATTTTAAGTTTATGAATTTTGTTTTATTAAATTGGATGTGAAATAGTTAAACTTAGGTTGTAAGTGTTGAATCTAAGTTACTAAGGCCCGATTTCTTAAATTAAAGTTTATAAGTCTTGATTTTAAAGATGAACATGAATCGAATGATGGATTTTTACGTGAATTTCAGCCCTAGGTTTTGCTATTATTTATTTACTTTCCATAATGAGGGATCTATTCCAATAACCACCTTTTCAATTATGCACTTTTACTTTATGTCATTTATTTTTATTGTCAATTTATTTTCAATATCTGCTTTATTTTATTTTGCATGTATACTGTATTATAATAATTGTTTTCCATTCTTTAATTCTTGTTTCATGTATTTTAATTATTTTGTTTAAAACCACCTCTCTAACATGTGTTAACTAGATTGAGACTTAATCTAATTGGATTTAATTTTGTCATCTTAATATTGTGTGTGAGATTGTTTATAAATTCTAAATTGATCCAGTATCTTAACTTTATTTAATTAATGTTCTAATGATTGGATCTATTTATTAAAAATAAGATTTTTTTAACTTGGATTTAAATTTATAAGAACAGGAGTATTTCTTAAGGGAGGCTAATTTAAGATCTAAATTTTTAAAAAACATAACTTTTCAAATTCATATAGTTGAGTTTACACATATATAAATACTTATTATATTTGTCTCTGTGAGATCGAGCTCGTACTCATAACTCTATACTATAAATGGTACATGCACTTACGAGATAAAATAAATTTAAAACTTTTTATATCATCAACACAAGCCAACCCAGGTCCAACAAAAATGTCACACATGTTCACTGTTTATGAATTCACACGTGTACCATAAGTCTCCATACTCAATAGAAATTATAATACATCACATAACACATTAATATGTTACATCAGAGTAGCAAACAGAGTCATAGTGGGTTATACATATCTAAAGTTATCGTGCCACATGAGGCACGTTTATTACAACCCATAATAAAACACATAATATTCAATTTTATTTATCTTCTAACGAGGCACCAAGGGTTCCTCAGCTCCCTCCTCAGGTTCAAACCCTGCATTCTAAGGGACGTGAGAAACTTGCCTAGTGAAGAGAACTCAAAATGTAAGTTAGATTCCATAACATGCAGGTAATGGTGTAATTATGCATAGTTACTATTATATGACCCATTTTCACCCTAGGATAATTTTCCAAGAACATTGTCTATCAACATGTGTTCTATACAGGGATTTATCACTAAATCATATTCCATCAAATCATACGAGTATTTCTCACCAAGTCATACCCCATCAAATAATACAGGGATTTATCACTAAGTCATATCTGATCACATCATACCGGGATTTATCACTAAGCCACATCCCATTATTTCGACAACTAAGTCATATCCCATTGTCCATACGTGGACCTAGTACCAAGTCATATCCCTCGTTCGAGGTTCTAAGCTGAGCCTCACCGAGGGTCCTCACTAAGCATCGGACGCATTAAATCCAACCCCCGAAAGTAAGGCTGCAACTTGCAAGTGCATACAACCATTCCATTTATAGCCTCCTGAACAAAATCTGGTCTCAGCTTACCGAGACCTCGGACAACAGAGAGTCCTCTGGGAACTCTGCTCAAGTTCTGGTAAAAATTCTTAGTCTCAAATCACCGAGACCTCGGTAGACTTTATCGAGACCTTGACCCTGTATCGAGGTCTTGGAAAATAGAGAGCTCTAAGGGCCTCTGTAAAATCTTGTTGTTCTCAGACACGCATGACCTCAAACTTTTTTCTGAGACCTCGATCCTGTTTCGAGACCTCAAACTATGTACTGAGATCTCGGTAAACAGAGAGCACTTCGGTTAATTCCTTATGTTCTCAAGCCTTCTTAGCCTATACCGATCACGCCCCTTCCTGTCAGGGCCTCCGAAGGCGTGGACAATTTTTTTTTTTTTTAAAAAAAAACTGAGCATCTACAATTGCGGAATAAACAACTCAACTTGGACTTAATCTTTTATCTGATATGAAGTTTGGACATAGCATTTGACAGCCTCGAACCTAGCCATCACACAGTCGGTTAAGTTGCTAGGCAGATGAAGGGGTCACATTGGTCCTACTTAAAAAGCAAATCTTTGACAGAACCCACCTAACACCGCAGTATGTGGACACACACTACTGGTCACAATGCAATCCAACATTTTGATTCATTCCTTTGCAGTCTAAGTAATAAATGTCACACATGCTCTACTTAACATTCGCCATCAACTAATATATACCCATCAGAATCACACGTAAGAAACGTAGAAGTTTTATTACGTGTCTACTGTGTCTCAACTGGACACATAAAGGGTTTATAAAATACCATGTTCATACATAAATATGTAAAAAACAGAAATAGAGAATTCCCAACAGCGGGGAAAATAACATAGAGGGCTTTTGCCCCTACTGCAGTTGTGGACCTTCAAGTCATTCTCCATTTGGGTTCCTTGTAACGTAAGGGATGTGAGCTAACACAACCTAGTGAAGAGAAAACAACAGATAATAAAGCATATTATCATTTTATAACATGTTATCATTCAACATTTTATACACTCAAAAATCATGTAGCTTTTCTATGAGAACAACGTCTAGCATAGTTAATCTACAATGCATGCTTTTTCTTCCTCCAAAAACAATACCCCCGTCGTTCAACGTCAATGGTACACTAAGCCGCGAATACGTGTCTACACCGTCGACAAATTCATACTCAGTGCTTCACCAAGTCCGTATGTACACCTTACACTTTGGTCTTTCACAAACCAAGTGCTCACACCAAGTAATGCACCCTACATCAACCAAATGCACATCAATGTATGGATTAAATAACCGTTCAACCCACAATATATCTTGTATGATCACAATTACACTCTTACTCTGCTAGCATGGATTCCTAAGCCCTCTCGTATAGAATCACAATAAACCAACAATTTGTATTTAACTGTACTATCATGAAAAGTAAGTACAGATAAAAACAGATCAACAGGTAGTAATCCACCATATATAATAATTGAAAATTAAAATAAATATAGGAGAATTGTATTTGTTACCGTCCTCTCTAGTCGGGTACGTCTACCCTTTACTCATCGTTTACCGTGTAAAGGTATAGTTCCTGCAACACACCGTTATATGTACAAATACGTGTATTCTAATCGGAATGGCTAGAAACTGATCTATCCCAAGATCTCTAACTGATAAACCAGTTAGCCTCTAGGCACATGATTGGATTCCGTATTTCGTTTCAAGATGGCTAGGCCTCGACATCCCATACACCTTCATGTCACATTTCATATATAGAAACATCTATCTCATCCCGTTACCTGTGAATAGTGTCGGTCTAGTATTCTGGTCTCGTTCACATCTTTTTCATCAGTATAATAACCATGGACATCCACTCATTGAGCTGGGACTAATGATAAGACAATTAAGAATTTAAATGCAAAGTGCAATGCATTTTAATAAACATAGTGTGGTTGAATATCCTCACCGTAAATTGGCGAGTGTATTTGACGAACTGTAAACGTGTTAAAATCAAGTAAATACAGTATTCGATACATGATAACATAAATATATTATATTTTTATATTTTCTTTGTTTTAACCTTTTAATTAATCGAGAAATCAATTCGCGCAACGACTTCCAAATGCATAGCAAAAAATGACCAAAAAGTCAAGAAAGTAAAATAACAGCGAGTACATGGCATTTTAAGAAGAGTTGGCATACAAAACTCATAGAACCGAAATTCAGTGCCCGTCTCATATTATCAATGGGTGATCATTACTGCGGCGTATTGAGACTGGCCCTGTAACAGCCCGGCTCATAAAAAGGGCTTAGGACTCGGCCCAGCAAGATACTGTCCGCTTTGGGCCCACATGCGCGCACACGTTCACAAGCGTGAGCCCGCACGATTTTTGGATCGGACCTGGCCCAAGTCCGGGTTTGAAACTCGTCTTGCTGGTTTGAGGGAGCAAAACTACTTATAAACCCCCTCTAAAACTCCTCAACTTCCGATTTGGGACTTGCCACAACTCCCACCCACTGCTGGGCTGTTGGATCCGACCGGCCCACTCTGTTGTCCCGTCTGACAGGGCCCAGTTTCACTTGGATCAGCCTCTCTAGGGTTTGGCCTCTGGCTCATGTATCAGGATATCACAATCCACGCCGTAAAGCACAGAGCCGCCCTCGGCTCGACCCAACGAACCCAGTGGAAGGCAGTAAGCCCACTCAGTCCGAGTGTAGAACCCGGAGCTTTGATACCATTTGTAACAGTCTGACCCATAAAAAGGGCTTGGGACTCGGCCCAGCAAGATACTGTCCGCTTTGGGTCCACAAGTGGGCACACGTGCACAAGTGAGAGCCCGCGTCTTGCTGGTTTGAGGGAGCGAGGCTACTTATAAACCCCTCTCAAACTCCTCAACTTCCGATGTGGGACTTTCCACAACTCCCACCCACTGTTGGGTTGTCGGATCCGACCGGTCCACTCTGCTGTCTCGTCCGACAGGGCCCAGTTTCACTTGGATCAACTTCTCTAGGGTCTGGCCTCTGGCTCATGGATCAGGATATCACAGGCCCAACCAATAAAGGGGAAAAGAAAGCATTAAACAGTAAGTAGTATAACGTAAATAATAAATAGAAAATAATAACAGTTCCCCAAGTCCAAATCGAAAGCATAACATGTAAATTTGGAGCGGGATAATCTTTTTGAAAACATTTTACTAAGTTACACTGTATTTAAACATCAAAAGACTTAAAATAAACATGAAAGTGGTCAAATCCATGAATTTTAAGTTACAATAATATAATTTTCAATTTTTGAAAATTTTGCAAAAAATATGATTTTACCCTTAGCAGTATTCATAATTACCCCAAGATTCACCAGACTAGTCGACCAATCGAACAGAGGAGTCAATCCTCCACTAACCGTCGAAGTGTCGAACACATTATTCTCTGATTTTTCTAGAACAATCCGTAAGGAAGTTTCCTATGAAATTTTAACCATAGATTCCTCTTAGAGAGGTCTACAATCTAAAAATATTAAATGGGCAGGAAGACTTACTAGTTGCTTCAGAAAAATTATGAGAAAATCAACACAAAATAAGCTTTCTAGACTTTGGTTTTGAGTTTCCAGAAGTTGTAGTTTCACAGAAAATAAAGCAAAAACAAAAGTTTGGAGAAGAAGAACAACAACAGAGACTGAGAGCGATGGACTAGAGTTTGGAATTCAAACCCAATGCTTTTATTCATAGATTTTCTCAAGATTCTCCTTGATGTCCCTAGCCGTTCATTTCATCAGATGAGATGAACTATTGGGAACCAAAAAGCTTATGCTGCTTTTATCCTTTCTTTTATTCCTTTTTTTTAATTCCTTTAAAACAAAATATATGAGAAAATATCTTCAAAAATATCTGCAAGTTTCTTTGCCACCAAGTTTTGTAATTTTTGACATTTTTGCAGGTCGTCTGATAAAAAATCCGAGACCGCTATCGCGTTGTGAACACGAGGCTTACTCAGGGTGGTAAAATCATATTTAGGAGGAAAAGCTAGGCTCCATCTCTACCCCTCCATTCTCTTCTTCTATCCTCCTTCTTCTTATCTAAAAATCTGAAGCAAGAAAGAGAGAGAGAGAGCTAGAAATTTCTCTTCCTCTTCCTCTCTTTGGTGCAAATCTCTCTTGAAAGTTTGGAGCTTGGAAAAAAGGAAGGAAGGACTTGAAGACTTGATTAGAGCTTGAACAAGTAACTTCTCTAACCTTCTTGGCTATTTGATTTAGATGTTAAAATGTTTTATCTCTTCATCAAAGTTCTTACATCAAAGAAACTATGGAGAGAATCTAAGAAATAGAGTGTAATGAAGAGATAATGGAAAGTAGTAGGTATTTTCATAAATTAGACTTACATGAGAAGTTTTACTTAAAATTCCTTGATGTTTAGATATTTTCTTTTAAAGTATTTTTATAACTCCATTAGAATATTTGAATGTCTTTATTTACTAGATTTTGTAAGAAAAATATTTAAAAAAAATGATATCTTATGATGAACTTACGAAAAAAGATTCATTGTAAAACTGTTTCTACAAATCAGTCTAAAAAATGGACCTTTAAACATCTCAAAATGATTTTCTAGGAATTTGTAACTATTTTTCAGATCTTCTACTATGAAAAACGTTTTCAACAAGTATTTATTCGCAATTTTCGGATATCGAAAGGTACCCAAAATAATTTCGTAAAAACATAACAGTTCTAAGATAGAAAACTGTTTTTACATATCAGTTTCGAAAATGGACCTATAACCATTTCAAAACGATTTTCTAGATATTTTTAAATATTTTTCGTGTATTCTACTATCAAACAAATTTCCAAAGAGTATTTACTACCCGAAATGATTTTTACAAAAATAGTGCGGAGTTTGTATTTCAAAACTAGAAAGGCTAGATTTGGGCATCTTCATTAGATCTGAAATTTTATTTTCTAATAATGAGTCTTTTGTTCCTAAATTCTGATTCGCTAAAAAATATATAAATGACTTTAAAAAATTGGAGTTTTATGAATTATGTTTAAGTGGAGTACTATGGGAAAATGACCATTTTACCCTTTGTTAGGACAAAACACACATGTAGAGTCATTTAGATTCTAACGACCTTCGCCAAATGACACTTAAAGCTTAATGAAGATTTTTATAAATTTAATTAGAGGGTTTTTACACTATAATGACGTTAGGATTATATGCTGACACATGTGAACAAACGAAGGGCCAAAGAGTAAACTCGGGATTGAGCGAGCTAACTCGCGGAGTGCTTGCCAAATATCAGGTAGGTTTTCCTACTCCGTTGAAATGCTATGGGTGTGGACCTAATATTTTGTACATGAATAGGCAAATGATGAATTGAGTTCCTTTGAAAATCATGTATTCTCGATTTATGATTTATAGCACTATAAGAATCAAATGATATGATTATATTAAATAATACCTTTGAATGGTTTTGTTTTTATGAAGTTAATACCTCGAATGATTTTGTATCACATGAAAATAAGCAGTTTTTGAGATATCTTGAATATGTGATATTATGAGAATATGATAGATTCCAACTACATGGAGTTTTGAAGTACTTTGGGATTTGTAAATCATACATAGAGAATCTATATGAGTATGTTGAATAGAGCTGAAATGTTTTGAAAGTATAAAACATTTATGGTGAAAAGATATTTTTATGCCCTTAATAATGATTGGAGATATATCATATGTATGGACATTAGCATTCATTTGCATTCATATTCCTCATGCATGAAGCATGGGATGAGAAATACATGAAATGATAACCAAGAACCAATTTGTCCAAATGGACCTTAGGGTCGTGATCATTGTTATGGGGTTACTGTCAACGAACCAAAGTGCCGAATGTCTGGACGGGCTTTGATGTCGTGTTTTGATTGACAAATCAAAGTGCTGAATTGTCTTAGGTTGGCTTTGATGTCGTGTATGTATGGCCAAGAAAGAATGTTTCACCGGTGGAACCGGTTGAGTTTTATGATGACATGTAACAGGACACCCCAAAAAGATGAATATGAAATGAGTATACGGGAGAATGAAATGCCCCGTTGTTCTAAAGGAAATGTTGAAATACGACATGATGAGGGTATGCATGAATCATGACACCCATGGCATAATACATTGCACATTGATGAACATTTACATAATTGGCATATGGTATTTTGAAAAGATAAGTGAATATAATTGCATTATAAGTATTGGGTTGACATCATTATGATAATGAAATTATGAGATAAGTTAGGTATGAGTATGATACCTTATAATGAAATATGTATTATGTTTTCAAATATAAGCTTTAAGTTGAACATGAGATTCTTAGTATGATAAGTATTTTGAGGAAAAGTATTGAAATATTTATACTATTATGGTATGACTAAGATATGAGAAAGGTTTTGAGAAAAGCATTATTTATGATTTCAGTTATGAGATTTTTAGTATGCAAAGAAGTATGAGGTGAGTATGTACCTTTGATATTATAAGTAAATGAGTTTTGAGAAATGTTTGGAGGTTTACATATAAGGTATACAATATGTAAGTGTTTGATTTTCAAAGTACAAGTACGTATAATGTCTTACACGCCATAGTGCATATTATGTGATTGGAATTCCTACTGGGGACGTTGACTAAGCCTATAAATTCCCCCTGTAATGACCTGGCCCGATATTTCGGGGTCTTAGAGAGTTTTGTGGATCTTCCAATTATTTTTGGTGTTTTGGTGGCAGTGAGAATTGTGTATGCTCTGTGGTGGGCCCCAGTTCTCCCGGTTTCAAGCTCTGAAGCTCAAAGGTCATTTTGGTAATTTTAATATTTTAATTATTTTTGTCATTTAAATTATTTGAAAATCACATTTTGGCCGCCCCTTCCTATTCCCCTCTCTTCTTCTATCTTCCTCTCCTTCCCCTTCCCCTTTGAAAACCCTAGCCGTCGCCCCTTCCTTCTCTCCCTCCTCTCGTCTCTCTTCCTCTTTCCCAAGCAAACCCTAAAACCCCCTTTTGCCGCCGCCGCATCGACCTCCACCTTGCCCTTCTCCTTCTATCTGAAACCCTAAATCACCCTCCCTTCTACCGCCGCTGTCGCCCCTCTTCTCTCTTCTTCAGATCCCTCTTTTCCTTTCGGTCCTTCTTCCTCTCCTGCAAACCCTAATTTTGGCCCCCCTTGTGTTGTGCCACCGCGACCATTGTCTTTCTCTTCTCTTTCCTTCCCTCCCCTTATCCTCTTCCAAAACCCTAAACCTGTTATCATCGCCGCCGCCGTCCCTCCTCTCCTCTCCCCTTTTTTCCTGTTTGCTTCTGCAACTGAGTTGAGCTTCCCAGGCCCAGTTGCAGTTCGGGTCTGACCCAACTGATTCGACTCGTTTGGCCTTTCGGGCCTCCAAGCTTTCTAGGCCCAATTTGTGAGCCCAACGTCAGGCCCATGAGTTTTGGCCCAAAGCCTTTTGAGCCTAGTTTTCCAAACCCAGCAAATCCAAGCCCAACTCTCTCTTGGCTAGGCCCAGGCCCAGTTCTAGGCCCTACCCAGTTCTAGGCCCTGCCCAGGCCCGTTTCAGGTCCACTTCAGGCTCACTTCTAGCGTGTTTTGGAGATCTTTTCTAGAGTGCTTCTAGATCTTCTTTAGCTCGTCCTAGCCCATTCGCAGGATCGTTCTTAGTCATTTCGGCCAGTTTTGCGGGACCATCCTAGTTTTGCAGACCTGTCCCAGTTTCTCGAGCTCGGTAGCCGTGCATCGCCTCCTTCAATCCTTCGACCCGTTTTCTTCACTCGGAATTTCGAAAGCGCACACAAGTGAGGAGACTTATCACAATTTAGCATGCATTGCACATATCAAATATGTACTTCTGGACATGGAGTGATTCGAATGGGTCCCTCTATTTATTAAGCCACTCGGTAATGGTGAACCGTTGAGAATGATTATGTGGAGAGTGGTTTGTTCGAGTGCACTCTTGTCCACTATACTCTATTGTGAGAAACTTTAATTGGATAAATTGATATCGAATATGACATTTGGAAGATGTTGATGATACCTTGAGTGTTTATTTATAAGATGCAAATGCAATTATGTCGAACATAGAGAGATGTGTTTAAGTAACTTGTTATGTGCTTTTGACTCACATGATGACGCATGATGTTGATTTTGGTTAGTTATGTTAGAACATGCTTATATTGTTGTACACTCTTATGTCGTTTATCTAGTTATAACATTTGAACGAATTTACGATGAGAATAAGTTATGTGCTAGATGTCAAACATAATGCTTGAGACTTAATGATGACGAGTTATGTGTCTATCCATAGCATACGAATGAATTTATGTTGAGCGCCTACTTATAATATGTGAATAAGACCATGATGAATATGGGGTTTGTGTTTGAGATCTTACTACATGCATATATTGTTACACATGCTTATGTTCTTATAATGATCATGAAATCATGTACATACATGCGAGATAACCCACAACGGACAGTGTACCGTTGGGTATTGAGATGGAGGATCTTTTTATGTGTATATGTTTATGATGACGTGATGATGTTGGTTGTTGGGAGGACTTCCCCGTTACGCTTCGGCGGTTGAGACCCCCATAGGGGATGCGGGTCTCCCCGTTGCGTTCCGGCTGTTGAGGTGCCTGGCCTAGAGTTTGGCTCTTCCGAGCGTGGTCGAGGTGGTTTTCCGACACGGCTCGTGTGGTTGAGGCAGTTGTGTGTTTTATCATCGAGCGTTGTCGAGATGGTTTTTCGACATGGCTCGTGTTGGTGAGGCAGTTACGTATTCTTTAGTCTCCCGATGGTACTGATGGGGAGACCGGAGTTTGTTGGAGGACCCGATGTGGGCTATCGAGATGATGTCTCGATTTTGGTCGGTGGATGTTGGTTTGTGGTGTATTTGGATTTCATGCATATGAGTACTCTCGTTATTATGATATTCTGCATTCGTACGCATAATATCCACTTATGTTGCTAACTTGTAATAAGCATTATATCCTCATTGGGTTGGTTAGCTCACCTCTTACCTTTCAGGTACCCCGATCGCGGAGGGGCCGTACAGGCCCTTTGAGTAAGCACCTGGGAAGGAGCGATAGTAGTTAAACATTTATGTTCATGTTTATGTTTTAAACTTGGAGACTCTAGTTGTATGAGCTTTTTATTCATGCTTGTTCAGATGACTGTATAACTATGTTCAATTAGTCAAATGTCATTTATTATACTTCTTGACTTTTTGAACTTGTGGTTTGTGAGCGGGAGGTTGTACTCGTTTTCAAAAAAAAAAATTTAGACCCGATAACTATCTTTTACGACTTTTGAGATGTTTCGGAGATAACGCGTCTGTAGCGGGACGGGGCGTTACCCCCCCCCCCCCCTCTCTCTCTCTCTCTCCAGATTGTGTATGCAGGTTGAAGTGCGTAGATAAAATCAGATCAAGTGATAGTCAAATATGAGCGAGATATACATGAGATTGAAGTTTGAATAGCTTGGCTTAATGTACTTGTAAAGTTGGAAATTAGAAGACAATGTAAATTTGTAAGAATGTCGTTATTTTGGGGATTGAAATATTTATGACTGAGAGCATGTATTTTAAGTTGTTTTGTATTTGATTCTAGTTAGTGGGAATTCTTTATCTTGCTATGAGACGTGTTGACTATTTATGAAAACGTATAAAATGTTTTAAATTTCCGCAGGATTATGAGTGTGTGCAAAATATTATGTACACACTAGTTGGGCCAGTCAAGGGTTAGGTCTTCAGTCTCAGACTTGGCTCGCGTTGTGACGCTCGCCTCCCTCTCCACTAGAATATTCCTAATATATTACTCTGATGACAATGATTAGAGGGAGGGGCGTTACACATCTATTTTCTTTTTTCTCTCACACCGTCTGACTCTTGAATTTATCTTTCATTGGTTGAAGGCAAGCATTTGCCCTGACTTCTTTATTTATTTATATTGGGTATGATTACTTTATGCTGTAGACCTTAGGCTACCAGATTGATCAAATTTTCTTGTGTTGACCTTTTAATCCCACCCCAAGACAAAACTCCTTTTAGTCGTTTGATTCAAACGATTCTCTGGAACATGTATTCCGTTGTATGTTCTTTGAATGGGATAGCTTTTTGGCATCAATGAAATGTATATTATATACATATTGTACTTCTTTCGAAGAATTCTTATACTATTCATGTTTTATTCTATTCATGTTTTATTCATCATCCCATCTTTCAAAGATATAGATAATAATAATACCTTAGGACTGCAATGACCCCACAACCGTCCCGGGTGGGTTTCAATATTTCATTACCTTGCTTTATTACAATGTATGACCAAGGTAACCAATGACTCAAATTCCATCTACTCAATTTTCCTACAAAGTATTTAAGGCTTTATTTGTCCTTTGAACGATTAAAGTTGTTTCATTAATTTCTATTCTTTTACTTCATTCTTTGAAAATCATTTAATAACTCTCATATTTCTAGATAGTTTTATCACCTTATTGAAGTAAATCATTACATGCTTTTAAACTGGTAACATCTATTTCCCTTCATCCTTAAAGCCATGTAGCACAGGTATGCTTCTTTATTTTCTAATTTATATTAAATCCATTTAATTGATTAATTTAGTCCATGACTTTTAAACCTACAAGTATTGGCTACTTTTACAGGGTAGCTATCTTTTGTTATTATATTTTATTCATTCAAACCTCACCCTGTTTCACCCATAACATATTGCATGTGTGTCATCCGTTTTTTCTTTTTTCCATTATTACTTTGTGTTGCATATCTTTATCAGTCAAAGCCTATTTTCAAGCATGAAAATTTACATCCATTTATTTAACCTTCGTTTTATGTGATTTCATGTGGTTATATCCTATTCTTAGATTTAAAGAAACAAAACAAGTTTCAAGGTATTTTGGGTCTTTCACCATTTTATTTTGTTCACAAGATCCAACAATACAATTTAATAACTGGGTCCTAAGTTTTCAAATGGGCAGTCCATAAACCCAAACCTTTGTATATGTGGTCTTTCCTACTAAGTTAAATTATTGAATATTTGGAAATTATAATTGGCATCTTTTTTATTTTATTTTAGTTTGATGTAAAATTATCAGTAACTTAAAAGGAGCAGTTACTTAGTGCTTAGGCAAGGTCTCTGTCGTCTCGTTAGCACCAAGTTGAATTAGGCAAGATTTGACAATGCAACGTGAGGACTCAACCTCCATCCTTAGCCTTGGACCTTAGAAACACCTCATAAGAAACACCTCATACACTTAATTAGTTCAAGTTAGAAGTGATACTAATAATATTTAGAACTATATGCAGCACTTCCCGGATTCCTTGTTACGTGATTTCAACTTGGAAAGCGTTGGATTCATCGTTTACACTTCACAAAACTTTTAAATTGAGAGTAACTCCGACACTTTCGTGCTATTCCGTGATTCATACCTCTTCGACCAGGTAGATTTTCCTACTTCGTTGAAGTACTACGAGTGCAAATCTAAATGATTGTTATTGTTATGAAATTGTTTTCATTTCAAATTGATATATTGTTGAGATATTTTATCATTTAGAATTATATGTATGATAGAATGAGATAGTTTTGAAAATATAGAATATCATGGTTATGCTTTGGAAATACATATCAAATGTATATTATTGTTATATGATATCAAATGAGAATTTTGGCAAGATTTGTGATACGAGGAAAATGATGTTATCCTGAGATAATGTATTATGATATATTTTGAATATATGATGTCAAGTGTGTGATTTGTGGAATGTATTTTATAAAGAGAATAGAATAATATCTACGTTTTTGAGATGATTAAAATCCTGAGATGCAAGAGCATTGGCATTCATATGCATTCATAATCCTCATGCATGTTGTAACACCCCTCCCTCTAACCACTGTCATCAGAGTAATATATTAGGAATATTTTAGTGAAGAGGGAGGCGAGCGTCATGACGCGAGCCAAGTCCGAGTTCGAAGACTGGACCCTTGACTGGCCCAACTAGTGTGTGATTGATAACATTTGCACACACTAACATAAATCTGTAGAAATTTAACATTTATTTCATTGCATGAATAGCCAAACGCATCTCAAAGCAAATATAAGGAAATTCCTAAGATAATCATACACGAGTCAAATAGAAAATACTTAATTACAAAGTTCCAAGTCATATTGCCATAAAATTCCCCAAATATTACATGAACATTCTTAATACATAACATTGTCCTACTATTCCCAAAAATACATAAGTCCACTTCACTAGTCCAAGCTTTCTTCTTAGTTCTTCGTCTTGTCTACATTCGGCCATCGCTTGGTCCAATTTCATCTACGTACTTCAAACCTACATACACAATCTAAGGGGGGAATTTATGGGCTTAGTCAACGTGCCCAGTAGGAATTCCAACCACATAATATGCACTACGGCGTGTCATACCAAGACATTATACATATTTGTACTTTGAAAATCAAACACTTACATATTGTATACCTTTTATGTAAACCTCCAAGTATTTCTCAAAACTCATTTACTTATAATATCAAAGCTACATACTCATCTCATACTAGAAATCTCATAATTGAAAATCATGAATAATACTTTTCTCAAAACCTTTCTCATATCATAATAGTATAAGTATTTCAATACTTTTCCTCAAAATACTTATCATACTAAGAATCTTACGTTCAACTTATTATGGAAAGCTTATATTTGAAAACATAATATATATTTCATTATAAGGTATCATACTCATATCTAACTTATCTCATAATTTAATTATCATAATGATGTCAACCCAATACTTATAATGGAACCATATTCACTTGTCTTTTCAAAATACCATATGCCAATCACGTAAATGCTCATCTATGTGCAATGTATTATGACATGGGTGCCATGATTCATGCATACCCTCATCATGCCCCATGCATAGGTATTTCAACAACTCATTTAGGACAACGATGCATTTTATCTTCCCGTATACTCATTTCATACTTATGTTTTGGGGTGTCATAATACATATCATCATAATTTAAACTTGATCCATCGACAAAGCATTTATTCCTTGGCCATACACGTACAACATCAAAGTCTGCCCGGGTCAATTCAGCACTTTGATTCGTCAATTCACTTTACATAAATACGACACTAAAGCCCGTTCGGACATTCGGTACTTTGGTTCGTTGACTGTCACCCCCATAACAATAATCATGACACTAAGGTCTATTTGGACTAACTAGCCCTTTGTTTTCACTCCATGTGCAACGCCCCGACCCGGAAGTGAGCCCGAAATGCCACTGAATTTTTTTTTTTTTTAACTAATTTCCAAAGCTTCTAAATGTGCTGGATCAAAGGCTATACCCAGAAACAAAGGCTACACATGATTTCAACATGTGGACTCAAACACATACCATAAGCCTACCCACAAGCAAACCCAAACCACATAATCACAAAGTTCCATAAACGAAATATTATTCAATCAAAACAGAGTAGCTACGGTCACATATTGGTTTAATACACATTCCAACACATAAAAGTACCACATACGGTACTTTACACAAATCATGGTTCCAAAGAACCAAAATCAACAAGTCCCCGTCAAAGGGAGAAAACCAAGACCGCGCCAAAGCTTATCCTTCCTAAGCTCGATACGGAGGTTCCTCCTCCTCGGGTACATCTCCTGAAAGGTGAGTGGGGTGAGCTAACTAGCCCAGTGAAAGAAATATAACAATGCAGTCTAATGAACATCAGGTTAGTCAAATAATCAACATTTTCAAAATAACAGTTCAAAGCTTGCCAAAATCTCATTATCAGTCCACAACTGCCACCATCCACCGTAACCCCTAGATACTACACTGAGACCAATAGAATTATGTCCCGACACGGTCAAAATACTTCTTGCAAGTACATCTCCGTACACCCCAAAAACCAGTATTGACACACCTGAAGTCAACAACTGTCGACCCACCTGGTCCAGTAGATGTAAACAGACACACACAGCTCGGCAATGGTTCAATAGTAAAGGGTACGTGGAAGCAATATTAACATCATCACAACACTTAAGCGTATCACATATGATAAACATCATAAATATTTACAAGCACTTTTCACAATAGTGCATCATGTGTAGGCATATGAGTGGGTTCATCAACACTGATTCTTGAAACCACTCATTGCTCAAGATCTAATCTTTTTAACCTGATTTACCCCTACTGCAATGTTATGTCTCCTCACCGAAAATGTGTGGTATCGAAGTTTCTATCAACATTCAAATAGATATACAATCAATAAGCAGTCAGAATACATAGCATACAAAGCAATACATACTTGTAGTATTTCAAATCTATCCTGTTTTTCCAAAAATCTCTAGGGGAAATATAATTGAGTCTCCTATATGGTTTCTAACCATTTTAATTTACAATAATCAGTAATGCATATAATAAATATGTGCTCAGACCACTTCTCATATTGTCTTCTGGGCATGACCAGATTGACGTATTGAGTTATGCCTAGATTTAAAAGGTGCTAAGGCGACTACTCTTATAGCGAGTTAGGCCTAAAGGTCACTCAGTGCTCGAACCCTTCTTTTCTACCGAGCGGCAAAGTAAATCGCACAGCTATAGATAGCTACCGGGTTGAGTGAGCCACAAATAGAGAGTATCGGCCTGAAAGTGAATACAATAAGTAGTACACTATAGTATTAAGAGAAAAAAAAGGTTAGTATCATTCTTAATTATCAAAGAGTATAAACATCACATGAAAAGCTAGGGTCTAACACAAATACCTTAGATCAAACAAGACTTATCATTTAAAAACTGGGTTACTCGGAACATGCCTGAGAACCAGGTACTGTGGCTTCGGACCTTCCTAGCCACTGCCTAAACTGGTTTTTAGAACCTCGGAACATGGTTCTGTTCTGCGGAACGTTCGAATATCAAGTCTCGGACCGTCCGAGAGTGCTTCCAAACTGAAAACAGAAAACAAACTTTTGGTGGGTCTCGGTGTGTCTCGGAACATGCCGAGAGAAGCTTGGAACTTCCGATCTATTCGGTCCTTCTGAAAGAGACTCGGAACATCCCGGAGCAAAGGCGGGAGAAACAGTTAGCCCCTAGACACTTCGAAGTCCCAAACCAAGGCTTGGAACATCCGAAGGTGTCGGCTACGGAACGTCCGAAGCCCAACTCTTGAATCTTCGGAGAGTCGTCTTCTTCCTCTGTCTGCAGCAGCAGATAGTAATTGCGCCGGGAGGGTGAAATACGAATCCAGAAACAGTGGGTTTTCTGAGTTCATTTTTCACATCCAACTGGTCAGATGGACTCCTCAGTGAGTCCTTTTAACAAAGGGAATAAATTAAAACTTTAACACTTAATTAGACATCTGATTTTAGTATAAGAACTAGTGAGACACAAGAATTCCAAGGTTTTTCCTTAAACTTCAAATTCATTTTACACACTCAAATATTGATCAATTTTACTTCTGTTTGATCCTAAACTTGTTAAAATTTGAAAAGAAACACAAAGGTTACCTTCACTTCAGTTCCTAGGTTGAAAATTCGAAATTTGAAAAGTCTCCCACTTCCAAGCTACGGTCAAAATTTTGAAAAACAAAGAAGGACGACAGCTGGTTTTTCATAGAGGGTTAGATTTTTTTTATCTGGGGTGAATTCAACTGGGAAGAAGGTGAACATTATATAGACTCAGTTGATGGCTGGGTGAAAGCCACCTCACCGGCAGACCACGGGCGCTGCATGGGAGCGGCTGGCCACGTACCCGCAGCCACAGTAACGGTAACAGTAAAATAATAAATTGAAGATAAGTCCCTCTACAGGTTTCGCAAATAGGTCCTGTTTTGACTAAAATCAATTTTTAACTAAAACATGATTTAAAAAGCTTAAATAATTTAACCCAAACAGAAATGTTGGGTTTAAGAAACTCTATTTGTCATAAAATTTTGGAGGTTTAAAATTCATCAAAAGTCATAGATTTAGACAAAATCCACAATTTGACACTATTTACTTAATTTAACTTGTGTTAAATAAAAGGGTTTAAAACTTTTATTTTCAAAATTTAGAGAAATAAACTAAACCGTCATTTTAAAACCTAACATCACATGTTTTTTCCTAAAAAAATTCTTATTCCTGAAATTATCTAAAAATAATTATTTCTCCCCTTTCGGGCTCTTTTCGGGCAGTTTTAAATAATATTTTCTGAAAATAAACTAGTTCTGAAATCTTAAATTAAAAATTCTTGATTAAGGAAATCAATATCATCCATCAATAATCAGATAATTACATACATAGAGGAAATAATATTTATAAATGGTAAATTACCATTTTACCCTTCCAACTAGACGAGCTGAATCATCGAGCTTCCAAGCTCTGACTGGGCCACACCTGGTCTTTTCGTAAAGCCTTAACCGTAATCTTTAATATTAATCGGTCTAAGTATGATTTATCATAATGATCAAGTTTAATTCGGGTCAGGGTATTATACCATGTCTTTCCCATCCCTTACTTCATGCATGAGGAATATGAGTGCAAATGATGCCAATGATCTCATGTCATGTGTTGTCAATCATTCTCATGAACTTGAAGGTACTCTTTTCACAACACATATGATATACATGTATTTCTCAAGATAAATTAGAAACCCATTTAGTTGAAATCCATAACAATCTTTCAAGTGAAATATCTTACTTTTCAAAATACCTGCAAATACCTTTCATCGGGATAGCATCGTTTTCTTTATATCATAAATCTTTCCAAAATATTAATTCGATAGCACATGGTTGTAATGTATATTTCAAAAGACCTCATCTATCATATAATTCTAGAAGGTGAAATATTCCAAAGTACTTCAATTGAAAATGAACTCCATTTCATAAATCAATAATACATAATTTTCAAAGGGACTCAAATCATCATTTTCTTATTGTTTATAAGGTTTTAGATTCACACCCATTGCATTTCAACGAAGTTGGAAAACCTACCTGATATTTGGCCGATTAGCAAACAACAGCACTCCGTGAGTTAGCTCGCTCGATCCCGGATTTACGCTTTGGCCTTTATTCGTTCACATGTGTCAACATATAATCATCACGTCATTATAATGTAAAAACCCTCTAATTACATTTATGAAAATTTTAGTTAAGATTTAAGGGTCATTTGGTAAAGATCATTAGAGTGTAAATGACTTCACATGTGTGTTTTGTCCTAACCAAGGGTAAAATGGTCATTTTACCCATATTACTCCATTTAAACATAATTAAAAAAACTCCAAATTATTTAAACTCACTGATATATTCTTTAGCGAATCAGAATTTAGGAACAAAAGATTCATTATTAGAAAATAAAATTTTAGATCCAGTAAAGATGCCCAAATCTAGCCTTTCTGGTTATGAAATACAAACCGCGCACTGTTTTTGTAAAAATCATTTTGGGTTCTTTTCAGTATCGGAATAACTCGAGTAAATACTCTTTGGAAATTTGTTTGATAGTAGAATACACGAAAAATATTCAAAAATATCTAGAAAATCGTTTTGAAATGGTTATAGGTCCATTTTCGGGACTGATATGTAAAAACAATTTTCTATCTTAGAACTGCGCAATTTTTACAAAATTATTTTGGGTATCTTCCGATGTCCGAAAATTGTGAATAAATACTTTTTGAAAACCTGTTTCATACTAGAAGATCTGAAAAATAGTTACAAATTTCATGAAAATCATTTTGAGATGTTTAAAGGTCCATTTTTTGGACTGATTTGTAGAAATAGTTTTACAATAAATCATATTTCCAAAGTTCATCATAAGATATTATTTTCTTAAACCCTTTTTCTTGCAAAAACAATTAAATAAAGATATTCAAATATTCTAGTGGAATTATAAAATTACTTTAAAAGAAAATATCTAAAATCAAGGCATTTTAAGTAAAACTTCTCATGTAAGTCTATTTTATGAAAATACCTACTACTTTCTATTATCTCTTCATTACACTCCATTTCTTAGATTTTCTCCATAATTTCTTTGAGTAAGAACTTAGATGAAGAGATAAAAAATTTTAACATCTAAATCAAATAACCAAGAGGGTTAGAGAACCTACTTGTTCAAGCTCTAATCAAGTCTTCATGTCCTTTCCTTTTTCCAAGCTCCAAGCTTTCAAGAGAGATTTGCACCAAAGAGAGGAAGAGGAAGAGAAATTTTCAGCTCTCTCTCTCTCTTTCTTGCTTCATATTTTTAGAGTGGAAGAAGGAAGAGGAGGAGGATAGAAGAAGAGAATGGAGGAAAGAGGTGGAGATGGAGCCCTAACTTTTCCTCATCTCTTTTTTGCTTTTTCCTCTACCTTATCCTCCTTTTGCTTTTTAGTTAAAAAACAAAAGCTAAAGGTGGTGAGGTGGAGCACTTATTGGTTCAACTAAAGGTGGAGTGGTGAGGTGGAGAGCACTTATTGGGATCCGAAGTTTTCTAGGTACTACCGCAAGTTTATCATGGACTTCTCCAAAATTGCAGCCCCACTCACCCGATTGACTCAAAAAGGAGTCAAGTTCGAATGGACAGATTAGTGCCACAGAAGGTTCAAAGAGCTGAAAAAAAGACTGATAACAACTCCCATCTTGATCATTCTAGATCAAGGCAAAGGGTACACCGTGTATTGTAATACTTCATGTGAAGGATTGGGATGTTCTCTCAATCAAGGTGTACATGTAGTGGCCTATGGTTCTAGAAAGCTGAAGATTGATGAGCGAAACTATCCCACCCATGACATTGAGCTAGCCGTAGTGGTGTTCGCATTCAAAAGTTGGAAGCACTATCTTTGTGAAGAAAAGTTTGAAGTCTACTTCAATCACAAGAGTTTCAAATACTTGTTTGGATAGAAATAGCTCAACATGAGACAGAGGATGTGGATGGAGTACCTTCAGGACTATGATTTTGCTCTCCATTATCATCCGGGCAAGGCAAACAAAGTCGCGGATACACTCAGTCGTATGAGCCATGGAACATTGGCCAGTCTGGTTAGACAAAAGAGGGAGATGATGTCGACAATTAGAAACCTAAACTTGCAGATCACTAATAGGGGATGTGTGTACAATCTCAAAGTACACTCTACTATGACATCGAAGATAGAACAGGCACAGAGGTCAAGTACAGAATTGATCGAAATATGGGAGAAGTTAGCAAGAGGAGAAAGAGTTCAAGACTGGAGACTACAGCCGGGTCAAGGCCTTAGGCACCAAAGCAGGGTATATGTACCTAAGGATTGTAGATTGGAATTGTTGAAAGAGGCACATCAGTCAAGATTCTCGATACAGCCCAGAAGCACAAAGATGTATTGAGATCTCAAGAGGCAATATTGGTGGTTCGGACTTAAGAAAGATGTTACAGACTTTGTCTTCAAATGTCTCACATGTCAGCGAGTCAAAGGAGAACATATGAAACCACCCGGTTTACTTCAGTCAATTTCCGTACCAGAATGGAAGTGGGAACATATTGCCATGGAATTTGTGACAGGATTGCCCATATCTTCCAAGGGCACCGATGTAATTTGGGTTGTGATTGATCACCTTACGAAGTTCGAACACTCAATACCTATCAAGGTAACTGATTCATCAGAAAGTTTGGGTAGAAGATATATCAAGGACATTGTCAGATTGCATGGAATACCCAAGGCCATCATATCAGACCGCGATGGTAGATTCACATGAAGAGTATGGCAAAGTTTACAAGCGACTATGGGGACATATTTGTTATATAGCACAACTTTTCACCCACAAACAAATGTGGTCAGTCCGAGAGAACCATAGTCTTACAGACTTTAGAGGATATGTTGAGAGCTTGCATGCTCGACTTTGAGGGTAGTTGGGAAGACCACCTTCCATTGGTGAAATTCTCATATAACAACAGCTACCAAGCAAGTCTACATATGGCACCTTTCGAGGCACTGTATGGTAGACCTTATAGATCTCCTGTATGTTTGACTGAGGCAGGTGAAGTTGCACTCATTAGACTGGAATTAGTCGCAGAGACTACAAAACAAATTGAGACCATCAGGCAACGTCTTTTTGACCACGCAGAGTAGACAGAAAAGCTATGCTGATAAGAGAAAAGACCTTTGACATTCGAAGTAGGAGACCAAATGTTCTTGAAAGTCTCTCCACGTAAGGGCCAATTGAGATTCGGAAAGAAAAGGAAGTTTTCGCTGAGATTTGTTGGGCCTTTTCCGATCCTTGAAAAGATTGGTGAAGTTGCATACCGTATTGTGCTTCCCCACAGCTGTCCAGTATGCACAATGTCTTCTATGTATCAATGTTGAGAAAGTATAATCTAGACCCATCACATGTCTTGGATATGCAAGAGTTGGATGAGCAAAGTGACGTGTCTTACATCGAAAGACCAACCAAGATCATAGATGCGGTATAACGAGTACTCCAGAATCAGGCAATTCCTTTTGTCAAGGTAGTTTGGAAGAGGCTTGGCAATGAAAAGCCAACTTGGGAATTAGAGTCAGAAATGAGGATGTATCATCCAGAACTTTTCGCGTAAGTTATTTAAACTCTACATTTATCCATATTCGGGACAAAAATTTCAAAAGGTGTTAGTATTGTAATACCCCAAGATTTTTAATATTAATTAATGGGATTAAAAAGGATAATTAATGATTAATTGAGATTAAGGAGAGTTAATTAAGTAATTAAGATGGGATTAAATGAGATTTAATTTAGAGGTTAAAATATAATTTAATGTCAAGTGGTGTGATGAGAAATTCATTTATGAAATTTAATAAAAATGAATTGATGATGTGGCATCACGTCACATGGACGATGACGTGGTATGCCACATGGAAAGGTGTGGCCTAATATCACACCCTATATAACTTAGGGAAACCACAAAAAGGATTCAAACAAAATCATTCCATAAATTATTTGTTTTGTTGGATCTAGAGTATTTAGCAATTTTCGAATTTGGATTTCTTATTCCTTATTTTTAGTAGAATCAAAATGTTTTAAAATTAGCTAACCTCTGAGTAGATATTAAATTTTATAAAACCTCAAAAATTTTAGAATGCATAGTCGAACTCCATCCTCATTCCAATCCTTGTACACTTTGGTGGCTTGAGAATAATAGTAATTTCCGAAAATATGGGTTCTAATCCCTTGATTTTAGAAACCAAACTCTAAAATAGGGAGAAGTCCTTAAATCCCTAAACATACATGTTTTTGTCTCATTGGAATAGACAACTTTCGAAAATCACTAGAGGCAAGTCCCATTCGATTTTAGCTTTTCTCTTTTAATTCATATTTTGGACAAAAAAAAAAACATACCCTTCCTATCTTATCTCTCCATGGCTGACTACTCTTTTTATTACTTAAGGTGTCTAGGCGCATAACCCAACCCTTTTACACGAACGAAAGCTTCTTCCTTCTTCCTATCTTGTGAACTAAAATCCTTATCTCCCTTAAGCTGTGATCGAAAGTCAAGTCTTAGAGTATTCTTTTTGTCTTCTTCTTGCTTCAGGTAGACCATCCATTCTTAAATCCCTTATTTTCCATGGTTTTCTTCTTTTCCTTATTCTCCTATGAAATTCGAATGGGCCCTTACTGTCCCTAAGTGGAGAAATTAGAATGGAGACAAAGAAAGAGAGAGAAATCATTGCACCATGATTTAGACTGAGTTAATCCCGTTTTTTGCCCACTGTCGCAAGAAAATTAATAACCTGGGGCTCCTGATGGAATTTATTGACGAAATTTGTTGGGTTGGAAGCTACACTGATAGATCTAGCCATTGTACAAATCTGAGGCAAAAATAATTTGAATATATGCCTCAGCTCGGACAAGAAAGTTGGACCAAGATATAGATTGAAATTTCTGGGTAGTTTTACCCTAATTTAGTGTTCGATTTTTACTTATTTTTATCTTTATCATATTGCTCGAAATTTTTCGTAGGTGTAGTAAATATGAATGTGAAATCCTAGAAAATGTTTTATTAACTTTTGATGAGTTTAAGTACCCAAATCATAACTTGATCTCCGAGTATTGAAACGATGCAAACTTTCTATCCAAATTGATCAAAACGAGGATATATATCTCAAGAAAAAATTTGAATGGACAATTTGATGATTTGATGGATCTAATTAGACATGCAAGAGGAACCTTTTGCAAAATACAGAATTCTAGACAGTTTTGCAGGGTCTCAATGGACGATTTTTAATTCACTCATTCGGGATCAGATTAGTGCCAAGTTTGTACCCAAAATCAAGTCCTCTGAGAGACCTATCTACAAAAAAAATTCAAATTTAAATTCAATGGTATGATGGGTAAGAATCGGTCTGCAACCCAGGTCTCTCGGGTAGACTGCAATCTGTTTGGCAACGTGACTGTTTTGAGTAAAACAATCATAGCTCGGACTAGGATATCGTCTTGGAACACATAAGATATCTTCAGAGATGGAATTCAGAGACCTATCAACTGGTAGAAGATGGGAATTAATTTATAAACACGTTGTTCTTAGAAAATTCTGCAAGATGAGCGGATTTTCACTCTATTGTGATTTTCTTGGAAAAATTAGTAAATTGTGGAAAATCTTGGAAACTTTGGATTTTTGTTTTATTTGCTGGACCATAAACCTGGTAAGCTTAAATGATGGACTCTTTGAATTTAAAATAATTAGGTATAAATTTCCTAAGTGGCTTTGGAGTTTTTAAAATAATTGCAGAGTTTTTGAGTTGAAAGCTTGTCGACCAAAGCTTGAATTTTTGAAGTTATTTTTGCTTTGCACTTGAGGTGAGGGAAAACAATACACTATATTTTCTTGTGCATGATATTCTCTATTTTATTTATGTGATTAAGCAATGAAAAAAAAATATTGCATGATGTAATGTGTTTGGGAATATAATATTGGTGAAATGGACTGGGTACATGTTGGAACAGTGGTTGTAATCCAGTACTTACTCACAGTAGTGTAAGGGGATTGACTAAGTGTTCTAATGGCTGTGAGGAGACTCAGTCTGCCCGGATAGTTGGAAATCAGCCACTAGCCTTGTTGAAAAGTCCAACCGTTATATTCGAAATTGGATGGAAGTTTTGTGTGCTGTTGTGGTGTTATTGTGAAGGATTGAGATTGATTTATGATATTGTGTTGCAATAATAATAATGTTGTGATATGATTTATCATTATGAATGTGTGGTATTATTGAGCTTGATTTTTGATGTAACATGTATATTGTTAAGGCCTCGGTTAGACCGAGTCATGTATTGTCAATTCCGTGACCTAGTGTGTCCTTGCCTATGAAGATTGAAGATTGAAGAATCAAGATTCAAGAGCAAGCAACAAACATCTCATCAAGTGTTTGGAAACCACACAATTAAAATGGCCTTAGAGAACCATGGGATTGAACCAAACACCATAGGACCCAGACCAAGCATAAAGAGGTCAAATACCATGACTTTGAGAAGCTCTTTCAACTATCAAATGAAGTAATCAATTGATAAATTTATCATGGTTGGATAAAGCATTCAAAGATATTTTCATAGAGCCCAAGATCACTCAATTCCGAGTTCGGGAGCTCAAAATATGGCCGTTTTAGTGGAGTGCACTATTGTTGTGAATAGTGCCTCCGAGATATCGAGAAACAGAGAGTTCTGAAGAGCTGAAAATATTCTGTAAAGACATGTTTGCTCTAAGATCTCTGAGACCTTGGAACTGGGCTCCGAGATCTCGTTACTGGTCTCTAAGATCTCAGACATATGACCATTTTAAAGCCGTTTTTTTACCTTTGGATGAACAATACCCCGAGATCTCGAGCATCGCTTTTGAGATCTCGGAAATAGTGCTGAGATCTCGGATAACTAGCTGTTTGAATCTTCTATGTAAATACCCATCTAGTTTTGAGAATATATAGAACCAAAAATTCAAATCCAGACGTGATAAAAATCATCCAAATTTTAGGAGAACACTCTCCAACTCCACAAGAACCATTCCTCTTCTCTAACTCTCAAATCTAGAATCATTAAAGGGCATTTTACCCTAAGAGAAGAAGGAAGAGTGAAACTCATTCTAGGATCCATAGTGAAATCCATATCCTAGACTTAGCCTCTCCTACGGTTGTGCAAAAATTGAAGCATCTCAAGCATAGCAAACCGGAGATAGGATGCATCTTCAAGAACACAACTTCAAGATTGACAAAGAGCTTCATAGGAAAGTGTTCTTGTGTTTTATTTTTATCTTTTTATTCTTTGTGAAGTGGAATAGATCGGTGTAGATCGAACCAGTATAAAAAATATGAGGAAAGGAGTGAGCGCTAGTGAAGGGTGAATCTCTAAACCTAGGATTGTAGTGATAGGGGGTTTACCCTATAATAGAGTGTCGGATAGCCCAAGTGAAGGGTGAGTCCTTTGAAGTGTGGATGTAACCCAAGTAAAATGTGAACCACTATAAATCTCTGTGTTTGTGTGGATGATTGTTTTGCTCCTCTTTACGTTGTTTTAGCGCCACTTGGAATTTCATATATGATGCTTATGTTAATTTGAGATTATATAACCATGTTTGGAGTATGTTGTTAATGCTTAGATTCATGGCATGTTAATGTGATTCATAACATGTGGTATGGTAGAGATAATGCATGGTAAGCATGGCATTAAGCATTGCATCTTCATTTTCATCAGATGGGTATGAAGGTGTAGTCTGTGATGTTTCATTTAGACCACGATGGTAGTAGTGTAAGTCCTCATTTTTTAGTGAGAAGTACCACGCAGGTGGTATGTTTGGTTTGATTGAGCCATGAAAGATCACGATGACTATTATTTGGTGGTGGTGTTATGTAGTCCTTATTTCTATATGGGAAGTACAACGTTGTGGTAGGGTATAGTCCTCATTTCGGGGGGAAGATGATACAGTGGGTAGTGTTGTAAAAAATTTATGCATTAAACATATGCATGGAGCACTTTGCATTGCATGGCATGGTGCATGGACATTAAATGCATATTCATTTATTTATGCTTTAATATCGCATTTATTATATTAAATTGAGAATAATGGAGATGTCATGTTGTATATGTGTTATTGTGTTCTTTCACTCGGCTTGGAGCTCACACCCCTTACATTGCAGGTAATATGGATTCAGGTTTGGAGGAGAATACCGATAATTAAAAGCTGTTATGGATGAATGTTTAAATTCGTCGCATAGGTGTTGATTTATGTGGTTGAATTTAATTGTTTGATATTGTTTATTTTAATGAGACTCGATTAATTGATCTGAATAATTTGAGAATGTTGAGAATATTAGTTGATTTTATTTTTATGGAACGGGTTGTGAGCAAACCTGTGAGATTAGACTTGATGTTAATAGTTGATGTTATTCCTCTTATTTTTGTAGATGAAATTAGAATTTATACGATGTGTTATGTTTGGATATGAAGGTTTTGGTGGCTTTGTTTATTTCATCTGTAATCTTTTGAAAAAAAAACATGTATTTATTTCCCCTAGCCACAAATCTGGGATGTAAGACCCGTTAGTTATGTTGGTGCATTAGTTCACGCCCCGTTTAGGTTGTAGAAGGAGTGGGGTGTTACTTAATTAGGGTCTCATATTCCTACAGTGGATAGGTCTCTAAATGAGGATTCCAACGATATTTGGTTCAGCCCAACCAGACTTTCCTATCCCGAGTTATGGCCAAATTACTCAGAGACGTTCACCGCTCAACAACTTGCAGTCTTAACCAAGATTCTGGTTTACAAACCAGATTTGACCTATCAAATTAATGAATTTACCTTTGAATTTTTTACTGGAGATAGATCTTTTCATGGGATTGAATTTAGGCACAAAATATGCACCATTCTGATCTTCAGAGATCAAGGTAAAAATGAATTAATCAAGTAGTTTAAAACTGTCCAAAATTCAAAAATTTGGAACTGAGTCCGACTTGTAGATCAATTCTGGAGTATCAAACCTCAATAAAAAATTCCAAATTTGTTGCTGGAGATAGGTCTCCTTGTCTAGATGAAAATAGACTCAAATGTTGCATCATTTCGATAACGATAGATCAAGTTTTCAATTTTCTTGCATACTGTTGTAAAACTGTCAGTCTTACAGACCTGAACCAGAATTTTGGTCCGACTTACAGACTTGATTTGGGGCATCAATCCATATCCTTTTTCTCTCAAATTTGTACACCAACTAGGTCTATCAGTATAGTTTCTAGAAAATCAAACTTCGTTGAACAATTCATTAGGAGCCCCGGTTATGATTTTTCTCGCGAGAAAAAGAAAAAAAAAAGATTTCAGATCTGAGAATCGATCTTACAACATTTTCACCAATTAAACCATGATCTAAAAATTTTCAAAATTATTTTCTAAAGATGTAGAATCAATCCATGAGGAGATTGGATGGTTTAGAAATCAGAAAATTTGTCTCACCATCCGCAAAATCGTGGTCTATTCTTGATCCAAATAGACAGATCAAGGTGTCTTGAACCAGATATGTGAAAAACTCCATGATCTAGCCATCCAATCCATCTAGATCTAAGTCCAAAGGTTTGATCAATCTTCTCTCTTCCATGGTCAACCAGATTGGATCCAAACAAGAGAACAAATGGTTGAAGAAATAGAGAAAATAGCATGATCTTTGGATCCTATCCATGGAGAGAAATCTCGATGGGTCGATTATGGGAGAGAAGATGATCAATGAGAGATGAAAATAGAAGAGATTAGAGCTTCATCCATCATCCAAGAAGCTTTGAGAGAACAAGAGAGGAAATTGCCACCTTCGTCCAACACATGGAAAGGGAGAGAAAACTTTCGCATATGGGTGGGAAGAATTTTGGCCAAATATGGTATCCTAGGAGAGAGATGTCGGCTACTTGTTGTAATAGGATTGGAATTTTCGGAAATCTCCTTAGGGAGAACACGTGTAAGGTACAGTTGCATTCCATTGAGTGGCTTTCTTGGTTAGGTAATTACTAATCATAGAACTAGGTAGTTCACTAGAATTAGTTTTAGCTTAAATTCAATATTTTTGAATTAAAAACAAAACTTACATAGCAAAATTCGACCAAGGTAGTGTCGGTCCCAAGGGGTTCACACAAATTTGTGAATTTGGGGCTTATTATTTAAATTTTAGTTTTCCAAATAGTTTCTCACAAATTTAAATGTTCCAATAATTCAAAATTGATTGTTGTTTTATCAATAATTAACTCTAAATTGAGTATTTTAAATTGCAATCAGTCCCACTAAATTTATATTTATAAAAACTCAATTAAGATGAGGAATTCAGAATTTAGGGGATAATTTCACAAAATTAATATTATAATTATTTCTGCTCCTCAAAATAAATTCCCATTAAATTTAAAATTAATTTAATTCCAAGGGGGTAAAAATACTAATTTCTACTTAAGGAGAGGGAATATTATTTTCTAATTTCTGAATGTGTTTTTCAAAATTTATTTTCACACAAAAGTTATTCAACAAAATAAACACACAAACTAGAAATTTGATATCTACCCGATTAAATTAATCTACCCATGTCCATGATCCACCAAAGTGGGTCGAGTCGTTACAGTATACTTGTATTTGACTTTAATTTGTTGTATATAAGGCTTATATTTGAGGATGTCAAGACTTAACCTTCTTTAAGTCTCTTATTTGTATTTGGGTCTGTATAGTGTATTGTCTAGGTTTTGTCACGAAATTGACAAAGGGGGGAGATTGTTGCCCTAAGTTAAATCTGCACCCCCTGAGTTATCCTGAGTTGTTAATTCCATGACTGAGTCCATTGTTGAGATATGAAAAATGACTATTTTACCCCTGATTATTGGACTAGTTAACCTTCAATTTTGTATATATTAGGTACATTTAATGTTGTTTGTCAGTTTTGCAGATAAAAATGGAAAATACAGGAAATCAATAGAAAATTGCAAGATTTGTGCTTAAATTGGAAGACCCAGAATTTTTAATAATTAATTTTAGACCACTTTTAGGGTTTTAATTGTAAATTGATTAATTTGGATTCAATTATGAGAGTCTAGATTTATTCAATATTTTTAGATTTTAAGTGGTGAGTTAATTATTTTAATTCTGGAGAGAAACTGCAATTCAAGGATCAGAGTCTGAATTCCAAATACATGGGCAGAGATCCATTCCAATTGGGGCCAAGTTATGCTCCACATGCCACACATTGGGCCAGGCTCAAGTAATCCATGTGCATTCTCCAAGTGGGCCAGACCAATGTGCAAGCCAAAGTCCAAAAGACCAAGTTCAAGACCATGTGCTCAAAGTCCAAAGCATTCATCTGAGGCCCATCTGCTCAAACCCTGAGATCCAATACCCTATGTTCGAATTTCACTGTAAACCCTAAGACCACACGCCCCACTCTAGCCCTCTCCATGCGCATATCATACCCACCATCCATTTAGAAAACCTAGGATCTCCACCATTTATTCATACATGAAATTTAGATAAACCCTAGAGCCACCTTTCTTAATCCATTGCATACATTCTTCACATTACATCTAGGTCATTCATTTAATCATGCATCTAGCTTAACCCTTCCATATTAAACCTCCCTATGAAATCTTATCTTTTATATAAACCATCTCAACTGCCCATCTTAGAGACATTAGATCAACCCTCCATATCACCATGCATTCATCCATCCACTCATTCATGTTAACTTTTAATCTCATCCATCCATTCATGCATTGCATGCATTAAAAGCTAATCCCATATGCTAAATTCAAAAATCCCATATCCCAATCCAATCCATTAAAAATTCCCTGCTTGCATCCCAAGTCAACTTGATCCCCAAGCCACTCCAGTCGGCCAACCCTTGTAACCCTAAGCCTCCTTTTTCATATTTAAGTCTTAGCCATTCACAATCAAGATGATTTAATCTTATCCATCCACCCAACACCTAAACCAAGATTAAATCATAGCCATCGATTCTAACCTGAAGCCTATAAATACAGAGGTTAGGACACAACAAAAATCGAACTGGGTCATGTGCTAGAGAACACCATCTGAGATTTGGAAATACACAGAAGACAAAGGAGCATAATCGAATTTTACATGTAAGTCTTTTCCATTGTAAATTTTATTTTATTGTTTTTGATGTAATTTCCAATGTTTGTGTATTGATTTCAATTTAACAAATTTGAGATATACTTTTAGGATTAATGGAAAGTCCAATTTTCGAATTGCTTTGATGATTGTTTGATTCAATTTTTAAGTTTGTATTCTTTGATTAATTAAATGGACATCTGAAATATTTTAGAACTTTTGATTCCTTTAAATTCAATTCTAAGGTTCCTTTGGGACATATGAAATATTTTAGAGCTTGAATTTAATTGTCCGAATCTAAGATCTAACGTTTGTTTGATTAATTTAGAGGATATGGAATTAAATTTTAATGAAAAGCATGAATTTAAATTTGTTTATTTACTTGAATTCCATTACCTAGATCTCATGTTTGTTAATTACATTGGGTATGATGTTCGATGGCTATGATTGATTCAATCCACTTGTAAAATATTTTATCTGTTTATTTACTTGTTTAATTTATTTTATTTGTTTAATTGTTGTATTTATTTCATTCAATCAAATTATTTCAATTCTTTAACTAGGTTGGAAATGCTTTATTTATTTTTTTAATTATGTAATTTTAAATTTAGATAAGGTTATCAAAATCTTCTCCACCATTTTGATAAAATATTAAATTCATAACTTTAAAATAAAATCCATGGGTAAGATGTTATATTTTGTTAAAATCCAAAGTTAGATGATTATTTTTGAAGGTTTTCTAAAGGTAGGATTTTCGAAATTAAAAATATAATTTCTTGTATTAGGAACTTTTTCCATGTTTAGATTTAATTCTACAATTCTATTTCTTAAAACCACATTATTTTGATGATTGATTTATTTTATTGAACATATATTTTGTTGATTTCCTTTGGGTTCGATATCGTACTCATATGCTATACTATTAAATGGTTCGTACGCTTGCGAGTAATAAATGTAAAACATGATCCACAACATCCATCTGAGTCATGAACTTTGCCTCTAGAAGATCATCAAAGTGAAATCAAGCTTGAAGTCCAGAAGCAATGTTGATTGGAAGGCAAAACACCCAATACTACAAAACTCTATGTATGCCAACCAAAACAAGTATTTTGGACCTTAGGACTGACCTAAAAGCCTTCGAATCCCTAATTTAAAATTAGAATATTTTCTTTGGACTTCTAAATGTTTTCTGCGTTGGACATGCTCTTGATATTCAAACATTTATATTCTCGAGTTACTCTTGCAATCTTTTCTTTATAGTAAAATCTTTGTGATTGCATAAGAGAACTCATAGAGCTCTCCATTCATGTCCAACATCACCCAAGACAAGTTTGTATAGCTCAAGATGTGAGCATTTGATTGACGGGTGCTAATATTGGCGTTTATGGGAAAATCAAATGATCCGACTTGTCGGTCAGATAACCCCATATGGATCGAAAGATACGATAAGAATGCCTCAGAAGATCCAACATCAACTTATATACCTTTATGTTCAATATAGCCATTATGGTCGATATAGTCGTAAAAGTCAAATATGACCGTTGTGGCCTCGGAAGATCCAAGACTAGCCATCTGAGACAGATTCTCTATATAAACAAGCCCATTTCAAAGGGCAAAGCTAATGGTTTTTTTGAGCAAAATTTCTCAAAGTTAAAAACAATTTATCCCAAGTACTCCTAGAGCACAAAACAACTAGGCAAATCTTTGGGCATTCAAAGCTCTTTGAATGTGATTTGAGAAATATTTTTTGGGGATAATCTCACTTATAAAAATATCTTCAATAACCCTAGACCTCTTCCACAAAATTATTGGTTGTACATCATTGGAGCATCTACATCAAATAAGCCAAGAAGGAGTGGAATTTCAGAACGCATCAAGGCCACTTCGACATCAAAGAGGCAAGCGTACTTGGTAAAATTTCAAATACAACTTCCTTCTATTACTGTGAAAATTTGTAAGGGTTGGGATGACCCTATTGAAAAAGGTAGGAAGCCTTAAGTGTCTAAGTAGAGAAAGAGTAAGGAACTCTTAGTTGTAACTGTTTTTTCTCCACTAGTAAAGAGAAGTGTTAGTGGAACCCTCAAGTGAGTTATTTGAGGCGTGGACGTAACCACGCAGGCAAGGTTGCCGAATCACGTAAAAATCTCCTGGTTAGATTTCTCCATCTCTTCTCATCTCCTCTTATTATTTGTGCATTTGCTTTATCTCTTATTTACATTGCACATTTAATTTATGTGGACTTCTTGTTGCATTTCAATTTAAAAAGTTATTTAAACTTGCATGCTTCACTAACTGGGGTGTAATATCCCGCCCCAGAGGGGGCCCAACCTAGAGGCCATGACATCTAAAAACAATGGACATAAATTAACCAAGTGGATTTGGGCACCACTCTGGAGTCTCACATCACCTATGGCTTGGAAATTTCCCTGGTATATATTGTGTTGGCTTCCTCCTTCTAGCACAAGGTCCTTTGATAGCATGAGTTGGTTGGCTCATCAAATAAACTGTACGGGCCCGTCTACGGGCCCAAAATGAACAATATTGTGCTGGAGAGAAGAAGCGTTACATGGGGTTTAAGTGGATTAATTTGTAAAGACCAACTCTTAATTGACGAACATACTTGAGAATTCGAAAATTCCGCACAAGTTCTATTCACCCCCTCTAGAACTTGACATTGGTCTTCCATTAACAATTTTCAATCAAATTACTAATAAATACTTTTATCTCAATTTTTCATTTATGAATACTATATAATTTTATATTCAGCTTAATAGTTCACTGAAAGTCTTAAAAATATTTTAATTTAAATATAAATTAAGAAAATAATATACCTCACGTCACACCATTAGGTTGTTTTCAGTTTTCTCATAAAATTACGTCTTTACCTTTTATTATTCTTCCCTTCGTTTGTGATGTGGATAACTCCATTAGGTTGTTTTCAGTTTTCTCATAAAATTACGTCTTTACCTTTTATTATTCTTCCCTTTGTTTGTGATGTGGATAACTTATAATGGCATTGTAGTCATTATAGAAAATATAGTAAATAAAATAAAAAGGGGAAACGAGAGAGTGTAGAGGACTCTCGTTGCTGCTACCTCGGGTCGTATCTAACCAGACCAATGTTTAAAAACCCGGCCCATGGAGCGACTCGTCTTGAAGGGATGGTGGGTTAAATAAGGTTCAACCGGGTTGACCCATAGTCAAACCTGATCAAACTCGTGCTATTAATATAATATTATAAATAATATTAAATTATTAACTAAAGTTATATTTCATAAAAATATTTTTTTCTTCACAAACCCAATTGTAAATACTAAAAACTAATAATCCAAAAATTATATTCTCAAAAAAACCCAAATCTTCATCTTCATTTTCTTCATTTAAAGAAACCAGGGGTTTTTAAGGGTCAAGGGTCACGGTTTTATTAGAAAAACTGGGTTGACCCGCGGGTCGTAGAGGGTTTTAATCCAAAAGAGTCTTAAAATGACCCGACCCGTGTTTCAACCGGGTCACGGTTGACCTGCGGGTCGGGTCGGGTTTGATAACATTGAACCAGACACATAATTTTATTTGATTAAAGGATACTTGTCCCTTTAACACCTGATATTCAAGTTGAGCCGTTTAGTTTGGTAAGAATGAACAATTTGTATTTTATTTAGACTGCTGATGTTGTTATCTCATTTGAATTGGTGTTACATATTTTTTAATGCCTAATGGTCCTTGTTGGATTTTAGAACTCACTATTTGAAAGGGCACTCTATCTGCTTTGATAATCTTTTCCTTCTCAATCAGGGTTTAAAATCTCGGAAAAGATATATCGACCAAATATTGGCTGATATCAATTTCTTAAACTTTTTAAAAAAGAAATTTCAATATCGGCCGTAGGCATAGGCCGACATTCGGTCGATATTATTCAATTTTTTAAAAAAAAAATCAGCTGTTTTTTATTTTTTTAAAATTAAAAAAAAAGACCGATATTGTAATGGCTCGGCACTTAAAATTATCAATATGTGACATCACTATATGGGTTGCACGTGTGAGTAGTATTTGAGGGTCCCACCTGAGCACATGTGTTAGAGTTAAATTCGAAAGATTAGACTTTTCCTCGTTGTCATCCGCGATAGATCGCCATGGGCAATGGACTCGCACTGAGAGCAGTCCAAGTTTAACAGTTTAGTCTCTATGCGATAACATCGCGGACCATGATGGGTCACCGACGATGTATCGCTAGTCGCTATGGGTCACGACTGCGTAAGTTTGGGTTACCTATTTAAACCACATGTTCATGAGTTTTAGGTCACTTTCACCTTCTTCCTCTCCTAGCAGCCAACCCCTCTCCCCTACCAGCAAACCCTAGCCTCCTCCTTCCTTCACTCCATCTATTTTCGTCAGTGATAAGTGCTGGATTCTGATTTCCCACTCTTAAAGCTTCATTTGCATGGTGTTTTCGCCTCCAAAGGTAAGAGTTTTGATCCTTCTCTCCCCCTTTCCTTTTATTTGATGGGTTTATGATGGGATTTGATGAGGAAGGAGTTTGTGATGACCAAAAGGCCTTATTTGGAGAAGAATCCATGGAAAATATTTGGGGATTTCCGAAGTAAGGCTTTGGATGGACATGGATGTTGTTAGAAAAGGGTTTTGGATCCTTTTGGGAGGTAGACAGTTTGGGAAAAAGGACATGGTGTTGATTTTAAGATGATTTAGGGGAAAAGATTGGGGATTTCCCTTTTGATAGAAGGGATTAACACGGATTAGGGGTAAATCTTGAGTCAAAATTTGGGGGTTTTGCTTCTAAACTTTGTTTAGGTTATATTATATTCTTTTGGTATGATTGGAGCCTCCGAACTCCGAACCCGTCGTGGTACGACCTGAAGATGTAACGAGGTGACCCGAATTTTCGGGATTTTAGGGTCTCAGTAGTAGTGGGGATGAGGTGGATCTCATGTTAGACCTTGTCTCGCCCGATCCCGAGCTCAGAGGCTCGAAGGGCGTTTTAGTAATTTAAATTATTTAATACTTTGTCATACCAAAATAATTTAAAATCACACTTTTCCTCACCCAAGGTTTAACATCTGATTTTCTTTCTGATTTTGAAACACTGTTTTTGAAAAATTCTGATTTTATGTTAAGAAAAAAAAAAAGAAAAAAAAGATACCCTAAACCCTAAACCCTCCCCTTATAAGTCTTCCTTTTTCGCTGCGCACTGTAGCACGCAGCTACAGTGCCGCGGCACCCTTGCCGCCGCCTCCTCTCTCGTTCTCCTTCTCCCTCTCTCGTCTTTGGCCCCTTTCTTCCTTCGTTCAGACGACTGGCGCTTCTGAATCGCCGTCGCCGCCCGACCGAGCCAGGTATCTTCTTCTCCTTCTTCCCTCATCCTCCAACCCGTCTTCCTCTCCTCTCCCACCTTCCATTTCCCGTTGGTTTTTCCTCTTCCCCGATCTTACCTCGATTTTCCTCGGTTTTCTTTGTTTTTCTTTTCCTTTCCCTCCGATTTCCGTAGATTTTTTTACTCAGTTTTCCGGTGGATTTCTCAATCCCCTTCGATTTTTCCCCTCTTCTTCTTCTTCCTCTCTTCCCTTTTTTTTTTCCCTTTTTTTTTCCCTTTTTTCTTCTCCCCTTCGGTTGGGCAGCTGAGTATGGGTTTGGGCCCAGCTCGGCTCGCCTTTGAGCCTTTCTTGGCCCAGCTCGGCCCAGTCCAGCTTTGGGCTCGGCCCAGTTTCAGGCCCAGCCCAGCTTTGGGCTCGGCCCCTTTCGGGCCCATTTTCAGTTTGAGCTTGGTTTGGCTTGTTTTACCCCCTTTACTTATTCTTGTACTCTTGTTTCGGCAGATCGAGCCCCCTTCAAGCCAACGGACCCACCTTCTCTCGATTGATTTTCAAACACACACCGGTGAGGGAACTATCACACTTTTAGCATACACATTCCTGCATTTATTTACCTTCGAATCATGTGGATGCAGAATACGCAGAATGGGATCCCTTATGTCTAGTTTTGCCATTTGGCAAGGGAACTGTTCATATAAGTATGTGGCGAGGGGACCACTCTGTGTATTCGCGTCTGGTAATGATGTGAGAATGATAGATGGACTTGATGTTGTACTAGTTGTGCATGATTAAGTAATTGGATGTGATTGATTGATAACATGATGAAATGTCAACATGCTAGTATGTGGTAGATTGTGATATACATGATTGATTGTGATTTGATGTTGCTTTATTGAGAACATGTCTATTGTTAGTTGTACATGCAAGTGTTGGATGCGTAGAATGTCGGAGGGACTTGGACGTTAAGTAACACTAGGGTTATATGGGGCCATACGGCGGACGTGTGGTGGGATAGGTACCGCCTTGTGATTGGATATGGGTAGTCGTACCCCTAGCTCGAATAAAATGGTCAGTCTGTCTTGTGTTTCCCAGATACACCTTTGAAAGAGGTGTAACCTGACTTGGGGAACAAGGTGCCTGGAAGTCCCCAATAGGGATCCTTTGGGGAAGTAGTCATGTCAATCCTAGATAGGTTATCAGGCTGAATGTTGGTTCAGCCAAGGAAACCTTAGAAGCCTTTTGCGGTTTCGATACCCGAATGTGGGACGGATGAGATGATCCCTGGATGACGAGTAGGCTGAGGGGGTGCTCGCCTAGGTCGAGGGACGGAGCGGTGAGGGACAAAACCCGCTGGTATAGTTTGTGATCCCTGGATGACTGAGTAGGCTGAGGAGGTGCTCGCCTAGGTCAAGGGACGGAGCGGTGAGGGACAACTCCCGCTGGTATAGTTTGTGATCCCTGGATGACTGAGTAGGCTGAGGAGGTGCTCGCCTAGGTCGAGGGACGGAGCGGTGAGGGGCAGCTCCCGCTGGCATAGTTTGTGATCCCTGTGTGACCGAGTAGGCTGAGGAGGTGCTCGCCTAGGTCAAGGGACGGAGCGGTGAGGGACAACTCCCGCCGGTATAGTTTGTGATCCCTAGATGACCGAATAGGCTGAGGATGTGCTCGCCTGCTCATTGGTTAAGGGATTGAGGTTTGCCTAGGTAGGGTGGTTGTGGGCCATGTTGAGTACCTATCGGATGGCCCGTACGGTAGGACGAGTGTGTGTTGTGTGGGAACTATGTACGTGGACTTTTGTTATTTCTTAGTGGTAGATGTGCAGTGTGTGATATATGTTGTGTGACTACATGCATGTGTTCCCTTACTGAGTATGTAGTACTCACCCCTTGCCTTTCAGGTGGCTCGATGGATGCAGGACCCAACGGGTCCCAAGACCAGGCTTAGGCGATGATGATTTCGGATTGCTTAATTACCTTCCTTTTTATTGTTTAGAAAGAACCATGTATTTATTTTGGATATTGTTTATCGTTGTGGATGACTGTACTAGCCACCGATTGCACTGTTGTGTTAATTGAACTTGTAGTATCTCCTCTTTCCCTTATGGTTGTTGATGTTTAGTCAAAAAAAAAAATAATATGCCGGTTGTTTGGAATGTGTGATATTTCAGTTCTGTATCGATAGTAACACGCCCGTTTTGGAATGGGGTGTTACAAAAGATGAACCCGAAACTTTGTGATTCTTGAGGTGATGATCGCTACACACATATTGTATGGATACTTGTATACTCACATGATAATTTAGGGAATGTGTTGAGTTATTGATGAACTTTAATGCAAAATATATTGGATTGTTATGCCATATAAATGCATGATTTATTATGAATTCCCTATTGTGTGTTTATGACCTTGTTTATGATGGTGAATAATTTGTGATGACTATTGGAGATGAGAGTAGTGGAATCTATGATGAAAAACCATCATGGGATGGGCTAGAATAATTGCAAGGAATATTTGATATGTGTGAATGAGCCCAAAAGTGTATATCCCTAGGTTGGTGTGTGATCCACATCCTTAAGTCAACCCAATGACAAAGATTAATTGAACGTATGAAAGCTTATGGAATGTGCTATGCTTGCTATCGATGTGGTTGTATGAACACCATGTGGTTATGGCATATATGATGCCCGACTAAATTGTGAATATGATTCCTTAAACGTCACTCATTAATGTGAAATGAAGATGGGTAAACAAGGGATTGAATATGAGAACTATGTATTAGATGGTCATGTTGAATTTACACAACACTAGCAATGATATGGTCCTTAAAGGGCAGAAAGGACATATATATATATACCCTCCCCCACTTGGACATCCACTAGTGTGCTGACCCAACTTCTTAGAAGAGGTTGGAGGATAATGAAATGAATAGAACAGAGGAACTCTATTGTAACGGTGGTGTCAGCTACAGGGACTTGGTCCTATAGGACTGCCGTCTAGGAGTGAGTCCCTCATATGTTATGCATTGGAGGGCGCTCTCATGGCTATTTCACACACTTGGTGTGCATTGTTGGACGCAGGATTAGGCATCATACACTCATTGGGTAATGGGCCAGCTTGGTAAGGCGTCTGTGTTTATGCACAGAGCTAGATACTTGTGTACCCCGAAGGTAATACTAGTCAGGTAAGGTGCTTTTGGTTGGGTGCAGAGTTAGACACCGTATACCCATTGGGTGACGGGTCAACTCAGTAAGGCATCCATGTTTGCGCACATGGCTTGACATTATACCCTTGAAGGGTGATGTGTCAGCCTGATAAGGCTCTTTTCAATCATCATAACTGTAATATCTTGACCAGAATTTAGACTTAATTGTGTGATTAATACTAATAAATCATGTTTTGACCTGTTAATCATGAAGATTACGGTTTGGGATTTTTGAAAAGTCTAAGATCGGCTCAATCAGAGATCGGTAGCTCATTGATCCAACTCATTTAAATTGGAAAGACAAAATGGTAATTTAACATAAATATTATTATTTAATGATTTTAAATTGTTGCATGAATATTGTTTGAGTTAAAGTGATTTCTTTGATAAAGATTTAAATTATGAAATTAGAGAATATTTTAATTGAATTTTTTATTTTCAGAAATATTAATAATTTGACCCAAAAAGGTCTCGATCTAAAAAAAAAAAAAAATTTAAATTTATCATTTTTTATTTTTGGATTTTGAAAATAAAAATTTTAAACCCTCTAATTAAATACAATTTGATTTATGGAGTTTATTTAAAATGACATTTTATTTAAAATCAAGTGATTTTTAAAGTGTATTATTTTCCAAATTTTACAATGTCTTTGGATTTTTAAATCAGATCTTTTAGACTGACTGGATTAATTTAATTTTAATCTCATATGATTTAAATTATTAAATAAGCTTTCTAGACTTAAGTGTAAATAAGCTAGTAGGATTAAAATATAAATAACGAAATTTTAATGAAACCCCTAAGCTGCTTACACGCTGCTGACGAGTAGGAAGCACCAGCATCAGTGTCGACAGATGCAAGCTACAAACGTAGATTGCAGACAGTCATGGAAACTTTCCCTCCACTACATGCCTAAGCATCCTAGACCTCCATTTTCTAAATAAGCATGGCAAGGCTCCAGAAGTTCATCATTTTTTAACTCAAAATCATTCCAAAAACTACTGCTTCCTCTTCCTTCAGCTTCTTCTTTCTCATTGTACGTTGTCTACAATTGGTTTTAGTGGAAAAAATTTCAAGAGACCAAAACTCAAGCCAATTTTCAAAGCGAAGGTATGCATTATATTCGTTTTTTAAATTTTAGTAAGTTTAGGATAAAAAATAGCTAAATTTGGTTTAGATTTGAGTTTCAAATTGAATTTTAAAAGTTAGTGAAAACTTTGGATTTTTCTGTATTTTGATGATTAAATCAATAAAATCAGAGGATTCTCTTAATTGATTCCTGTCTAATTTATCTCGAAATTGTAGAGGACTAACAGTAGAACACATCTGACTAAAAGGATGTGAAAAATGAATTCAGGAAACCTAGTGTTTTTGGATTCGTATTTCACTATGTTCGTCCTGTCTCTGCACTGGTTGCAGGTGACAGGTTGAAGAAGACGATCTTTGGAAGATCCGATACTTAGCTTGGAAGTTCCAAAGATCTAAGCTCGGAAGTTCTGAATTGATGTTCCGGAGTTTTGAAGAAAACAGAGGCCAATTGCTTTCTCTGTCTCTACTGGACAGACACGGACGTCCCGAGGACATCTTCGGACGTTCCGAGGACATCTTCTTACTTTCCGAACAGCTTGGAAGATCCGAGCAAACCTTGACAAGTTCCGAAACAGATTGACGCTAACTGTTTACTTGTCTATATTGTTCTTTGTTCCGAACAGGCTCGGAAGTTTCGAAGGATAAATCCATGTTCCGAAGGAGTTAAGCCAAGATCCGAAAGATCTGATAAAATACAGTATTTAGGACAGTGGCTTGGAAGTTCTAAAGCCACAGTACCAGATTCTGAGGCACTTTCCGAAGAACCCAGAACTGATTTTTGAAATTTATTAAGGGTTATTAAATTTTGATTTGTGTTATGTATTATGTTTTAATTATTAATGTTAACTTACAGATGCCTGATTCTTAATAAAAAAATGATGTTAACCCTTGTGTGTTTTATTACAGCATTGTGTGTTCACTTCCAAGTCGAAAATCCTCTACCTGTAGCGCAGCGGAAATGTCGTTCATCGGTAAAAAGGGATCGGGCACTGAGTGATTTCTTTTCTGTACTCTCTAGGACTAACTCAGTATGTCTTCATGGTCCTATCAAGAAGACTATACAAATACTGGCCTGAGCATTTTACTTTTTCCGTATCTCTCTAGGCCTAACTAAATATGTCTGCGTGGTCCAATCCAGAAGACAATATATGTAGTGGCCTGAGCACTTTATATTCCTGTGCTGCACCCTCTGGGCAAAGTCTCAATACTCCACCTTGGCCAGGAAGAAATATGAGACTGGGCACTGAGTACTTTCATTTTTATTTTGTTGTCTGTTTTGATGTGACAGACTATTCTTACTTTAACTTGAAGTGAAATAGTAACCTATGATATTGACCCACAACCATTTCCTTTGGAGTTTTTTTGGAAAATGAGTTAGAAAAGATTAAAAATGCTATGAATGTGTATTATGTTTATTTATGGATGTATATTCATTGTATTTTATTGTGTGATACAAATTTCTATGAATACCCAACGGTGAAGAGACTTAGTAATACAACATTAGTAACTCAGGTTATGTAAATCTAATGCAATGAGTGGTTTCATAGATATTACACGAGATGGAAAAGACTAAGTGGGCCAAAATGCGATATTGACGTTGTTTCCATGTGAGGGATGAAATTGTTCTAACTATTAGAACAGAATCATAATGTGGTGTCTAGGAGTTGAGGTCTATAAACGAAGAATGAACCCACCTACATGCCTACACTTGATATATTGCTAAGATATGTTCATATTGTTACTAATGATGTTTATCATACATTGTATTGTCATATTGATGATGATATTCTCCGATGTGAGAACATGAGCGTCTTGTTATGATGAGAGATGGAACTATGAAATTGATGCTACCTCCACACACTTAGCTGCTAGGATATTGTTGACCATTGGGGTCAGACCATTTAGGTCAGTTTATTACTGGCAATAGGCCAGACCATTGGGGTCATTTAAGCTCTTACAAGATACTGCATTTTGACCGTGTCATAAATGCATTTGAATAGCTAGTTTGTTAGTGCCCCGGCTTGGCCGAGACCCTAGTTTGTCAATTTCATGACTCGGGAAGAAGCACTTGCTAGAAGGTTGAAGACCCAAAGTGACCAAGAATAAAGATCATGCTCCACCGGATTGAAGCTCATCGTTACTGCAATCACAAAACAGGTATTATAGCCATAGATAACTTTAGGTGGTACCCACACCTTAGAGAGGATCATCCCTGGGCTTAGTTGAACAAGTGGTAAACTCATTAAAAGCCTAGATAGGAAGTTGGACAGTGAATTGGAACTTAACTTGGAAATATGTATTTGGTTTCACTGTCAACTTGACCAGTCGTTCTCACCTGCCCGTCGGTGGAGATAAGATCGATCCATCATGATCAAAGACTGGTCTATCAGATTGACATAGGTTCTAGATCGTAGAACTGTCATTCTAGAAAAGCCTCTGATCGAGAGTCCCGTATGCACTGACCCATCGGTGAAAAGCTAAAACGACCCCTCGTGGTCAACGACTCTTCGATAAGATTTATGAGTTCTAGAACTTAGAACTTAGGTGGGCTCTCGAGAAAACAGACATATCGGTAGTTCAAGACCAATCGAGAGTACCAGGACTGACCCCTCGGTAAAGGGCGACAGGTCGTTCTAGGTAAGACAGGTTTCTAGACTTGAAACTACTGTCAACATGGTGTTGCCCTAGACCGAGCCCCTCGTATGGACCAACCTATCAGTTCCATGACTGTTGACCCATTGGCGACACTAACATGTCGACGGGGAAAGATTATTACCGTTGGGAGTGCATTAATGCGCAACGGTCAGGTTGTTGAACGGTAAGATTTCTAGTCACCGACCCCTCGGTGCGTCCAACCTGTCGGTACATTACCGTTACTACAACTGGTTGCCTTCTCTATATAAATCAATCTTTGTGCAACCAATTGGGATCCTTTGGCAAAATCAGTTGGACCCTCATCATTATCAATGAGCTTAAATAAGGGCCAACAGAAGGATCACTCTCTCTCTCGTGCTTACACTTGGGGAATCAAATAAAACCAATCTATGGATTGAGTTTGTGAAAGAGAGAGGAGAAATGATTATAAACTAGAAAACCTTTGGTATAACCAGTTTTTTTGTCGCCCTAGATTGTGATTGCTTTATGACAGCTACAAGACAGAGCTTCGGCACACATTCTGGATCTTGAAAAAGCACACATCAGCAAGAAATATCTATAAAGACAAGTGCTTCTTAGTTTTAATTTTGTTTTAAAACCTTTTTCCCGAAAGTGTATTAAGGGGGATTTGCTCCTGAACCACTATAAATAACTCTAGAGCGTCGTCTCTGGCACAGTGGTGGGTGGAATTCCCAGCGAAATGGATAGGTGGAATTCCTATTCTACAGTGGTGGGTGAAATTCTCAGCCGATTGAGTGAGGTGGAATTTCTACTATAATTGTGAGGGTGTAAGTCCCCATTTAGTGGATTTGGGGATAACTCAAGGTTGAGTTAGTCCTAACAGTAGATGTAGGTTGGCTAACCAAACCACTTTAAATTGGTCTTATGGTATTTGTATCTTATTATTTAAGTACTCTTTTCAACACACATCACTTTGCATATTGATTATCTTATTTTACACATTGTACACAAGCATCGTTAATCAAGCAAAATGTAAAGGGTCATAATCTTAGTGTCATCGCTTACAGAAATTGGAAACAATCTATACACTAAACAAATCTCTTGATAAAATGTTTCGCGGCACTTAAAACAATCAAAAAAATTGTAAACACCATGAAAAATGGGATTGACCTATTCCCCCCCGTTCCCCCCCCCCCCCCCCCCCCCCCCCCCTCTTTCAAGGTCAATCATATTGTTCTAGCACATTGAAAAGGGAATTTCAATTGGTATCAGAGCCTCGTGATCTTTGAAAATGACCTAACCATCCGAGTTGATCTGTGTTAGAACAATGGCAATGAGAGAAAGCTATGATATTTTCAAACCTCTATTTGTGATAAAAATAGAATAAATATCTTTGAATGTTTTCATCATTAAATATGTCTGGAAATAGGTGAATAGAAAGTGGTCTATGCGTATGGAAAATGTATTAGATAAACCTTCTGTTAGTGCCCCGGCTTGGCCGAGTCCCTGTTTGTCAATTTCATGACTCGGTTAGAAGAATTTGCCAAGAAGCTTGAAGACTCAAGATGATCAACGAAGAAGATCATGCTCAACCAAGCTCAAAGCTCATCGTCATGGCAATCAGAAAAATAGGTATATGGCCATAGATGACCTTAGGTGGAACCCACACCTGAGAGAGGACTAATTCTAGGCTTAGTTGCATATGTTGGTAATAAACATAAATTACCTAGAGAGGATGCTGAATAGTGAATCGGAAGTGAACTTGGAAACATGAAGTATGTTCACTATCAGCACGACCAGTCTTCTCATCGACCTCTCAGTGTAGTCAGGAACGACCCATCGGGGTAGAAGACTAGTTGGCCAATTTGACATAAGTTCTGGAACTTCGAACTGTCATTCTGGATATGCCTCTGACCAAGAGTCTCTTATGCACCAACCTCTCGGTGATGAACTTGAACGACCCCTCGTGGTCGACGACTCGTAGGTATAAAACTTATGAGTTCTAGACTGTGAACTCAAAAGGGCTCTCGATAAAACAGCCATGTCGGTAAATCACGACCGATCGAGAGTAACAGGACCGACCCCTCGGCAACGGACGACGGATCGTTCTGGGTAACAGGTTTCCAAAGTGGAAACTACTGTCAAGTATGTTTTGCACCAAACATGTCGGCCGGGAAGTAATTATGCCATTAGAGGTGCATTTAATGTGCAAGGGTCGGGTGGTTGAGCGATAATAAATATGAATACCGACCCATCGGTGCCACCGACCTATCGGTCCTGGACAGTCTAAATGACCGTAAAAACTCCTCTATAAATATGAGTGTTGTATGATCGTTTTACTATCTTCTTGAGTTGAAAAGAGTTATACACTCTAAGGAACGATCAACACTCTTGTGGGAAAGATCATAAACAACCAATCTATTGATTGTGTTTGCAAGTGAGAAAGAAAGAAGGAAGATCATTAACAACTAATGTTCAGATTGAGTTTGCAAGTGAGAGAGTTATAAACTAGGAAAGCCTTGGTTAAGCCAAGTTTTATTGTCGCCAACAAGATTGTGATTGCTACACGACGACTGCATGAAGGAGCGTCGACACAACTTGGGTGGGATCTTCAAGAAGCACACATCAGCGAGAAAGATCTTTAAGGCAAGTGCTTCTTGGTTTTATTTTTCTTTTTAAAACCTGTTATCCGAAAGTGGATTAAAGGGGATTTGCTCCAGAACCACTATAAAAAAACTCTAGAGCGTCGTCTCTGGCACAGTGGTGGGTGGAATTCCCAACCAATTGAGTGAGGTGGAATTCTTACTCTAATTGTGAGGGTGTAAGTCCCACATAGTGAATTTGGAGATAGCTTAAGGTTGAGCGAGTCCTAATAGTGGATGTAGGTTGGCGAACCGAACCACTATATATCTTGTGTCTTTGTGTTTGTGGTGTTAGAGCCAATTTCTTGTGTTGATTGTCTATCACACTTGTTGAACACACACTCACTTGATTGTTATATCCATTGCACTTAATTAATTAATCAAGTTAATTTAAAAAAGGACCAACGAAATTATATTGACTTATTCACGCCCCACACCCCCCCCCCCCCCCCTCCCCCCCTCCTCTAGGGTCAATCATATTGTTCTAACACCTTCGTAAAGGGAACTTTCACCTTCAAACTTCCATGACCACTCCGCCTAAATACCAAATTGCTTGGAGTAGTAATGAATTGGCTATGCACTTTAATCAAACTCTTGTAGCATTAATCATTGTTGTTTCATAATATGCTTTTAAAATATTCAAAAAATATGAAATAACAAAAAAGGCTGAAAGAATCCACAAAAAAATTGCCGCTTCTAGCCCAATGGATGACATCACCTATCATGATCAATTATGTGCTAAAAGTATAGATGATTGCCTAATTTCAACCATTGAAAAAATCAAAGCTAAATCCTCTAAAAGAAGAAGAGGATACAGAAAAGGAACTTGATGAATGTAGTGATCTTCAAGTATCCTTTGTGGGCATGTACCAAAATATTTGCCTCTCGTGTTTAGGTCAAAACATTGTGGTACAAAATCTGGAGTTTTTGATTCATAAGATCAAATGGGAAGGCACCCAAGGTTAAAACCAGATTTAGTAAAAGTCCATCACTGGATTGTGGACTTAGATTCCAAGTCTCACAATGTTGTGCTCAAATCTGTAAAGGGGTACCATTGTTGGTATCACATTTGAAACATGTTTTGGAATCACCTTGTATCCTGCGTACAATCCATGTTCTTGTTTGATTGTTGGATTGATCTTATGCAAGATACTCAAATGTACATGTGGGTCTGCATTCTAGTATTGGATTATACTTATTCTCATTTCATTTCATATGCCATGTGATTTGTGCATATTTAGAAAATGAATGTAGTTTGTGTTGTTTTGTTAGTGCCCCTGCTTGGCCGAGTCCCCGTTTGTCAATTTTATGACTTAAGTAGAAGCACTTGCCAAGAAACTTGAAGACTCAAGATGATTAAGGAAGAAGATCGCGCTCCACCAAGCTCAAAGCTCATCATCATGGAAATCACAAGAACATGTATATGGCCATAAATGACCTTAGGTGGAACCCACACCAGAAAGATGACTAATCCTAGGCTTAGTTGCATATGTTGGTAATAAACATAAGTTGCCTAGAGAGGATGCTGAACAGTGAATTGGAAGTGAACTTGGAAACATGAATTATGTTCACTAACAGCACGGTAAGTCTATCTCACCGACCTCTCGATGTAGTCAGGAACGACCCATCGTGGTCAAAGACTGGTCGGCCAGTTTGACATAAGTTCTGGAACTTCGAACTGTCATTCTAGATATGCCTTTGACTGAGAGTCTCTTATGCACCGACCCCTCGGTGATTAACTTGAACGAACCCTCGTGGTCGACGACTCGTCGGTATAAAACTTATGTGTTCTGGACTGTGAACTCATAAGGGCTCTCGATAAAACAGACATCTCGGTATATCAAGACTGATTGAGAGTAATAGGACGGACCCCTTGGCAAAGGGCGACGGGTCGTTCTGGGTAACAGGTTTCCAAAGTGGAAACTACTATCAAGCATGCTTTGCACCAAAACGAGCCTCTCGTATGGACGACCCATCGGCGATACCGACATGTCAGCCGGGAAATAATTATGCCTTTGGGGTTGCAATTAATGGGCAACAGTCGGGTGGTTGAACGGTAATAAATATGAACACCAACCCATCGGTACCACCGACCTGTCAGTCATGGATAGCCTAAATGACCGTTAAAACTCCTCTATAAGTATGAGTGTTGTGTGATCGTTTTACCATGTTCCTTAAACTGAAAAAAATTATACACTCTGAGGAACGATCAACACTCTTGTGGGAAATATCATAAACAACCAAGCTATTGATTGTTTTTACAAGTGAGAAAGAGAGGAGGAGAGAAAGATCATAAACAATCAATCTTCGGATTGAGTTTGCAAGTGAGAAGCCATAAACTAGGAAAGCTTTGGCTAAGCCAAGTTTCCTTGTCACCGAGAGATAGTGATTGCATTACGACGGCTATAAGGAGAAATGTCGACACAACTTGGGTGGGATCTTCAAGAAGCACACATCAGCAAGAAAGAGCTTTGAGGCAAATGCTTCTTGGTTTTAATTTTCTTTTTAAAACCTGTAACCCGAAAGTGGATTAAGGGGAGATACTCCGGAACCACTATAAAAGCTTTAAAGCGTCGTCTCTAGCACAGTGATGGGTGGAATTCCTAGCCAATTGAGTGAAGTGGAATTCCTACTCTAATTGTGCAGGTAGTCCCCACATAGTGAATTTACGGATAGCTCAAGGTTGAGCGAGTCCTAACAGTGGATGTAGGTTGGCGAACCGAACCACTATACATCGTGTGTCCTTGTATTTGTGGTGTTAGAGCTAGTTTTTTTGTGTTGATTGCCTATCACACTTGTTGAACACACACTCACTTGACTGTTATATCCGCTGCACTTAGGTAATCAATCAAGTAAATTCAAAAAGGACCAACGAAATTAGATTGACCTATTCAACCCCCCTCTCTAGGGTCAATCAGGTTGCTCTAGCACCCTTGTTAAGGGGACTTTCAATTGGTATCAGAGCCTAGTGCTCGTTGTAAGGATTTAACCATCCAAGTATATCCAAGCTAGAACACCATGGGAGACAGTTATGCAATATCCAAACCTCCATACTTTGATAGAACAAACTATGCCTCATGGAAGACCAAAATGAGAAGCTTCTTTATTTCCATTGATTCATCGGTTTGGGACATTATAAAGACTGGATGGGAAGAACCCATTGAAGAGAAAACTGTAGCATCCATCACAACCACGACACATAAACCTTTTGTCTCTTGGACCCCTGCTGAGAAAGTTGCTTAGACAGTAGATGGGAAAGCCATGAATGCTCTTAATTGTGCAGTTTCTAACTGTGAATACAGGCGGATCATGACCTATAAAACTGTAAAGGAAGCATGGGAAGTTCTTGAGAGAACCTATGAAGGCACCTCAATGGTTAAAATGTCTATACTTCAGATCCTTCAAAATCAATTTGATACTCTTAAGATGAGGGAGGATGAAGTCTTCATGGACATTTATTCCAAGATAAGCGACATTATAAATCAAATGTACACTTTAGGGGAAGGGATACCCGAGGACAAGGAATGTACAAAAATTGTCCGGAATCTTGTAAAAAGATTCAAGCCCAAGGTTGTGGCCATGGAGGACAGCAAAGATGTGTCCTTGATGAACATAGATGATTTGGTTGGTTCATTACAAACCTATGAACTACACTTTGAACAACCAAAGGATAAATCAATTGCTTTGAAATCTTCCATAGAAGAAAAGAAAACTAAAGAAAATGAAAACTTTTCAGAAGATGATCTCTCAAGTGATGAAATGGCAATGTTAACAAAAAAGTTTTATAAAAACTTTGTAAAAAGAAATAACTTGAGAAGAATGGGGAAGGGTGAAACAAGTAAAAGATACCCAAGAAGGAAAGAAAAAAATAGAGGGAAAGAGAGAGAGAGAGAGGATGTTAAGGAGCAAAACTGTTTCAATTGTGGGGGAAGAGGATACTTCATGAATGAATGTCCCTCAGACAACGTAAAAAAGGCTATGAATTTGGGTGTAACCCATGTTGAAACTTCTGAATCAGAAAGTGATTTAGATGATGAGACTCAACAAATGGTTGATATATCAAAAGGTCTTATAGCCTTGATCATATGTGATCAAGAAAATCTTACAATTGAAATAGAGGAAGATGAGAGTGAAGATGATGAAAAACTTCAAGCTTCCTACAATGCCCTGTTCTTTGAGAGTGAGAGGATGGCTAAAAAACTCAACAAGGCCAAAAATGAAAACTTGAACCTCTCTAATCAAATGGAAGGTTTAAAAACAGAAAGTCTCTCATAATCTTCGAGCTGGAACTCTCTAATAATGAAAACAAAAACCTAAAAGAGAGTACTAAAATTCTTGAAGAGGTTATTAAATGACTATCTTTGGAAGTAAAAGATTTAAAAAATTAAAAAGAAAAATTCCAAGATAAGTTCACTCATGGAGAAAAAAGGCTTGAAAAGCTTTTTGGGGCAGGTAAAAAGTATGGTGATAGGTCTGGACTTGGTGCCTCATCCACCAATGTACCTATGAACCATAAAGTGTTCAAAAAAACATGTATCTCTCGCCCATCAATAGGTAAGTGCAATTTATGCCACAAGGAGGGGCATTTGACAAGAAATTGTTATCATCTGAAGAGATACCTAGAAAAGAAAGCACTAAGGCACAATCAAGTAAAGCCTAAGCGTAAAAGATATCCACTAACAGATAATCCTAAAAGAAATCAAGGAAGATGGATATAAGGCAAGACTCTTTGCTAAGACAACTGAATTATGTCTTAAAAGAGTTGATGAATCCAAGGTTTGGTCATCAAAGGTACAATCGTAGGAGTGTGTATGCAACACCAAATGCCACAATCTTTGTACCTAGGAGATAGATCATTAATCATGTTTTGTAGTGGTTTAAGATTCACTTCCATATCTTAGACCACTACAAATGAAGTCATAAGAGACCATGTTAATTCATATAGCAAAAAAGGGCTATGACATGAGGAGAGGAACTCACTAATTACAAATCTAGAATATACTCTTCCTGGCTATAGTATATATTGTAACAACCCGACCCGATTTTTAGAGATTCTAGGGTCTTAGTAGCAGTGGGCCCCCCGTGGTGGGCCAGGGTTTGCTCGATTTCAAGTTTGGAGACTCGAAGGGCATTTTGGTAATTTGAATTATTGAACTTCTTGTCATGCCAAAATATTTTAAAATTACACATTTTTCTCTCTTGATGTTCAACATTCAAATTGTTTTCAGGTTTTAAATTTAATTTGTTATTTTTGTAAAAATAAAAAAGAAGAGAAAATCAGAAACCCACGTAAACCCTAACGCCTAAATATCCCCTCTCTTTTCCCACAGCATTGTAGCAATTGCGACTACGGTGCCGCATGCCCCTCTTGCTCTCTCTCCCGTCTATTTCCTTTCCTTCCCTCTTTTCTCCTCTCCTTCCCTTTTCCTAACCCTAACCTTAAACTCCCCTCCCCACCCTCAAGCCGCCGCCGCTCTCTCTCTCTCTCTCTCTCTCTCTCTCTCTCTCCTTCTCTCAACCTCTCCCCACTCCCATTTTTGCTGATGCTCTGCGCTCCTCCTCCTGCCCCCATCTCGTTCGGACGACTTCAACAACACCAGATCCATCGGATTCTATCCTTCCCACCGTCTTCGGAGCTCGGATTCGCTGCCCCTCCCTTCGACCGAACCCTGGTAACCTCTTCCCTCCACTTCTTCTCCTTCCCTTTTCTCCATTTTCCCCTATTTTCCCTATTTTCCCTTCTTTCTCCCTCCTTTTCCTTTAACATCCCGGTTTCCCAACTCGGTTGCTGAGCCAACTCAGTCGAGTCACCGAGTTGACTCGACTGAGTTCAATTTTGGGCTGTAATGGCCCGGAATTTGTAAATCGATATATATGTGGTTATTATTTATTTTAAATGGTGGAAATTAGAAATTTAATGGAATAGATGGTAAATGGATCAAAGTATGGACAAAAGCCCAATTATGGCCCAATGGACTGTGAATTGGATTTTAATTCGTTTAAAGGGTCAATGATGGTCAATTAGGCCAAGGATGGTCAAATTGGGCCCAATGCACATCCGGGACCCAATGGGTCAAAATAATTTAAGCTCTAAGGTAAATGGGTAAGAGGAAAATGTAATTGGGCCATGGGCCCAATGGTGGTCCAATTAGCTAGAATGGATTAAATTAAATCACCTAAGTTAGTGATGAGTTGACCAAGGTGACATGGTCCAATGGGACCCACCTCCACCTCACCAAGTGAGGTGGCGTGTGGACCAAGGATTGGTGGGGCCGGCCACCATGGTTGAATTGGTCAACCATGGGTGGAAAAAATGGAATTAGGTTAAGTGAAAATTAATTAACCTAAGGTAATTATGTAATTAATTAAATGATTAAATTATTCAAATGAGGGTCAAATGGTCAAAAGGTGGAAAACCAAATGCTATCTTATCCTAAGGCATCAAAAAACGTTGGATAATGGTGGTTGGGTCCTAAAGCATAAATATCTCATGTGGTTGGTGGAGACATTAAATGGTGGAGTGTAGGCCACTCCACCAAATGAGATAAACCTTATCTTTTTTTTCTCATCTTTTCCATCAATGCTCTTTCACTCTTTTCCTCTCTTGTTCTCTCCACCACCGTCCCTCACCTCTAAGGAAGAAAGAAGAAGAAAACTTAGAAGAGAAGAGAGGAAAAATCAAGTTTGGCCAACCATCACCACCTCAAGACCAAGGAGATTAGGCATTTTTCTTATCCCCTCCTCATCTCTCTCTCAATCTACCTCCATCATTGGCCGACCCAAGCATTGAAGTTTTTCACCATTGATCAAGCATCTTGGCCGACTAACAAAGGAGAAAAAGAAGAAAGGAGGCCAAGGAAGCGAACGGGAGTAAAGGAAGTCGGAGGAGCCGCCGGATTGTAAGTATCTCTTAAACAAGAGTTTGCATTTTTTTTTTAGGGTTAAGGAGAGAACATGGAATCCACTTCTTGGATTTAAATAATGGCCAAATTATCATGGGCATTGGATTTCAAATCCATCCAATAAAAAGAGGAAGAATGGACAAAACCTTAATGGGTAAATTAGGGTTAAGAAAAATAAATGGATTAAGGACATTATGTAATTAAATTATTTAAGCAATGGATGTATGGAATTTTTGGAAGGAATCATGGTGAGTAATTAAGTACATTGGAATGGGGTTTTTAAGGTCAAAACCATGGTAGGTGATTAATTGATTTATTAGGGTTTATAAGAATGGAAGCCATGGAGGATGATTTAGGGTTTTAAGATTTTCATTATGAAAATATTTTATTTAGTGTTTGTATGATGATTCCCTATGATGTTGCTAAATTGTGAATTATCAATCATTGCAATGAGTTTATATGATATTGCTTTGATAATTGATTGTATGCAATGAATCGTCATTGAGGAACAAGGATGTGTTATAGACTATGTATATGATGATGAGTTGATAAAGTGCTGTGAATTGTGAATATGTAGTATGCATGAAGAGGCCGTGATATGCCAATGCGTTTGGTTGGAAACTTAGGTGGGGCTGATGAATAATTCCAAAGTTTAGGAATTTGTGGATAGTCATGGATGGTCTTCGAATGTGTTGGGATGACTTGTTTTGGGTGAGTAGGATTGTTATTTCTAAATCTCTAGGTGTATGTTGTAAATGGGGTAGGGTAACCTAATCATAATTATGTTGAATCGCTAGATTATATTAATGTGTTATTTCTTATGTTATCTCATGTTATTGTTTGATGAGAATGGAGATGAAAGATCTGGTTACACATGAGTTATGTTATTCGATGATTGTGTGTGATTTCAATTCTACGTGACTTGATGATGAAGGCATATGAACCCGTGTGATGTTGTAGCCATTGATAACGTGGGCATGTGGGGTGGAAGTTGGTAGTTGGTGAAATTTGTAATACTTGTGAATATTTTTAGTGGTGAATGGGTATTATTTGACATAACCTAAGTAAGCTTAGATGTACCACTATTTTTAGGAATCTATGAATATGTGTTGAATAATCCAGAGGGGTAAGAAATTAGTATCTATATGATTTGAATGCATGATGGAAACCACCTCAAGGAAGGACTTATGTTGGAGTTAAATAATGTATATGGACCCAAGTAAAAAAATGGGATTATGTATGTGGTTAGATGAATGGAAAATTAGGCTAAGTTAAGGACTGATTTGTTAATGTACATATCATGGTTGATGGAACATTAATGGATCCAAGCCTATGGATCAATCATGGGTTTAAGAATGGAGGAATGAAATGAGAACTTAACCATGGAGGAAGAGTGGTAAAATCGTAAATAATGGCCAAATGAAGAACCATGGGTTCAGCCATGGTACATGGCCGAACCCCATGGAAGATGATCATGGACCTAGGGGCTCTAAGTAATAACCTTATGTGTGATTAATAAAGCCTAGGGTGATTGATTTTTGGACTCATGTAATTAAGATAATCAATGGATTAAGATGGGACCCACAAACCTAATTAGTAGGATTTGGCCATGGTGTATGGCCGAACCCCACTCAGGCATGAATTAGGGACTTAATAATGGTTAAAAACACAGACTAATTATTGATATATAATAGGGTACTGGACATCGTAAACGGTGCACGATCGGCGATCGGATTATTGGACGGAAACGCTAAGGAGTACTAGTCGGTATTCGATAGGATTCCTACCTTTTTGTAAGCCATGGATTATGTGTTATGTATGGGTTTTTCCTTAATTTATTTTGGTAAGCATATGATTGTTTTAAGATGGGTTTTAAGGCTATGATGTGTATATTGATGCTTTGCTTGATCTATTTTTGATAATCAAATTACATGTTTTATTGATGGGATTTTAAATTCCATGGTTTGTGCTATCATATATATTACATGGCATATGGCATCTACATCTCATGCATAATATGGGAGGGATATGGCATGGGAAGGATGAAATGAAACCGGAGTCCATGCTACGTCGGGGCGACCGATAAACAAACATGGGGATATTCTGATGTGTTTGATTCATCAGGGAGGTTAATATGGGCTTTATGATATGTTGATAAGGGTATTCAAACAAGGATGTTGTATTTATGATTATACCTTGATGATGGTTCTTCCATCAAGGGGGATGTGGTATACCTTGATGATGGTTTTTCCATCAAGGGGGATGTTGTATTGAATATTATACCTTGATGAAGGTTCTTCCATCAAGGGGGATATTCATATTTGTAGTTATACCTTGACGAGGCCTTGCCGTCAAGGGGGATATGACATCATAATGGTATGGATAATGGGTGGGATACATGACATAAGACACCCATGGCATTGCATTCATTTTATGGTTTTCACTTTATTACTATCCATATGTTTTGTTATCACTAATCCATGTGTTAGCCCTACTCGGAGTCCTACTGGGTGCGTTGTCTAACGCCCTACTTCTACCCTAGCTGATGATACAGGAGATACCGGAAACGAAGGACGAGACGGGAGCCAAGCTTAGGAGCTTGGGGAGACAGACTACTTAGTTTATTCAAGTTTACTTTGGAAATGTATTTGATAGCTTAGCTCGTCGGAATGTAATATTTTAGATTAATTGCTTGTTTTGGATTTTATTTTGGATTTTATGTTGTTGAGGTATTTTGGTAATCAAATGAATGTATCTTCCCTTCTATCTCAAATTTGTAGGATAGTCTCTATGGTAATTTTCGCACTTAGTTAATATTCCACAAGCTTACGTCTACGTGTGAACTGTTCTCCGTGGACTTCGTTCCACGCACATGTAGGGTTGGCCAGTTAAGGGCCGGGCTTTAGAAGCTCGGACTTAACTTTCGTCGTGACGTTCGCGCCCTTTGTCACTCTTTATAAAATATATATATATTATATATATATATATAGACTCTGATTTTCGGTAAAAATGGGCGGGCGTTACATGGGCAACCCAGGCCCAGTCCACTGTGTAGCCCAGTGGGCCTGGGGTCCCGACCCAGCTCGCTAGACTTGGTTTGGCCTTGACCCAATTCAACCAGTCAGGCCCAACCCTGCTTCGGCCCAGCCCACCTTCGACCTGGCCCGATTCCAAGCACTGCCCGTTTGGACCCAGTTTCGGGCCCGACCCAATTTCAAACCCAGTTTCCAGTTTTGGGCTCAGTTCGAGCCTGGCCCAATTTTGGACCCAGTTTTCAGTTTCGGGCCCACTTCAGTATGGTTTGGACCCGACTCGTTTTCAGGCCCGTTTGTAGTTTAGACTTAGTTTCACCCATTTTGCCCGGTTACTTATCCTTGTGTTCTTGTTTCAATAGATTGAACTTCTTTCAACCCAACGGACCCGTTTTCTCGCTTTGGATTTCAGCAACACGCACACAGGTGAGGGGACTCACCACCGATTTTAGCATGCACTTACTCATACTACTTCTCTATCAAATGTTCGAGTACAGAACGCGGCGAATGGGATTCCCTAGTATTATGAGTCACTTGGCAAAGGAGCTGTTGATATCATTATGTGGCAGGTACCCCATTCGGGTGTATTCGTACCCTTTGCTCATAGGAGCATATATGAGTTGTTTATTTGATCTCATGATAAATTGACGGCTTGATAATATGATTGGTTGAAATGTGTGATAACCTGCGATGGTTGCAATTGATGGTTAATCAACATGTTGTAGGATCGCATGCGGTAGATAGTAGATGGTATTGCCTACTATGCTTGTTTGGAACATGTTTTGATTGATAACGTGTTTGGATGGTACATGTTAGTATGTGATAGTTAGAGATGTATACACCTGATGAATGAATGTGATATTATTTTGTATAACCACATTTTATTGTTTAATGATGATTGGCTGATAACATGTTCGAGTGCCAATATATTGGTCTACTAAAGATAGCTATGCACATACTTAATTATGATTCATTATTACCGTTTTGGTAACATACTTATAAACAACTGTGCATGCATGTAGCTGGTAATTGTGGGATGTCAGTGGGGCATAAGTACTGGGCTACACCAAGATCTAGAGACTCTCCCTAGCCTATCAGGTAGCTGGAGTTGAAGGTTGTGTGGAGCCACGCAGTGGAAGCGTGGTTGAGCTATGGATTACCCAGTGGTGGATCGTGGGTGAATGTACTTCCTAGTGTGGGTCAGCCTACCCTGTGTGGCCTTTTAATGTGCCTGTGGGAGAGCGTTGTCTGGCTTGAAGGGCAAGGTACCCTGGAGTCTCAATCAGGACAAGCAGTGAGGCAACCATGATGACCTAAGGGAAGTCCCTAGGTTGAGTATTGATTCACCCAAGGTAGACTTAGAGGTCATTACAGACACAATACCCGAGCGCGTGATGGATGAGGTGATCTCCGAAGGACAGAGTAGGCTGAGAAGGTGCTCGCCTGCCCATTGATCAAGGGATGGTGCGGTGAGGGACAGCTCCCGCTGGTATGGTTTGTGATTCTCGGATGACCGAGTAGGCTGAGGACGTGCTCGTCCGCTCATGGGTCAAGGGATGGTGTGATGAGATATTCAAGGCTAGGACATCTGTAGGGTAGGGACAACCTGCGATGTGATGTGCTGAGATATTCAAGGCTTGGACACCTGTAGGGTGGGGACAGCCTGCGATGTGATGTGATAAGATATTCCTGACTAGGACACCTGTAGAGTGGGGACAACATGCGGTGTGGTGTGAGAAGATGTTCCAAGCTATGACACCTGCATGGTGGATACAGTCTGAGGTATGGTAGTCCATGCTATGACACCTGCATGGTGGGTACAGTCTGAGGTATGATAGTTCATGTTATGACACCCGCATGGTGGGTACAGTCTGAGGTATGGTAGTCCATGCTATGACACCTGCAGGGTGGGTACAGTCCGAGGTATGGAATTCCAGGTTATGACTGTAACGCCCCGGATTTTCAAGTTATATATATATATATATATATATGAAAATTGCCCATTTAATTTGTGAATTAAATGATATGGACCTTAGATGGGTAAGATGTTGGGTCAATTGCCCAATTAAGACCCAACGGATGGTAGACATGGTTCAATTGAATTAAATGGGTGAGATTCAATTTTTTGGGTCAAATTGTTAATTGGGTCAAAATGCCCAATTAGGACCCAATGGGTCGTGGTTGACTTGGTTGACCCCCAAGTGAGTTCAAGCTTACTTAATTGGGGCTGAATTAAGTTGGAAATGGAATTATGTAATTAAGTTCATTTTAAGTGAGTTGAGTGAGTTGAGTTTAAAAGAATGAAAAATAATTGAGTTATGGTGAGTTGGATGGGAAGTTAATGGGACCTTGAATTTAAGTGAGTGGAGTAGATGGAAAGATGCATTTCAAAAACCAAGTCAAGACCTACACGTTGGACATGGGAGTCTCATCTTATAGATGAAACCTCCAAATGTATCATCAATGGGGAGGTGGCGGTTTTTGCGTTATTACACAATTCAAACCAAGGCTACACGTTGGGAGATCGGAGTTTCATCTCATGGATGAAATCCCCAAATGGTCATTAATGAGGGAGGTGAATGTTTTGGTGGTTACACAAAGGCATACCCATAGCACACCGTTGGAGACATGGGAGTTTCACCCCATGGATGAAACCCCCAAATGGAACTTTAAGGAGGGAGGTAAATGGGCATGGGAGTTACAAAGGGGTGTCACCAAAGGGCACCACCTTTGGCCGACCTTATTGATCAAGAAATACTTTAGTTTTCAATTCACTCTCTCTCCCTCTCTCTCTTGGCTGAACCACACCTCAAGACAAGGGACTTAGAGTAGTTTTTGATCTCTCCCTCTCACTCAAGGCCGATTCCCTCTCAAGACAAAGGACTTAGAGTTTTATCTCAAGTTTTCTCTCTTTCTCCCTCTCTCAAATCTATACCTCTTGGCCGAACCACCCCAAGGGATTCCATCAAGATCAATCTCAGCCAAAGATCAAGAAGGAAGGAAGGAAGAAGAGGCTAAAGAAGGAAATGAGCAAGAAGGAGAGAAAAAAACCGGAGGAGTCGCGGAATCGGTAAGTACATGATTAAGTTTGCATAATTAAAAAAAGAGGGTCAAGGACATGGTTCGGCCATTGCATGGCCGAAGCCTAATTTTATTATGGCTAAAGACTCAATGATGAACCATAGGGTTCGGCCATGTTGTATGGCCGAACCCCATGGAAAGTTATTAAGGAATTTATATGGGTCTAAATGATTTTCAAGAGGAAGTAATGAACCATAGGGTTCAGCCATGAAAGGATATTAGTGAATTATAATGGATTTAAAGGATGGAAAATCATAGATGAATGTTTATGATGTTAAAAGGTTTTAAAGGGTTTAAATGGATGTATCATTTAGTTTAATGGAAATGATGAACCATAGGGTTCGGCCATGTTGTATGGCTAAGCCCCATGGAAGAAATCATTGGTTTGGATGGTTTTTAAAGGATGAAAACCATGGAAGTTGGTTAATGATCTTAATAGGTTTTTAAAAGGATCAACCATGGAGGGACTTGTTTATGAACTTAAGATGGTAAATTAATTTAATGGAGAACATGGAAATAAGGCATCATGGGTTTGGCCATAGTGTATGGCCGAACCCCATGGACCATTTTAAAGGGCCATTTGGAGATTTAAGCATGATTAAAAATCATTAATGGTTCTATACTTTTGGATTAAGGAATCATGTATGGATCATTTTTGGGACTTAGGTCATATGTAAATAAACTAAGTAATTAGCCATGGAGGGATAATGGCAAAGATGTAAATAGGTGAAGATGATGGACCATGGGTTCAGCCATGGTGTATGGCCAAACCCCATGGGGATTGTTTTATGGATTTAGGGTGTTAATAAGGTTAGATGATTAACTTATAAGTGTTTGGTTTTATGAATCAAGGATGGCATGATTTTGGACTTAATTTAAAAGATCAAAGGATTGAAAAGAAGGGCACAAAACCAAGATCGTGAGGTTCGGCCATGTTGTATGGCCAAACCCCACTAAGGTGTATTTTGGGGACTAAGGGTTTAAATGATTAACTTAGTGATGATTGATTAATAAATCAAAGGAGGGACTAAAACCAAGTGAGTGAGGTTCGGCCATGGTGTATGGCCGAACCCCACAAAGTTGTGTTTATGAACTTAGACTTAATTGTAAATCAAATGGAACATGGGATTGATTGATTGACATGTTATAAGGTAACGGAACCTCACAAGGGGTGCACGATCGTGAGCAGTTGCCGGATTAAAACGCAATGTCACTTTACTGGTCATTGGTAGGATTCTATTTCTTTGAAACCATGGGTTATGTATGATGGTTTTAATTCTTATTTTGATGAGTTATGTTGTAAAAATGATATGTTTCAAATATGAGGTTTTAATGCTATGATTATATTATTACATAGCATGTGTTCACTACATCTCATGCATGGCATGGGAGGGATGTTTGTAACTGGAGGCCACGCGCCGTCGGGGAGTCCGTAAGGCATTCGTGGGAAAACCTTGATGTGCATTATCCATCAAGAAGTAACCGGAGAACACACTCGATCGGGGCGTCCGTAAGGCAACTGTGGGGATACTTTGATGAGGAGAATTCCATCAAGAGGATACATGTATTTGTGATGGGTGGGACTCATTGCATTTGACACCATGGCATGGCATAGTTTTACATGGTTTTTAATATTATGTTATCTATATGAATTGTACTAACCGTGTGTTAACCCTATTTGGAATACTTACTGGGCGCGTTGCCTAACGCCCTACTTCTACCCTAGTGGATGACACAGGAAATGAAGGGAATGATGAAAGTTGTAACGCCCCGTCCCTTTTCACTCGCCGAAAATCAGAGTATATTCTTTTAAAAAAATAAATAGTAAGAGAGAGAGCGGGAACGTCACGACGCGAGCTAAGTCCGGGTTTCCAAACCCGACTCTTAACTGGCAAACAATACGTGTACGTAGACCAAGTCCACTGAACAGTTCACACGTTTACGAATAACTGCAGAAATATTATATAAATAGAAACTATCCATAATCATGATATTAAAAGCAAGGAAGCCAATCACTATAAATTAACTTAAGTTCAAAAATCCAAAAATCATCAACCAACCATAGCAAAATAAACTAAGTTATTACAATCCCAAAATATTAATTATCTCAAATACATTGTTTCCAAAATCAACTAAGTGAAATAAACATAAAAGTTCCCAAGCTCCTATGCTTGGCTCTCTTTACGTCCCAAGTCCTTTCCATTTCCTATTCCATCATCTAAGGGTAGAATTAGGGCGTTAGTCAACGAGCCCAGTAGGAAATCAAAATAGGGTTATATATATATAGGATCAATATAAAAATCAGAATAAGAGCATCATATTAAAACTGTAACATATCATAGTACCAAAAACAGTGCATGATAATCATATCCAAACTATGCAAATGTATGTGTCATGCTATGGGTGTCATATGCCAATGATCCCCCACCCAATCTCCACATCAAACACCATACAAATCATAACAACATTTTCCTTGATATAATGAAACCATATCAAGGTGTTCCCTTGGCCATTTACGTCCGCAGTGTTTTGTGACGGCACCACCAGGTCACTGTTATACCTCCCCACATGTGTTAAATCGGAATTACCAATGGAGTGTGGACTCCTCCCTCTGCGCATGATTTTTGGACTGGTTACCGTGGAGCTCTCTGGCCCAAATTACGCCATGCCCCTATCTAGCAATCTCAGACAAGGCCAATAATCAATGGTTCACTTAACTTTACATAAGCTAGTCTCAAGCCCCAAGTCATGTTCGGACAGCTCATAACTCGGCTTGCTGTCCCGTATACTCCCTCCCATGCCATGCATGAGATCATGAATGCAGAAATGCCATTGCATAACAAATCATATTGAAATTCAGTTCATAAAACTTATACCATTTGATTTTACCAAAATAAATATTGTACTGAAATAGAAACCAGTAACATATAAGATCCATATGCATCTCAACAAGGTAGGAATCCTACCCAAAGTTCAGTATAGTATTCTTGTTGTCTTGTGATGTGACGTGCAACGATTACGTCAAAACCAAGCACACACCCATTTGCGAAATCCCTTTACCTTAAATGAATTCAACCATATACCACAATTAATTTAATTATCCATTTGATTTAAATCATCCCTTACATCCTTCCTGTTAGACTAAAGTTTCTAGAAATAGTAATTAAAAATCAACTTTTCATTTCAGTTGACTAAATCATGGATTCAGTCGACTGAATCATGTTTTGCTACAGTGTTTTGCCTTACCGCAGACTTTCAGTCGGCTGAAACCTAACTCAGTATTATTATTCCTTGACTCGCTAACCTTTCAGTAAACTGAATCCCAGATTCAGTCGGCTGACTCTGAATCAAACCCTTCGTGTCCCTGGTCAATCCTCTTTTAGTCGACTGAATCAGAGATTCAGTCGGCTGACTTTGGACCAGATAAACTGTACGTTCGGCCAGTATAGATTCAGTCGATTGAATCCATGATTCAGTCGGCTGAATCATCAGCCAACATTTTACGTGTTTACTTATTTGTTACATCTATGTTTAGTCGACTGAATTACAAGATTCAGTCGGCTGAAACTCCCAAAAATAGTTTTTTATTACAGCCAACTCCAGTTCAGTCGACTGAATCAAAGATTCAGTCGGCTGAACCTCCCAGAAACTCTTTGCCTTCTTCGGCCAGCACTAGTTCAGTCGACTAAATCCAAGATTCAGTCGACTGACTGTTTGTCAATCTCTTTTGTTTGATGTTTTGACTCGACCCATTCTCCATGAAATTCATTCCCAATATTATTTAAACATAAATAATATCATTCATATAACCTTTAGTGGATTTACTTTACCTTCTAGCCAAAGCTAGAGTCTTTTCCATAATCTTTCAATCTTGTGCCTTTCAAAATATAATTCTAATTTCCATCCTTTCATTGTTGGTTTTCAACATATATCCACTCTTCAAATGGATTTCTAATAAAATGGCTCTATGATTGTTCAGCCAACACTTCCAACCAAATATGGAACCCATAGGTTCGGTTACACCATTGCCAAACCTATGGTTTCCTTTATCATAACCCCATATTACTAGACTCAAAACATACATCTTTCCTCGTCTCCTTCGTTTCTTTTGATCTGAACTCCTTCCTTAATCCTTCTTTGTTCCTCACTAATTTCTCTAAGGTATAGACGAATTGGGAGAGAGATGAGAAGAGGAGATGAAAGAATCCTTTTGTGTGCAATATGAAATTCGGCCAAGGGGGTGTGAAGTGCCCCTTGGTTGGCATCCCTTTGTAACAGCCACAAGACCTTTCAATTTTTCATAATGGTTGTCTTCAACCAAGGTGTTCCTTGGCTTACCAAGGCAGCCCTTTACCTTCCATCGATTTTCCTTGGGTTTCATCCTTTGAGATGGAAACCCTCCATCTCTCACTCAACTCACTTAATGGCTTAACTCAATTGAACTCAACTCATGTAATTTAATTCATTTGAACTCATTAATCACTCACGCCAATTCAACTCAACCATAACTCAGCATTACTCATGCAACCCTTTAATCCCTTTGGTGGTTGACCAAGTCAACCATGACATGGTCGACCATAACACATGGCCCTTGGGGTCCCACCTTGACCATGTTACTTACATGCCACCTCACCCACTTGATGAGGTGGATTTATGCATTGGATCTCAATTGGGTAGCTGACCCAATTACATTAAACCTACCCATTTACCTTCAAATCAGTTCAACTATGACCCATTGGGTAATTGACTCATTTAATCATCTTTACCCAATTATTTCCAAATCGAATCTCATCCATGATCCATTGGATCATAATTGGTTATTGACCCAATTCCTTTACCCATCTAAGGTCCATTTCATCCAAAAATCTTAAATTCAATCAATTTAACAATTTAAATAAACAAAATCCAATATGTTTATGCATTGAAAAATCCGGGTGTTACACTAGTGAGCCAGGCTTATGGGTTAGTCGTGGTATGTGTAAGGGTTGTGATGTGAGGGTTATAGGACTGTAGTGGTTGGGCATATAAGGGAGTTGCCTTAGAGTTGCATTGGGTTGGTTAAAGGATGTGTTGGAGGCCCGGTTGACGTAGGTCTGTGTCTAGGGGTAGGGCACACGTTTGTATGATTGTGCATGTAGACATCCTAAACATTGATGTGTCAATATGATTATATGCAGTGTATGCTTGATGACATATGATGCATGTGTTACCCTCACTGGGCATGTGGAGCTCATCTCTTGCCTCACAGGTACTTCATAGAAGAAGGATCGATGGGACCCTCAGTCGGACGTTGGGCGTAGAGTTGTCGCTTTGTACTTTGTCATGGTTCCATTTTGTAATTGAGGACTTGCTAATGTATTTGAGATATGCGTAATTCATTGAGTTGGAGGAATGTAATAATGGAATAAGGTCTTTGTTCCCAATTGTGATTAATACTTTATTGGTACTATTTGTTATTGGTTTAATTGTGGGTTGCCCGTGATCATTTTGAATTGCGGGAGCAGTGTCTCCCATTTAAAAAAAAAATACCCTTGAAATAGTAACAGATCGGTTTGGGGACTTTTTATCAGTTTAACGCACTCGTAGCGGGACGGGTCGTTACACATATTCTACTTGGAAAGTCATACATTCCATTCAAAGCATTTTGAAATGTATACATTACTTTGAATGAGGATTGTTTGTGTGCATGATTTGATTAAGGTTGGCATATCTGTGCATTAAAATGAATTTATGTATGCCGTGCTTAGAATAGGATCTCCATCAAGTTGCACATATCAAAGATAGTTTCTCTGCTTCTGTACCCCTTGATGATTGTCAACATGTCAGTGAATGGATTGTCGATGTGACAGACATGTCGGTACTGTGCTAAATTAAGCACTTTTGAAAAAGTGGACCTGTCGTTGGAACCGATATATCGGTGAGAAGGTCTGTGGTCCCTCCTTCTCCTCCCTTTCCCTAGACCAGTCGATAATACCTCTCGAAGTGATTCCCCACTGGAAAATCATAGGGCTTTCATTCCTCAAGCCTCTAGAAGCCTAAAAATCACCATTTATGTCGAGTAAGGCTCAGTCTTCATCTCATCATTCTTGGAGCCATTGCTTAAGGATCTCCTCTAAGAAAAACCATGCCTAGGAAAACGGAAGCTCTGACATGTCCTAAGCACTCTATAGAATGAGGAGAATTCAGTCGTGCTAGTCCATAGGCCAAAAGTACCAAAAGGTCAGTCACTCGCTTTTGCCCTGGGTCGAGCTCAGAAAATCCTATTTATGTTCAGGACGAACTAGAAACCCAAGCAGAGGTGGGAGAAGAGCCCATTGTTGACAAAGGTGTCATCTTCGTCGAAAATCGACGAAAAGGAAGAGGAGCAGAAGCAGAAAAGGAGAACGGTCCTCGAACTGGTCATGAAGACCATGTTGATATTCCTGACGACACCAGTGAGGAGGATAGCCGTCGATCTAAGGACCTTTGGAGAGATTCTGATGAAGAAAGAGAATATGAATACCCTCATCAAGTGAATGACGGTCGGAACAACAAGGTTTTCAGATTAGAAAGAAAGATTGACTGCCTTAAAAGATCAGTGGATAGGTTGAGCATGACAGTCCGCAATCTAGTTGCAACTACCTCCTTCTCTGATCGAGTTCCAGATTCTCCATCTCCCCCTCCTCCAGCACTCCCTCAGATGGCTCTGCTTAGGATAGTTTTCGTGTTTTTTGTACTTGAAAAGTTATACTTTTTGATATTATGACTAAGCATCTATAATGCCTCATAGCAAAAACCATATGTACTCAATGCACATTTTGTTTATCAATGAAATGATATGGTTTAGTATGATGTGTGTATTACTGTGTAAAAATGTCATTTATCTCTTGTGTATGATAAACTAACATGCAGGATTGAATAAGTTGGTTTTGTATTGGCATGTTAGGGAGAGAAGGGATCGGACTGTGATATTACACATACCCTTGGAGTATGGGGGAGCACAAAATATGTGTTGATTAGATGTTGTCACTAGTCATGACAGTTTATGGGAATGCAAGCTTGAAAGCTTTAAGAAAGATCAACTTAGGGGCAGCTAAGTTTGTGGGGGAGCTGAGAAGAAAATAACTTAGAAAATGGGGAAGTACACTCGAAGAAGCTAGGGACATTAGCTTAACCCATGAAGAAATCAGCTCGAAATCAGCTTGTGCAAGGGAAAATAAACCTTGATGCACGAAAAGTGTGCACAGAATCATGGGAAGAACCATGAGTTCCAATAGATCTCAGTTAAGCACTAATGTAAGATGCATGGGGAAGTGCTTAATCTTGATGAATGTCTACTAAACCTTTGTCAAATGAATGACAAAATGGGGGAGAAAATAGTAGAAGCCAAAAGACAAAAGTCGATGTGCTCAGACCTCTAAAAAGAGAGAGTCATAAAGGAAAGAAGAATGGGAGAGAAAATCTTATTTAGTCCATGGATGTTTATGGTTTGAACTCACCCATCTAATGATTATCTATTGTTGCTTGCTTTTGTGCTTGAACAGGAAAATGAAAATGAAGCAAGTTGAGCAAGAATATGAAGACCATAATCTTGTTATCCATTTGAGTATACATGTATTTGATGTAATATTTTGTATTCAAATGAGTTGTAATAAAGGGTGGGCTTATAATTGGGTTAACTTCTAGATTTTGTCATGAAATTGACAAAAGAGGAGTCAGAATGAATAAGTTAAAAAGTCTCTTTCTACTTAAACGATAGATTAGTTGAAAATCATTGTTCCTCCTCCCGCTGAGGTCTGGCGATTTCTCTCCTCTCCTCCCATGCCCTAGACCAATTGATAAGACATCCCGGATCAATTTCTTGTCGGAAAACCAAAGGGTTTCTGGTTCTCCCACCTCCGGTAGCTCGAAAATCACATTTTTGTGATTCCCATTAGTTGGGTAAGCTCTATGTAGTCTTCTCTCCTCCAAGTAGTTTTGTTGTTTCTAAGCTAAAGAAAAGCATAGTGGAGAATGACAATGACCAAGTCCCCAGTCATAAATGTGTCATCTGACTCCGAGAATGATCATGCCTCATTGTCTAAGAAACCCAAATCTCAGTAGTATCAAGGAGAATGTTCGTCTCTCCTGAATAGTATAGGTCGTCGAGTCAAAACCCTCTCGAGGAAATCTCATAAGAAGAAATCACCACCACCCATAGCAAGAAGGCCAAGTGGAGTGACCATTAAAGAGCCTACTTTCCAGTTGGAGCCAATGTAGAAGAAGTGAGTGGGAAAGGGAAAGGTCTAATGGATCTCACTCCTCCAGAAGTGTAACACCCTGGAATTTCAAAGTTATCAATTTATATGAAATTATTCATATTTACGAAATTGTCATTGTGATATAATTGATTTGAATTTAAATGGGTCAATGGTTCAATCAAGACCCAAAGGATGGTAGTTTTGTTTACAAAACAAATAAATGTATAAGATATATTTAAACGGGTTAAAAGTCATAATTGGGTCAAATTTTGTTAAATGGGTCAAAAATGACCAAATTGGACCCAATGGGTTGTGGTTGACGTGTTTGACCATTAATTGAGCTCAAAGCTTAATTGGGTTAAGATGAGTTAAATGTTTGAGTTGGGTTTGAGTTGAAATAAATGTTGGAGTATAGTTGAGTGAAAATTATTAGTTGAGTCACATAAAATAAATGAGTTAAGTTTGGGTGAGTTAAATACATGAGTTAGATGGAATAATTGTTTAAGTGAGTGTATGAGAGTGGAGTGAACTGGTGGTAGGTTTTAAACACAATGAACATTGGCTGCATGAGAGGTATTACCATGCATGTAACTCCCATTTAAGTGGTAAAGGAAATGGGAGTTACATTTTGAAAATACATGGAAGACGTTGGAGGTGGGAGTGTTATTTCAAATGCAAAGTGTTTACACGTTGGAAATGGTTAGAGTACATTGGTTGGGTCTTCAAAAGACAACAATACATAGATTGATGGTTCATGCATGTAACTCCAAGGTTGGAGAACAAATGGGTAGCTGATTGGAGGAGTAACACATAAGAGATTACAGCATTTTAAATTCAAATTAGATATTAAATCAATGGGAGTAACAAAGTGTGTTCACACTTGGAAGAGGGGAGTTTTTATTCCACTGATAGAACTCCCACATGGGACATTGATGAGGGCCAAATGGGGCTAATTGGAGCTGCTGTTTGTGGAGTTACACTTGAGAGTGGTGGTTGTTACATAAGCCAAAATTTAGAGGCAACCAACAAGGGACGGTGCAACACATGGGAGTTACATTTCAAAATGAAACTCCCATGTGAGACCTTAAGGAGAGGGGAGGTTACATTAGTCCAACCACAAGAGATGTTGGTTGCTTGGGGTGTTTCATTTCATAGATGAAAACCCCCAAGTAACATAAAGAAGTTTGATTAAAGTGAGGGAGTTACACAAGGGTAACCTTGGACTGTTTTTGATCAAACAAGGGATTTTCATTTTACTCTCTCTATCTCTCTTTCTTTCTTGGACTGTATTATCATCTCCCAAACACCAAGAACAGCAGCTGGTCACGAATTGGTAATCAGTCTTAGGTTATTTTCTTTCACCAAATCAAGAGCACACATTGAGCAAAGGAGGGGGGAATCAAGGTTTCTCATCTAAAAGCCAATATTCTATCTATCTCTCTTTGCTGTCCTTGATTTTTCCAAACACCTAGAGCAGCAGCTGGTTGTTTAAATCAGTCCTTGACCATCAAGGAATCAAGAAGAAGGAGAGGCTAAGAAAGGGAAAGGAACAAGCCGGAGGGAAGATCAATTAGAGGAGTCGCGGAAACGGTAGGTTTTCGATAAACAATTTTTAAAATCATGATTCGGCCATTGGATGGCCGAATCTAACAAGGGTTAAATATTGGTTGGAAGTGCATGATGAAGATAAAAATGGATTATAGGGTTCGGCCATATGGGATGGCCGAACCCCATGAAAAGATTGGGTTAAATTGGATGGTCTTTTGAACCAAAATCATGGGCTGTTTTTGGATGCTAAATTAGATTGATTACATGCCTTGAAAAGTTTTAAAATTATGGTTTTAAATGTTGTGTGTTGGGCTATGGATTGGCCGAACACATCAAGGAAATTAATCTAGAATTATGATGTTTAAATGACAAAATATGGACCATAGGGTTCGGCCCCATTGGATGGCCGAACCCCATGGAAAAACTTGGTGATTCTTAATGGAGTTTGAGGGATAAAATCCATATTAGTTAATGAAGATTTTAAAGGATTTAAAGTGAAGATAAGCTTACTATTTTTAGGTAACCATGGCTTGGCTGAACCATACTAATGCTATGGTTAAATTATGGATTAAAACCATGGACAAAGGTTGGAATAATTACACCATGAGAACCATAGGGTTCGGCCATATGTATGGCCGAACCCCATGGACTGTTTTGTGGATTTTTGGATTGAGTTTTACAAAATAGAAATCATACAAGGTGATGGACTTATTGGATGATTTTGAAGGGTAAAAACATGGTAACATTATACAGTTAGCCTATGTCCAAATGAAACCCAAAAACATGTTTTAGAGGACCAAAACATGGACATAGGGTTCGGCCACCTTGGATGGCCGAACCCCATGTAAGTATTTGGTTGTTTGGTTTGGCTTTCAAGAAGATGGAAATCACATCAATTATGGACTTAGTATTAAGGTGATGATGGAATATAGGATTAAAATCTTTAGGGTGAGGCTCGGCCATGTTATGTGGCCGAACCCCACCAATTGTCATGTGATGGACTTGGTGGTTCATTCATAACAAGTTTGGGCAAAATGAGATGTATGATTGAAGGGTTTATATGACTAAAATAAATGGTGAGGTTCGGCCATGCTGTATGGCCGAACCCCACAAAGATGGCTTGTTGATGGACTTTGTTGTTTAAGGAAAAATTAGGCAAAGGATAGTATAATGGCATTATTGTAAATAAGGATGAAAAGATGAAATGATCAAAAGAATGAACTTATGAGCCAAAACCTAAGGTGGTAAGATTCGGCCATGTAGTATGGCCGAACCCTACCAAGTGTCATTTGAAAAGTTTGGGATACTTAGATGGTATTAAGTAAATAAAAGATTTATCAAGGTTTAAATGGGTGAGGTTCGGCCATGGGGTATGGCCGAACCCCACAAAGTGGATTTTTGGGATTTATATCAAATTAGAATCATATGGTCAAATGATTAACTTGTTGCCATGTACATAGGGTATTCGGATTTCTAGAACGGTGTACAAAGCCGTGATCGAAAGATGGTCCAAAGGAAGGGTCGAACAAAGTAAACTATTGTAGGTTTCCTACTTTTATTGTAACCACTATTCCATATGCTGTTTTATGTTGATTTTGATATCATATATGATTATAAAGTTATGTTTCTAAATGACATGTTTGCATAGACATCTCATGCATGGCATAGGATGATGGTGTTGTACCGGAGGCCACACTCCGTCGGGGCGTCCGAAAGACCACTGTGGGGTACCCTGATGATGAGAATCCCATCATAAGGAATCCGGAGGCCACACTCCGTCGGGGCGTCCGAAAGACCACTGTGGGTTACCTTGACGATGAGAATCCCGTCAAGTGATGGCTATGATGAATGGTGATGGGTGAGACTCATTACATGTTCATTTCATACATAGCATATTTTATGGGATTTTGTCACACGTGTTTTATTATTATATTACTTGCATGTTTTTTACTAACCATGTGGTAGCCCTATTCGGAAACACTACTGGGCGCGTTGATCTAACGTCCTATCTATACCCTTAGTGGTTGATGCAGGGAAAGGGAAAAACGTGGATCGAGAAGAGGACCAAGCACGGAAACTTGGGCGGTTTGAATGATTGGAATGGATTATGAATGGACTATTTTATGGACTTGATATTTGATATATTTGGACAATGTAATTTGGTAATTAGTTATGTTGGCTTGTAATAAGTAGTTAAGATAGATGCTATGGTTTGTTTTAAGTTGGATGACTTGATTAAACGATTAGTTAAGATTAATTAGTAAGTTTGGAGAATAAGTTATGTACTTTGCTATCTAAGAATGGAAAACTGGAATAGTCATAGGTTCTATTATAACCTCAGTTAGATTTAAACTAAGATAATTCCGCAAGTTATATATGTACCATGTGCGGATCAGTTTTATGGACTTAGTTCATACGCACATAGGCTTGGCTAGTTAAGGGTCGGATTTAGAGATCCGAACTTAACTCTCGTCGTGACACTCCGCCCCGATCACTTGATTATTATATTTAAAAAAAAAAATATACTCTGAAAATTAGAGTGAAAAGGGCGGGGCGTTACAAGAAGAATCAAGCAGTGCTGAGGATATACCTCTTAGGAGACTTGCTACTAGTAAGGTAAATGAGGAGAAAGGAAAAAGGCATATGGAAGATACTAAATCCAAGTCTCACAAAGCTCCTTTAAGAAGAGTCTATTTCTTCTTTGAAAAATGTCGGAAGTTAGAAAGTAAGATTGGTGCCTTTGCAATGATCATGAATGAATCAATTCAAAATCTTTCAACATACATGGAGAAACTCAAAGAGAGTTCCTGACGAAAATCCCCTTCTCCTCCATCATCACCTCCTCCGGATGACTCTGCTTAGGATAGTATTTCATGCTTTATGCTTTATATTTTTGAAAAACTATAGTTTCAGTATTAAAACTGAACATTTTTGTTGTCCCCTCTCCTAAACCATATGTATTGATTAGTGTATCAATGAAATGATATGCTTTGGTTTAATGTGTGTGCTAATTTGATGGAATATTTTCTATATCATATCTGTTATTAACATGGATTTTGTTAAAAACATTAACATGCAAGTTGTTAGTGAGATAGGGATCGAGCTTTGATATTACACACCCTTTGGAGTTTGGAGAGCACAAAATATGTGTTAATTAGCTGCTGTCATTGGTCATGACAGTATAAGGAGGATGGCTAATGCAAGCTTGAAACAAAGCTTGGAGAAAAATAAACTTAGAGGCAGTTAAGTTTAAGGGGAGTTGGGTCGAAGAAGTTAAAGAAAATAACTTAGAGAATGGGGGAGAAGAATCAAAAAAGGAAAGCTAGGGAAGGTAGTTTAATTCCATTGGGAGAACAAGTTTAAGACAACACAAATCTTAAAGGGAAGGAAAGAAAAAAACAGCAATGCATGAGATATGCATTGGACTGTAGGGAATAACTAATTGAGTTGGAAGACAAACTCATGGAAGCACTAGATGCAAGAAGCATGAGAGAGTGCTTGAAAATCAATGTCTGCATACTAATCTTTGTCAATTATATGACAAAATGGGGGAGAAATTAGTAAAAGCAAGAAGACATCAAAACCAATCATGAGGTGTAATTGGTAAAGTTTAAGTGCTTGGGTCTCTAGAAAAATAGAGTCATAGTAGGAAGAAGCCAATAGACATAGGAGAATGTCTATGCTTGGAGTTTGGAAAATCAAACTCAAAGAAGATTGGGAGAGAAATCTTCTCAACACTGATAGCTTGGATAAAGCTTGGTGATAAACTTGTGCTATGGGTAGTGTTGTTCACTAGGAAATCAGAGTGTATGGGGGGCTTTAATACAAATCTTGTTTAGTCCATAAATGCATATTTATGTTTTGAGATTAACCCCTCTAATGATTTTCTAGTGTTGCTTGCTTATTTACATGAACAGAGAAAATGAAATGAAGCAAGCCGAACAAGAATATGATGATCATAGTCTTGTTATTCATTTGAATATGTACATGTAAATTAATGTAATATTTTTGTATTCAAATGAGATAAAATAAGGGTGGGATTGTAATTGGATAGCTTTTAGGTTTTTTGTTATGAAATTGACAAAGGGGGAGATTGTTAGTGCCCTATCTTGGCCGAGTCTTTAATTTGTCAATTCCATGACTCCGAAAGAAGCACTTGCGAGAAGCTTTAAGACCCAAAGTGATCAAGAATAAAGATCATGCTCCACCGGATTGAAGCTCATCGTTATGGCAATCACAAAACATGTATTATGGCCATAGATGACTTTAAGTGGTACCCACACCTTAAAGAGGACCATCTATAGGCTTAGTTGAATAAGTGGTAAAATCATTAAAAGCCTAGGGAGAAAGTTCGACAGTTAATTGGAACCCAACTTGGAAATATGCATTTGGTTTCACCTGTTAGTTCAACCAGTCGTTCTCACCAACCCCTCAATGGAAACAGGATCGACTCATCGAGGTCAAAGACTGATCAACCAGATTGACATAGGTCCTGGATGGTAGAACTGTCATTCTGGGAAAGCCTATAATGGCTCAGGTCAACAAAATAGTTATGGGAATAAGAGGATATATGAATCGTACGATTTTACAATTTTCGATTCACGATTCACACCCATACACCGATTTGAATTCGATTCGAGTTCGATAACATTGGGTAAAATTGGAGAATGTCATGCATTTGGAGCATTGAGAATATATGTAAAATTTCATACTCACAAGATGTGTGACAATATGTTTGAGTGAATGTTGCTTTGTGCACATTCCAATGCATAGTTGTGTAAAATTATTGTTTGACCTCCTTATGTGCCTATGTGTGATTGATGTGAATATATTATATCAGATACATATGTATGAGTTTCCCAAGTTCCCTATGATTAGATATTTATTATAATTGAAAATTCATAGATTTATGATGTGTTAAAGTATGATAAATCAAAATTTCTTAAGATGTGTAATGTAAGGCCTTGATAACTTCTCATACTTGTGTATGGTTATGAGTAATTTATATATCAAATGAATTCTCATTATTATGATCGGAATTCTTAGATGGGTAACTCATATAATAAGCATGATGAATGTATTTTAATGTCATGCTTGGATTATGTGATATGTGTTCATCACTAGTAAGTACTTATGTTGATAATGGTTATGGTGAATCGACATAACCATGAGTAGAAAGAATTTCTATGATTTGAAGAGGAACTTGATTAATGGTTTGACTAAGTGTATAGGTGAATTAAGGTCAATTATCTTAGAACCCAAGGGGGTTAACTTGTGCTAAAATGGGGATGGGCTAATATGATTGAAAATTCATGGAATGTAATGTAAATGCTAAGAAAGGCTTATTTGATTTCCCCAAAGTAAAAGTAGGACCACTCCCCAATGTCAACCCAAATGTGAAAATGATGAACTACAGTTGATCTGATCCACTATGTAATACGTAGGAACTGAGAGCATTTTGCCTCAACTCGAACAAAAGATGCATTGTGTTATCCATTTATATTTAGGATGATGTAAGATGTTGAGCAAATGTGAAAGGTATAAAGGGATTGGTGGGATATACCTTCCCTAATAAAGACCCTAATGCTAGATGTTGGATACCTCGAAGGTGGCCCGAAGAGGTTATGATCCATTGGGAGTCCCGATATGATGAGACATATATGTTTGCTCTCAAGTAAATCCTAGAGTGGCTAAAGAACTGTGAAAATTCTTAAGATGGACAGATGATGACTTTGGCACTGAGATGTACATGATTAGGTCATTTGATTATTTTGAGATGTGGTATAGGTATGTCCCTCATGTGATAATTATATTGAGACGTGGTATGGGTGTGTCCTTCACGTGATATTGATGATTGACACGTGGTATGGGTGCATCCTTAACGTGATATTGATTATATTGAGGCGTGGTATGGGTGCTTCTCTCACGGGATATTGATAACGTTATGTCTCAGTCCGTTGAAAAATAAAACTGTCCGATCAGTACATCATTGTGTCTCACATTTGTATAGGTAAAATGATAAGATAAGTATATAGATTCCATGACTAAGGCTTAGAGTAGCCGTCAGACCGCGGGAGCCTCGATATGAACATATGGAGACTGTGGCATTAAGATGTATATGTAACTTGGTCACTTGATATTGAGACGTGGTATGGGTACGTCCCTCACGTGATTATGATGATTGACTGACCGTTCCAAAAAGGTATTCTGGACGGTAGGGTCGGCTACCGAGACTTGGTCCTTTAGGGTTGCCGTCGTGGAGTAGGTCCCTCACATGTTACGCGCTGGAGGGCGCCCTCCAGACTATTTAGCACACTTGATGTGCATTGATACGCAGAGCTATATACTATTTTACCCCATAGGGGTGGTGCTATCTTCGTTAGACGTGGTCCGACCGGCTTAGAGCTTGACTGAATCACCCTTGAGGTGAAGGGATGTAGGGCGAGGTAGACTTGATCACGCTAGTCGTGGGTCTCCCGCTTAGTAAGTCATTGGCCCTAAGTCTTGTTAGGGGTCGTGGTATATTTATGATATGATATGATGATTTGATATTGTTGCCATAGTCACGTAGTGATTCATTTGAGTGTTGTTTCTACGGATAGAAGATCTCATGGTAGATGATGTGCCCCTGGATTAGTTATGCCCATGGATGGATTATACCCATGGAGGGATTATATTCATGGATGGTTATTACACATGGATAGATGATACTCACTGATAGAGTGTTATCAAGGATGGATGTGTATACACATGTTTGATGGTTCCCATGGTGGTGCTTGGATGTTGGTCTTAGGGTAGACTTGTTAGTCCCATGGTAGACGTATTGGTCTTATGTTAAACATGTTGGTTCCATGGTAGACGTATTGGTATTATGGTGGACATATTGGTCATATCGTAAACATATTGGTCTTATGTTAGATATATCAGTCTTGTGGTAGACGTATTGGCATTGTGGTGGACATGTTGGTCCCATGGTAGACGTATTAGTATTATGGTGGACATGTTGGTCCCATAGTAGACGTATTGGTCTTATGTTAGACCGTTGGTCCTATGATAGACATATTGGTTGTACGAATGTATAAGTTATGTCCATGGATGAATTATACCCATAGAGTGATTATATTCATGGATGGTTATTACCCATGGATAGATGATATTCACTGATGGAGAGTTAACAGGGATGGATGATGAATCCCATGGATGTTGTTCCCATGGTAGACATATTGGATTCATGCATTGATATTGATTACATGGTGGGCATATTGATCCCATGGTAGATATAGTGGTCCCATGGTAGACATATTGGTCTCATGTTGAACGCAACGGTTTTATAGATAGATATTATTTTCCCATTGATGGTTATTCCCATAGAGGGCTTTGTGACCATGGATGAGTATTGTATACCGTGGATAGATATTCTCACGGATGGCATTGATTCCGTAGAGGATGAGACCCATATTTAGAGTATTGTCCCCGAGGAGGGATGTATTTTTGTTCGGGTATAGGTCTCATAGTCGAGGTTTATCCTATGTGTGACGTTAACCCTATGTTGACGGTGTTCCCATGGTTGGTATAGACCCGTGATTGGCTAAACCCGTGATAGACGAGATATATTCTATTGATGAGGTTCACGATAGGGTAATTAGAATGTCTTGATGTGACATCATGAATAGCACGAGGTTAGTGCCATGAAATAAATGAATTGAGAACTACGCAGAATCTAATCTCCATTGGAGTATGTAGGCAGCTGATAATTCAGTCCAATAAGTCCTGTGATCCGTAGGAATCTCGCAACATGTGTAGGTGTCACGTGTTTGGACTATGAGTTGTGTATGCTTAAAAAAAAAAATTATTATTGTTTCTCACGTGTCCGTTGGGTCGGGCCGTGATTGTTGGTATCAGAGCTTAGGCTCAATTTCCCGAGGACTGTGTGTATGGGGTTCGAAACTCTGATGAAAGCCTGAGATTGTTTTGGGTCGCAATAGGGTAGGCAAGATTTTGAGTGAGGTTGGGACCTCCTCTTGCCACCAGATTTAAGAGACTAATGTTTAGACCGTACTTCAGACGGGGTGACCGGTGATATTACAGCATGAGCTGGACCCATGAGGGTTAGACTCATGTGGACCCTGAGTTGTGAGGTGCTGGATCTGATAGGACTTGGAAAGGTCGCAAGCACATGATTAAGCTCCATGAGTGGAAAACTTTAGAATTCCCCCAGAACTGTATGCGAACCACCTTTTGAGTTGTAGATGATCATGTCTTCACAGGAAGTGGAAGTGAGACCATTAGGCCGAGGGTCCTGTGATGGGCGTTTGATAGACCAGGCGATGATATGCTGGCAGGTAATCACCCGACGGATATCGGTGAGGTGATATCGTCACTGTTACCACGTTGGAGAAAGACTAGAGGAACATGTGTATTTGTGGCATCGGTTGGGAATGACACGTATTGTAAACCAGAATTTGCTTGAAATGCGACTTTTAGTCCAGACCAAGAGATTGAGGTCTATAGTTGGCTATAAGAAGTGGTAATGGTAGACCACTAATTTTGTTTAGAAACGGTCTTTGACGACCGAGAGCATCCTTGTGACGTGAATCAGATTTGATTTATGACTCTAGAAAGTCTGAGCCAAGGATTGTGGACTCGAAGGACTCAGGAGAGGTCGGTAAAACCTTCAAGGATGTTCCTTGAGGAAATGATGAGTGTGTCTAAGAGGCCAGACATATATAGATATTTTCTGAGAAGAGTTGCCCTATGATGAAAGGGATTGTTTTCCCCAAGTCTTTGAACACGAAGTACTTTGGCTCATGTTATCGATGATAGCGATGATCAGGCAATGTGATGCTTGTACTAAAATGCTTAACGCAATGCACTTGAATGTAAATGGTTTGAATACCCCTCGTGCAGTGAATAAGTGTCTAGAGCCTAGTTGCTCGTGTGAAAAATGCTAACCACCTTGTATGGATGGTTGTGGGCTAGTAAGAGATTGTGGAATCCTTGGATTATTTATGCGCTCAATTGCATGATAGTTTAGATTGTTACTTCATGCCTTATGAGTAAAAATTTTGTGTTTGTGTATGGATTCCATTTTGTTTAATGATGTAATTATGATGTGAAAGGTATGTAGAATTACCTTATGATGATTTGAGAGATATGATTCTCTAGTATGATGGAGAAATTGATATTGAATAAGAGGGTTTTGATTTGACATAAACGGAGTAGTCTAGCTAGATATAATTTGTTGTATGGGAATCGGTTGGCATGGATATGAATGGCAAGGAGCATTATGAAATGCAAAAATCAAGCCATAGATGAAATTCCCAAAGCAATTGAAGTCTATCTCCTAATGTCAACCCCATATGGAATAATAGTTGTGAATATATGTGAAAATTACTATGCATGCTATTTTATTTGAAATCTAGCATTTATTTGATCAAATTGCTCATTGTATCTACCATGGCATTCCATCTGCATCACAATTCAAGTTGGACTTGGAGTCGGTCAACTTTAAAGTGAATAAGAGGATGGGTAGATTGAGCATTTGGATATTTTAACACTAGAGTTGAGTGGTTGTCAAATGGGTAGAGAGGATATGAGAATAATACCTCCCCCATTGGAACTCCCTAGTGTAGTAGCTGTACTCCTTGTTGGAAATTAATGTGTGATATCTTTTAATGAGGAGTATACCCTCGTGTTAGTGATTCTTTCCTCTCCTAGCCTCGTGTTGGGCAATTATAAACAGGAGACCAGAGATAGATTTGTCTCAAGGTTCCTCCCTCTCAGATTTTCTCTCCCCAAAAGTAATTCTTTCGCTCTTCCACCTTCCTTGGTATTTTTATTGGGATATTCATGGATGGAATGGAGCTTGGAAGTGATGTTTATGTGGGAAGGAGAAAAATCCATGGATTTGAGTAGGGAGTTGGTGTTTAAAAATTTGCAGGGGTTAGATTGTCCCTATTATGAGATGGTATCATAATTTGCATAGCCTTTCTTATATCCCATTCCATATAGAACCATGTGGTACAAGTAAACATGGTTGGGATTTTGCTTTAGTGGTAGATTATGTCGCGATTGGAGTGAAGGAAACAACGTGCAATTGGTTGTTTGAGGGATTTAACTCCTTCCATGGATGGACACCTATGAGTATATTGTAGCATTTTCTACATTTCTGTGTTGAGCTACATAGCATTGTCCACATTGGTTGCGTGTCGAGCCGGTTTGCGTAGGCCACATCCATATGTGATTTTTGAGCCCATGAGCTTGTGTGCATCTAATGTTGGTGATTGTTTATGGCAAGTCGGTGACAAGTTATAGTTAATACTTGCCCGATATAAGCCTACGATCACTTTTGTGCACAGTTGAGATGTGCTTAGTAGTGATGAAGACTCCATGTGCCGCGAATGTGGCTTGGGTTGTATGAGTACCCGTGAAGCCATGGCACACTTTTGGAGTTTTCTGACCACTGTTGTTGGCAAGCGTGCTTTTGTGTATGGTCATGACGTGATTTGTTGGAGAAGTATTAATCTCTAGATTATTGATCGTAGAGCGTCGAGAGTTAGTGATCTCTCATGCTTGGGATTAGATATGGGTATCTCGGGCTCTTCGATATTGTTGTTTAGAGGTCTGTGAGACTCCTACTTCGGTAAAGTACCATGATGAGATGACCCAGATTTTGTATACCCTATGCTGTATTGTGGGATCATGTAACCACTTGAGGATGCTTGTTTTGGTTCGAGATGTCGCTCTTAGTATAATGTGACACTACTTCACATGTGAGCCACGTGAGATGGCCATTTATTTGAGTGATAAGCCGCCCCGTATTGTTCATGTTTGTTGTATATTGTAGTTAGGATCACCAAATGAGTTATGAATATTTGTTTGCCACGTGTTGAGCTGCAATATGAGAGCCATTATGTAGGCATTATTGAATTGTCCACGTGTGATGTGAGCCTGTTGATGGCTTAGTAGTCGAGTCCAGAGTAACTTTTGATCAGTAACTACTTTTGGAGGATCCTTTTAGTGAAGCTCTACAAGACTTGTGAGCGTTGAGACCTTGCCTGGAGCTCTAGAATGGTTGAATTTCGGAGCGAAATTCTTTTAAGGGGGGTGGAATGTAATGGCTCAGGTCAACAAAATGGTTATAGGAATAAAAGGATATATGAATCGTACGATTTTAAGATTTTCGATTCACGATTAACACCCATAGACCGATTTCAATACGATTCGAGTTCAATAACATTAGGTAAAATTGGAGAATGCCATACACTTGGAGCATTGTGAATATTTATAAAATTTCATGCTCACAAGATGTGTGATAATATGTTTAAGTGAATGTTGCTTTGTGCACATTCCAATGCATAATTGTGTAAAGTTATGGTTTGACCTCCTTATGTGCCTATGTGTGATTGATGTGAATATATTATATCAGATACATATGTATGAGTTTCCCAAGTTCCTTATGATTAGATATTTACTATAATTGAGAATTCATAAATTTATGATGTGTTAAAGTATGATTAGAATGTATGATAAATCAAGATTTCCCAAGATGTGTAATGTAAAGCCTTGATAACTTCCCATACTTGTCTATGGTTATGAGTAATGTATGTATCAAATGAATTCTCATGATTGTGATCAGAATTCTTAGATGGGTAACTCATATAATAAGCATGATGAATGTGTTTTAATACCATGCTTGGATTATGTGATGATGTTTACATCACTTGTAAGTACCTATGTTGATAATGGTTGTGGTGGATCGATCTAACCATGTGTAGAACGAATTTCCATTATTTGAAGAGGAACTTGATAAAGGGTTAGACTAAGTGATATGGGCGAGTTAAGATTAATTATCTTATAATCCAAGGGAGTTAACTTGTGCTATAATGCAGATGGGCTAGCAAGATTGAGAATGCATGGAATATAATGTAAATGCTAAGAAAAGCTTGTTTGATTTCCCCAAAGTAAAAGTATGTCAACTCCCCAATGTCAACCCAAATGTGAAAATGATGAACTACGGTTGATCTGATCTACTATGTGGTACGTAAGCAACTGAGAGCATTGTGCCTCAGTTCGATCAAAAAATGCATTGTGCTATCTATTTATATTTAGGATGATGTAAGATGTTGAGTAAATGTGAAGGATATAAAGGGATTGGTGGGGTATACCTTCCCTAATATAGTCCCTAATGCTAGATGTTGGATTCCTCGAAGGCTGCCCAAAGAGGTTATGATGCCTTGGAAGTCCCGATATGATGAGACATATATGTTTGTTCTCGAGTAAAGCCTAGAGTGGCTAGAGAACTGTGAAAATTCTTAAGATGGATAGATGATGACTTTGGCACTGAGATGTACATGACTAGGTCATTTGATTATTTTAAGACGTGGTATGGGTATGTCCCTCACGTAATAATTATATTGAGACGTGGTATGGGTGTGTCCTTCACGTAATATTGATGATTGACATGTGGTATGGGTGCGTCCCTGACTTGATATTGATTATATTGAGGTGTGGTATGGGTGCGTTCCTTAAACGATATTGATAACGTTATGCCTCAGTCCGTTGAAAAAGTAAACTGTCCGATTAGTAAATCATTGTGTCTCACATTTGTATAGGTAAAATGATGAGATAAGTGTATAGATTACATGAGTAAGGCCTAGAGTAGTCGTGAGACCATGGGAGCCTCGATATGAACATATGGAGATTGTGGCTTTGAGATGTATAGGTGACTTGGTCACTTGATATTGAGACGTGGTATGGGTACGTCCCTCACGTGATTATGATGGTTGACAGGCCGTTCCAGAGAGGTATTCTGGACGGTGGGGTTGGCTACGGAGACTTGGTCCTGTAGGGTTGCCATCGAGGAGTAGGTCCCTCACACATGCTACGCCCTGGAGAGCGCCCTCAAGACTATTAGCACACTTGATGTGCGTTGATACGCATAGCTAGATACTATTTTACCCCATAGGGGTGGTGGTAGCTTCGTTAGACACGGTCCGACCGGCTTATAGCTTCACTGAATCACCCTTGAGGTGAAGGGATGCAGGGCGAGGTAAACTTGATCACGCTAGTCGTGGGTCTCCCGCTTAGTAAGTCATTGGCCTTAAGTCTTTGTAGAGGTCGTGGTATATTTATGATATGATATGATGATTTGATATTGTTGCCACAGTCACATAGTAATTCATTCGAGTGTTGTTCTTACGGATAGAAGATCTCATGATACATGATGTGCCCCTGGATTAGTTATGCTCATGGATGGATTATACCTATGGAGGGATTATATTCATAGATGATTATTACACATGGATAGATGATACTCACTGATAGAGTGTTACTAGGGATAGATGTGTATACCCATGTTTGATGGTTACCATGGTGGTGCTTGAATGTTGGTCTTAAAGTAAACATGTTGGTCCCATGGTAAGTATTAGTCTTTTGTTAGACATGTTGGTCCCATGGTGGACATATTGGTATTATGGTGGACATGTTGGTGTAAGGTCTCGGAATTTTGGAATTAATATAAATGTGAATATTATTTATTTTAATGATGGAAATTAGAAAATTGGTGGAGTAAATGGTAAATGGGCCAAAATTGGATAAAGGCCCAAGTATGACCCAATAGATTATGGTTTGGGTTTAAATTTATTTAAATGGGTCAAGAATAGTCAAATTGGGTCAAATACTCATTTGGGACCCAATGGGTCAAGATGCTTATGCTCTAAGGTAAATGGGTTAGATGGAAATGTAATTGGGTCATGGGCCCAATGGTGATCCATTTAGAGGGGGCTCAATAAAATTTAACCACTTAAGTTATTTGGAATTAAACAATGGAGATGTGGCCAAGTGTGGACCCAAGGTTTGGTGGGGCCGGCCACCATGGTTGACTTGGTCAACCATGGGTGGAATGATGCAATTAAGTTAAGTATAATCGATTAACCTAAGGTGATTTAAATAAGTAAATGGGAATTAAAGTAATTAATTAATTAAATAATTAAATTATTAAATTGGTGGCTAAATGGGTTAAAAATTTGGACAAAAGGAGACCAAGCTACCCCACTTCCAATGTTAAACACGTTGGGACTTAGGGAGAATAGAGGCTTAAGCCAAAAAGCAAATAAAAGATCTAAAGAAAAAAAAAATATCTTGAAAATATCTTAAGGTTGGTGGGGGGTAATTAATGCAAAGTAAAGAGGAAAAATGGGATAAGCCTTGATGTCTTTTCCCATTCTTCTCTCATTCAACTTTCTCTCCATTTTTCATTCTCCATGGACGTCCCACACAAGGAAGGAGAAGAGAAAGAGAGTTAAGGAAAAGAGAAAAGAAGGAGAGAAGAAAAGAAGTAAAGCATTATTTCACCACTCTAAGATCAAAGGTTGGATCTTGTTTTTCATTATCTTCCCCTCTCTCTCTCTCTCTCTCACACAAAACCTACCATGGCCGATTCTAGGGTTGGGGATTGCCACCCTTGATCAAAGATCTTAACCTACCAAAGATAAAAGGGAAGGAGAGCAAAGAGGAAAGAAGGACCGGAGGAGTCGTCGGGTGGTAAGCATTCTTAAAGCAAGAGATTGTATATATATATTTTTAAGTGATTAAGAAGTGGGTAATTTTTAAGGAGTTTAAATGAGAGAACCATGAAGGAAAAAAAAAATATACAAAATATGCAATGGAGAAGATTGACTGAACTGGTGATAAACAAACCAGAAACAAGTTTTTGGGAGTTTCAGTCGACTGAATTGGGGATTCAGTAGACTGAACTAGTGATGATTGGTAATAAAAATGAGTTTCTGGGAGTTTCATTCGACTGAACTCATGATTCAGTCGACTGAACACAAACTTTTCAGATAAAAAAAAAAGGGTTCTGGAAGTTTCAGCCGACTGAATGTATGATTCAGTCGACTGAAGGGATGATTTTTGAACGTGTAAAGGGATGATTCAAAGTTCAGCCGACTGAATCATAGATTCAGTCGACTGAAAATAAACTGAAAGAACAAACAGATGACCTGATACAAAATCAGCCGACTGAATCTATGATTCAGTCGACTGAAAGGGATATGAACCATGTTTCAGTCGACTGAAACTGAACTGGCAGGACAAACAGACACTCGGATTCGAATTCAGTCGACTGAACTGGTAATTCAGTCGACTGAATTGAAATGTACAGTTTTTGAACATCTTCAGAGGTCGTTGTTAATCCGGTAAGAGGAATGGAGAGTATGTAAATTAAAGGGACTGAGTTTATGATACTAGATCATGATTAATGAATCCTTAATGGATTTAAGTTAGGGATGAATTTTGGACTTAGAATGTACATAAATGAAACGGATAGATGCTGGGTTTTAGGCTCGCAAATTGGAATATTTAAAATGGCCAAAATTGGATTTATGGATGTGTTTTAAATCAATGGAAAAAGAGGCTAAGATAAGGGCTGGTTTATGATAATCTTGTGACATGATTAAAGATCATTAATGAACCTAGGTTTGTGATCAGTTAGAGATTTAATCATGAAATAAAATACCGACTAATACGGTAAATGTGTAATAAGGTACCGGATAGCGCGAATCGGTAGCCGGATTGTCGGACGAAAACGAAGTAAAGACGCGAGTCGGTAATTGGTAGGATTCCTATCTTTTTGTAAGCCATGGATATGTATGGTATTTTTATCTTATTTTATGGACTATGGGATTTATCTTATGATGAGTTTGTTTTACGATTATGAATGTTATGTTAATACTATGATTTATATTTTAAGATGATGCATTATATGCCAAGGCTATGTATGATAAACTAAAGTTATGAGACGTATATATTACATAGCATAATGCATTACATCTCATGCATGGCATGGGCGGAAAAAAAAATAAACAAACCGGAGTCCATGCTCCGTCGGGGCGACCGAGAACAGGCATGGGGACACCTTGACGAGGATTTGCCGTCAAGGGAGGTATTTTGTGGTAGGACATGTCTTGACGAGGCTTTTCCGTCAAGAGGGATATGACAGTATATGTCAGGAATGATGGGTGGGATTCATAATATAGACACCCAGGGCATGGCATACATCGTATATTTTCACTATACGTGGTTTATCAATTTTCATTGGATTATTATCAGTATGTTGTTATTACTAATCTATGTGCTAGCCCTACTCAGAGTCCTACTGGGCGCGTTGTTCTAACACCCTACTTCTACCCTAGCTGACAATGCAGGAGATGGCGGACCGGAAGGACGAGACGGAAGCCAAGCTTAGGAGCTTGGAAAGACAGTCTAGATATTTTGTCTAAATTGAAATTATTTCATTTTGGAAATGTAAATTGAATAAACTAGCTTGTCGGTATGTAATAACTTAGATGGCTTGCTATATTTAGATTGTATTTTTGGACAATACAGTTAATGGCATTTTAGTAAATTTACTGATGTTTCTTCTCTGCTATCTGAAAATTGGTAGGACAGTCTCTATTATCATTCCACATGTAATTTTATATTCCGCGAGCTTACTTTCTACGCGTGAACCGTACTCGTGGACTTATGTTCCACGCACGCGTATGGTTGGCCAGTGAAGGGCCGGACTTTAGAAGCTCGGAACTTAACTCGCGTCGTGACGTCCGTGCCCTTTTGTCACTTTAAAAAAAAAAAAATACTCTGATTTTACGGTGAAAAGGGGCGGGCGTTACAGTTGGTCCCATCGTAAATGTATTGGTCTTATGTTAGGTATGTCAGTCCCATGGTAGACGTATTGGCATCATGGTGGACATGTCAGTCCCATGGTAGAAGTATTGGTCTTATGTTGGACATGTTGGTCCCATGATAGACATATTGGTTCTACGAATGTATGAGTTATGTCCATGGATGAATTATACCCATGGAGTGATTATATTCATGGATGATTATTACACATGGATAGATGATATTCACTGATGGAGAGTTAACATGGATGGATGATGAATCCCATGGATGTTGTTCCTATGGTAGACATATTGGATTTATGCATTGATATTGATTACATGGTGGGCATATTGATCCCATGATAGATATAGTGGTCCCATGGTAGACGTATTGGCCTCCTGTTGAACGTGACGGTTCTTTAGATATATATTATTTTCCAGATGGTTATTCCCATAGAAGGCTTTGTGACCATGGATGAGTATTGTATACCGTGGCTAGATATTTCCACAGAGGGCATTGATTCCATAGAGAATTAGACCCATATTTAGAGTATTGTCCTTGAAAATGGATGTATTTATATTCGGGTATAGGTTCCATGGTTGAGGTTTATCCCATGTGTGACGTTAACCCCATGGTAGACGGTGTTCCCATGGTTGGTATAGACCAGTGATTGGCTAAAACTGTGATACATGAGATCTATTCTATTGATGAGGCCCACGATAGGGTAATTAGAATGTCTTGATGTGACATCATGATTAGCACGAGGTTAGTGCCATGAAATAAATGAATTGAGAACTACGCATGATGGAGTACGTAAGCAGCTGATAATTTAATTCGATCAAATCAAGGGTCCAATAAGTCCTGTGATTCATAGGAATCTCAAAATACGTGTAGGTGTCATGTGTTTGGACTATGAGTTGTGTATGCTTAAAAAAAAAATATAATAATTTATTATTGTTTCTCACGTGTCCATTGGCTCGGGCCGTGATAAAGCCTCTGATCGAGAGTCTCTTATGCACCGACACCTCGGTGAAAGGCTGAAACGACCCCTCGTGGTCAACGACTCTTCGATAAGATTTATGAGTTCTGGAACTTAGAACTCGGGTGGGTTTTTGAGAAAACAGACATATCGGTAGTTTAAGACCGACCGAGAGTACCAGGACAGACCCCTCAGTAAATGGTGATAGGTTATTGTAGGTAAAAAAGGTTTCTAGACATGAAACTACTGTCAGCATGGTGTTGCCCTAGACCGAGTCCCTCATATGGACTGACCTAACGGTTCCATGACTGTTGACCCATCGACGACACCAACTTGTCTGCCGGGAAAGATTATTACCATTGGGAGTGCATTAATGCGCAACGGTCGGGTTGTTGAACAGTAACATTTCTAGTCACAGACCTCTCGTTTCACCCGACTTGTCGGTACATTACCGTTGCTGCAACTGGTTGTCTTCTCTATATAAACCAATCATTATGCAACCAGTTGGGATCCTTTTAGAAACTCAGTTGGACCCTCATTATTATCAGTAAGCTTAAACAAAGGCCAACAGAAGGATCACTCTCTCTTTCGTGCTTACACTTGGAGAATCAAATACAACCAATCATATGGATTGAGTTTGTATGAGAGAGAGGAGAAAATATTATAAATTAGGAAACCTTTGGTATAACCAGTTTATTTGTCGCCATAGATTGTCATTGATTTACGACGGCTACAAGACGGAGCGTCGGCACACATTGGGTGGATCTTGAAGAAGCACATATCAGCGAGAAAATCTATAAAGGCAAGTGCTTTTTTGTTTTAATTTTTTAAAACTTTGTCCTGAAAGTGGATTAAGGAGGATTTTCTTCGGAACCACTATAAAAAACTCTAGAGCGTCGTCTCTGGCATAGTGGTGGGTGGAATTCATAGTCAAATAGATTAATGGAATTCCTCTTCTACAGTGGCGCGTGAAATTCTCAGCCGATTGAGTGAGGTGGAATTCCTACTCTAATTTTGAGGGTGTACGTCTCCACTTAATTGATTTGGAGATGACTCAAGGTTGAGTTAGTCCTAACAATGGATGTAGGTTGGCTAACCAAACCACTTTAAATTAGTCTTATAGTGTTTGATATTTGCGTGTTTGTATTTTTGTATTTAAGTACTATTGTCAACACACATCACTTTTTATATTGATTATCTTATTTTACACATCGTGAACAAGCATCAATAATCAATCAAAATGTAAATGGTCATAATATTGTGTGATCGCTTAAAAAAATTGGAAACAATCTATCACACTAAACAAATCTCTTGATAAAATGTTCCGCTGCACTTAAAATAATGAAGAAATTTGTAAACACCATGAAAATTGGAATTGACCTATTTACCCCCCTCTAGGGTGAATCATGTTGTTCTAGCACATTAAAAAGGGACTTTCATAGTGTAGTACTTCCAATGTGTGATAGTGATATGGTAGTGGTGGTGACTTGGTAAATTGGTAAAATAGACCAGTTATGATTTCAAGCATGATAAATAGTATAAGTAGACTATTATAATGATTATGATTAACCTGCATACTTTAACCTGCTATTTGATTTATGTATTATGTTGAGTTCTCTTCACTGGGCATTGAGCTCACACCTTTCACATTTCAGGATTAGTACCCGATGAGGAGGAACGTCCAATGCAGACTTAGGGTGGGAGAGCGGATCCCGTTGATTGTATTTCATACAGATGGAAATTACATTCATTTTTATCCATGTCTCTATGACAATGTTTTGTTTAAGTACCGGCCTGTGGTACTCTTATTCTAAACATGTGTAAACCACTATGCTACTATACGTAACTCTGATTTTGATAATGATGTCGTGATTATATTTATGCAAATATTTGTTAATATGATATATGCTGTGTATGAATAGATATATGGTACATGTTTGAGTCCACATGTGAAGAGCACATTTGACATTTTATTATTTTGGCTTAACTGTTTTTGAGGATCCAACCCAGTTATGATGCTCAATGATTGGAGATTATTATAAAAAATAAAAAAATTAGTCACGTCATGACCCAAAATCGGGTCGAGGCGTTACAATAGCAGCGGACAAAAGGGACGTAGGGCGATGAGGTTAGCACACACTAGGCATGAGTCACCCGCTTAGTAAGTCGTGGGCCCTAAGTCACGCTAGGGATCATGATATTATAATTATAGTTGACTGCCCGTTCCATGGTGTCTTGGCGTTGGCTAGAGTTCCCACTCATGATATGATCATTGCACGACTTATATTCCATTTCATACATCATCATGTGGGTGCGTGAGTGTGTAACATGCATATATTTTCTCATTGAATATTGTTCGTACTCACGTCCTTATAATTTTGAAGTAATGTTGCACCAGTTGGGTCCGAGGGACCAAGAGGACGAGCGTAGCCATTATTATGCTATTTTATATGCACAACACATTTATTTAATTATTTAATTACTTGATTTTAGCATGATTATGTTGGTTTCAGTTTTATTTCTTGATGAACCGTATGTAATAAATTCTAGAAGGATTAATGGTGTTTATGTTGGAGAATTTATACCCCCTTTTGAGAGATTAATGGTGTTTGAGATTATTTTGGTTTGATAATTATATGTGAGCACACGTGCGCTTCCCACCTGTGTCATTAGGTGATTTTGAGATTTATGAGCAAAAAGGAAAATTTTTGTCTGCGTTACGTGCCTTTTTGGCTTAGGCGTAACAGATATTCTCTAATTTTTTTTAGGAGAGAGAAAGATATCAATATCTTGCCGATACCGATATCTTGCATATCGGCCGAGATATCAGTTCACTCGAATTTTGCACCCCTTTTTCCAATATACTTGAAATTGAATGTATAAAACTATAATGCACCCACAAAACAACATCTATCTTTTTTTTTTGCTAAACTACATTAGTGTTCTTTTAGCTTTAAAATCATTGAAAACTGTTTAAAATCATTCTATTTATTACTGTCTATAACTTGTAATTTTAATTTTTTTAATCTAACAAATATTTCTTTTATCTAAAATTAATATCAGATTTTTTTTTATTTACGTATGAAAAATCACGGGATATCCAGTGTAAAATGTCCATACATGAGGCCACTACCTTTAGGACACTCTAAAGTTAGGCCATGAGGGGTCGAAGCCACAACTTCCTACTTTCTAAAATGGGAGACAACTACTTCAACTACACTTATGTGGATAATTAATGTTAAATTTTATTATTAAAAATTGTACAATTGCAAATAAAATAGGATGAAAGAACGACTAAGAAGATTATAGTTAAAGTAAAATTAATTTGAAGTACGGATTGCTATATCAATTTGCCGTTGTTTTTACTTTGTTCTCATTTATGAGAAATGAATAATGGGTTGAAATGAAAAAAATAGTTAAAAGCTGCCTTTTGTTATAATTGTTTTCTTTCTTCTATCGTTTCCTTTTTAAAAATCTTACAAAGGATAATACTCGAAACTCTGGCTAGTTAATAATTTTTTTTTAAAGATGATAATAAGTAAAATAGATAAAAATAAAAATAAAAATAAATAGTTGATCATCCAGTAGCCACGTGGGCCATTCGTGAAAGTTCGAGCCGTTCCTTCCTTGCGAGACAAGGCCAGAACCTGGCGGAAGTGTGTAGAACTCTCTCTTTCTTCCTTTCTCTTTTTCTTGGATGATTTTGGACAAGTATTTATAAATAAAATAAAATTTCTCACCCATTCGTAACTCACATCATCAAATCGACGAAGAGAATTCATCCACATATGGCCGCTGGAGCTTCGGCATTTCACGTCGGTTATCCACTTTGGTTTGAGCAATGCAGGAGAAGAAACCCTCAATTCTTCTACTCTCCTCGTCTTTCCTTTAATTCGTCCGAAGCTTTTATCGGGCCATGTCTCTCTTCAGTGTCTACTAGAGGAGCTTCTTCTGTGTCCAGCAGAGGAGGGAATTTTCGGACCACCAGGAATCGACGGCGCCCACCTGTCGTTCGATGTGAAGCCTCTAAGGATGGAAGGGTAATTAATTAATGTCTTGTTTTATATTTTCCCATTTCCTAGTACTCGTTCGTCTCTTCCTCTCTCATGCTACGTACTACATGCTCCGTTTCATGCCCAAAAGAGTGACAAAAGAACTCTCCTGTCTCCTTGTAAACAACTTAAGGGAGATATCTGTAATTGCTTAGTTCATGATATATTGCATCTTATGTGCGCCCCATTTCATTTTGGGTTTATGCTGGATCGACGAAACACAATAGAAATCATTTTACTGCTAGGAAACTTACTTACGAGTTTGCAGAGGCCAAGGATAATTTTCCACATTCTTTTTATTGATTTATATAAGGCCTAAGGTAGCGCAAGATTGTACCAATATTAATTTGGCAAATGTTGAAGAGGAAACGATGCATCCCTTTTGGGTGGCTGCGTTGAAATTATACTAATGCATGGACGGATGACAACAAGTTTAACATAGAGAGGGTAGGGATTTTGCAAGAACCTACCTTGAGTTCTTATCATTTGCATAAGTAGTGAAAATGAACAACTTAACATCAGAAATTCAAGATGAAGTGCCCTATGTTTGTTATTTATGTTATGTAGTGGTAATTGATGAGACAAGAAATGACTTTGGTACTTCGATAATAAGACCAAATTGTGGAGAAAGCTTTTAAGTTGAACTGTTTGAAACATAGTTGGATAAAAAAATTGAAGAAAGATGAGGACATTCTTCTAGGGCCCAAAAACAGTAAAACCCTTGTCCTAGAATTCATTTTCTCGCTGTGCCAATACTCATCAAAAGATGGACGTGAACTAAAGGAAGAAAGCGCAGAGACATCTACAAGAAGAACACACGTTTTGAAGAATTGTTAAGGCCCAAGAAACGATGGAGAATCTGTGGAGAATTAAGGTGATATTTGTGTGGAAGTTGCTGAGTATTTCAATGTTGATCTAGTTGGAGAATTGGAAATGGTGGAGTGGTGGAGAGAGTTTTTCTGTGTTTGTGGGAAACATTCCAGATTGATGAGCGGGAGATCTGCTTAGAGTCTTTGGTGTTGCGGGAGCGGTTTTCGACAGTTTCGTGCCTTATGATTGTAGATTGGGGAATTGTAAGAATTTCGCTTTTGTGCTCTTTAAAACAGAGAAGGAAATGGATTTGGCTATTAAAATGCTGGATGGGAAGGTTTTTGATGGTAAGAAGTTGAAGGTGAATAAAGCCCATTTCAGACCTGATAATCGTGGTTTGGGTTGGAAAGGTCGGGAAGGAAAAAATTTGACCTTTAGGAATTAGGGGAGGCACATGTTTCTGGTCCACTACATCACAAAAATCTCGAGAAACCAAAGCCGATTCATCTTATCTCGTCTGATCCGGATCAGATGTTGGTACAAGTTTCTAATCTTTCACTGGAAAGAACATTGAGTTTTTGAATAATACCTGGTTAGGGCTAGCTCGTAAGTCAGATTCTTTTCCGCAAGAAATCAAGGATTGGTTGTTGGAGGCGTGGGGCTTCGATTTGGATGTTTCGGTGCGCAGATTGTCTCCTGTTCTTTTTTGGATTGTGCCTGCTTCAGAGGAGGATAGGAACAAATTTCGCTATGGTGGTTCCCATTTTGCCGATGGACCTCTAAGAAGGATCGACAAGTGGTCTGAGTCACATGGGCCAGTTCTGGAGGTGGATTGGGTGCGGATTCACGGAATCCCGTTACATGCTCGGCGGAAGGAGGTGTTTTGGAAATTGGGGGAGTTGATGGGTTTGGTCGAAGAGATTGATAGCCACTGTTTAAATATGGAAATTGTAGAGTTTGCTCGTGTGAAGATTTTGCACCCTGTTAGTGTTGCAATTCCCAAGACTTTATTGCTGGATGTGGATGATCTTAGGTTTTGACTTTGCACGGAGGTGGAACCACGGTCAATAGTGTCGATGGAAGATTTGGTGGCTACTGGTGGTGTGAAAGGGGATTCTTGTCCTTTGGTGGTGTCAGAAGAGGAGAAACATGGAGACGAGATTCATTTCGATGACCCAAACTTGAAGGATGTGCTTTTCCGGAGATCGAAGATGATGAAGGTGTCGGAGAAGGCGAGAAAGGAGAATCCCAGAGATTTCGCCGCTAATCCAGGTGTTGCGGCAGTCACTCCTTTCTCGTCGCGGTCTGTTCTGGTCTCTGTTGTTCCGGAGCTGGATGATGTTATTCGCAGTAAGGTTGCTACTTTTGTCGCCGAAATTTCTGGGACGCTACCTACAATCTCTGTGGTGAATCCTCTTTCCTCCTCGCAGCAGTTGGGATATGCGCGTGCTCCTCCGAATCCTTTGGATGTATCTAATAAAGACGCGTTAGGGCAACAACCTGGCTTCGGCAAGTCCTTTAAAGATGTAGTTTTGGATTCGGGTAAGGCCCATTCTGAATCCAAATTATGGGCCTTATTTAGGGCCCAGCAGGGGCATGGTTCATTGGGTCAGACGAAACAGTCTGGGCTTCACTTAAGCCCAGCTGTTATTAGTCCAATATAGAGCAGACCTGCGACGGACTTTCTTCTTCCCGATTCTTTTGCCAATGTTTTGAACACCACAGCAGGAACGAAATGTGATGTTTTCCATTTTCAGCCGTTCCTGTCGGGGAAGCTCCGGTTAGTCAATCGACCCCTGTTTCTTCAAGCGCATTTGGTGGTAGTGCTGATTTCATTCCTCCTTGTCCTCGAGAGGCTACGATTGAGTGCACGATGACAACCGGGCATCAGAGGTCGTCTTCACCCAAGGGCAGAAACATTGATCATGAGGAGTTTTCGTTGCTGGGATCCAAGCATCTGCACGGTAATCAGAGGGGATCGACTAACTAGGCGGTTGAGATAGAGCAGGTTGATAGGCTGGCTTTGGCGTTACAGACTGAGAATCTCGATGATGAGAAGTTGTTATTAGTGGGGGCCATTCTTGGGATTTCTTCTCCCACTTGCTCTTTGCAACTGAAACAAATTTTGACTGAATCTTGGGAAGCAAATCGGAGGGATAAGGAGGACGAACAACATCAGCGGCAAACTAGAAACGGGAGAGGGAGTTGCGAAATCTTCAATCTTCTATTAATTATGACTGTTCTTTGGTGGCAGTTGCTTCTAGGGGTGTTCAAGATGTGAATTAATGAAGGTTATGTCTTGGAATGTTCGGGGTTTGGGGGCAGTCTCGAAGAGGGTTTCGTTCAAGCGGGTGGTGTTAGATCAGCGGCTGGATGTTCTTTTGTTACAGGAAACAAAATGTATAGAAATGAGGAAAGATTGGTTCGATCTGTTTGGGGTGCAGGGAGTATGGGGTGGAGTGCTACGGCTTCCGTTGGGGCTTCTGGTGGGATTTGGACTATTTGGAATTCTGCTTATCTGAGGTTGGTGGATGTTGAGATTAAGACCTATTCTATATCTACAGTGTTAGAAGAGATTTCTTCGGGTTAGAATTTTTTTATTTACTAATGTGTATGGGCCTAATGATGATTATGCTAGAGAGATTTTTTTAGAGGAGATTGCTTCAGGGAGAGGGGATATTTACGCTAATACACCTTGGTGGGAGGTGATTTCAATGTAGTTCAGCGCATGTCTGAAAGGAAAGGTTGCAATAGAATATCCCCCCATATGCAGAGTTTCAGTCAGTGGATCGATGATTTGGAGTTGATTGATTTACCGTTGGGTGGTGCTTCTTTCACTTGGTCAGATATGCAGGACAATCTTAGGCTGGCTCGTCTGGATAGATTCCTTATTGATTCTTGGTGGTTGGATTGTTTTCATCATTCGTCTCAGTTTGCTACCACCAATATTGTTTCGGATCATCTTCCAATCATTCTGGATTCGACTTTGGACTCTTGGGGTCCAACTTCGTTCCGATTTGAGCTGGCTTGGTTGAAGGTTGAGGGTTTTGTTTCGTTGGTAGAAAACTGGTGGAAGGAATGTACCCCGACAGGCTATAAGGGGTATTGGTTAATGCAGAAGCTTAAATTTCTCAGAGGTAAGTTGAAGGTATGGGCGAAAAATAAGCGTGAGGAGGAAACAATGGAAGAGCAATTGTGGAAGGATGAGCTTCATTCTCTTCATCAGGTGGAGGAGGTTCAATCTTTGTCCTAGGAACAACTTTTGAGACGGGAAGAGCTTAAAGTAAGTTTAAAAAAATTGCTTTGCTGGAGGAGATAAGGTAGAAGCAACGATCTCGAGTTCAATGGTTGAAAGAGGGGGAGAAGAACACTAAATTCTTTCATCAGATGGCTAGTGCTCGAAGGAGAAAGAATTTTATTCATTCTTTGTCAGTAGATGGAGTTAGAGTTGAGGGCAGATCAGATATCTGTGAGGAAATTGTTTCTTATTATCATCGGCTGTATAAGGCTCCATGTCGAGAGTTCTCTATTTCCTCTTCTCTTCCTTTTAAAGTTTTATTGAAAGATCAATGCATTGGGTTGGAATGTCCATTTACTGCAACTGAGGTTAAACAAGTTGTCTGGCAGCTGGGGGAGGATAAAGCGCCGGGTCCTGATGGTTTTCCAAATATGTTTTTCAAGGTTTTCTGGAACTTAGTTCAGCCCGAGGTTTTTGCTTTTGTGTCGGAGTTTTTTGATAGAGGTCTTTCTAAGGATTTGGGGCTGGTTTTATTAAATTGATTCCTAAGAAGCCAAGGGCTTCTTCTTTGAATGACTTTCGTCCTATTACCTTAATTGGTAGTCCTTATAAGATTCTGGCTAATAGGTTGAGGTGTTACCTCAGATTATTTCTCCAGTGCAAAGTGCTTTTTTGGAAGGGAGGCAAATTGTGGATTCTGTTGTTGTGGCTCATAAATGTTTGGATTCTACATTTTCAGCGGGACAAGCAGGGGTGGTTTGCAAGTTAGCCTTTCAAAAAGCTTATGATAATGTTGCTTGGTCCTTTTTGGACTTTGTCATGAGTCGTATGGGCTTTGGTGAGCGGTGGAGATTATGGATCACGTCTTGCTTATCTTTTGCGCATCTGTCGGTGTTGGTTAATGGGATCTCGAAAGGATTTTTCAGGATGGAGAAAGGCGTCCGACAGGGGGGCCCTCTGTCTCCTTATTTATATGTCATTGTTGCAAAAGCTCTTCTTCTTATGTTTCAGGTGGTAAAATCTCAAGGCTGGATTCAGGGGTTCCATCTTGCTAATACAGATATTGAGATCTCCCATCTTCAATATGTTGATGATACGGTCCTCTTTCTCAAGGCTGATGAGGAGGTTGTTTCCGTGGTCCAGGTAGTGCTTCATTGGTTTCAGATTTGTTCGGAGTTGAAAATTAACTTTGACAAGAGCGAGCTGATGGGGGTCAACGTTGAGCATGGGCGTTGTCTGGAGTTGGCTTCTTTTACTGGTTGTAAAGTGGCCTCTTTTCCATCATCCTATTTAGGGATCCCTTTATGCAAAGGAAAGCCTCGAAAATCTTGTTAGGATATGCTCATTGATAGAATGGAGAAAAGATTATCTCCCTGGAAGGGGAGGTATCTGTCGCTTGGAGGCAGAATTGTTTTGATTAAGGCAGTTCTGTTAAGCCTGCCAGTTTATTGTTTGAGTGTTTTAAATGTCCGGTGGCTATCATTGATCATTTGGAAAAGATTCAGAGGAAGTTTCTGTGATTTAATAATAGTGAAAAACGAAAGTTTCATTTGGTTAATCGGTCCCAGGTTTGCAAACCTAAGGAGGAAGGTGCTCTTGGGATTCGGCCCCTCTGTTAGGTTAATGATGCATTGTTAGGGAAGTGGTTGTGGCGGTTGGGTGATTTCTCTGATGGCCTTTGGAAAGTTATTCTTTGTAGCAAATACAGGTTGCAATCTTCTGGTTGGAGGATTGTAAATGTTAATAGAGGTGATTCCGATTTTTGGAAGGGTATTTGCTCTGTGGTCTCAGTTTTTGGTCGCAATATTCGTCATCGTGTTTACTCTGGCGATGACATCTTCTTTTGGTTGGATAGGTGGATGGGTGATGCTATATTGGCTCAAGCTTTTCCTTGGTTGTTTTCTCTTGCGGCAAATAAAGAGGCTATGGTTAGAGAGTATTACGAGGTTCTTAATAATAAGGTAGTTTGGGGCCCTCATTTTCGAAAGGAGATGGAAGATTGGATGTTAGATGATTGGTTGTCTCTTATGACTAATCTGGAGAATGTTCATGTGTCTGGATGTGGTCCAGATAGAAGGATTTGGGAGCCTGATCCGCACGGTCTTTTCTCTGTAAAGTCTTTCTGTAGGAAGTTATTGATGGTAGGTGAAAATCCTATTGTTCATCTTAAAATCTGGGAAGGGGCTGCTCCTTTCAAGGTGAAAATCTTTGGTTGGCTTGCTGGTTTGCAGAAAATCTTGACAATAGATAATCTGCGGTTACGTCATATGCTTATAGTGAACGCTTGCCATTTGTGTTTATCTGATGCGGAGTCTGTCAATCATTTGTTTCTTCATTGTCAGTTTTCTTTTCAGATTTGGATATATTTTTTTAGGTTAATGGATATGGCTTTCTGTTTGCCCTGATCGTGGTCTGAGTTGTTCAATAAAGAGGTTGTGATCACTGAGAGTTCCTTTCGTAGAAGGTTGCGGAAAATGACTATTCTGAATATCGTTTGGTCTCTTTGGTTGGAACGGAATAACAGGGTGTTCCGAGATACGGTGTGTCTTGTTTCGGCTTTATTGGATTTAATTAAGTTTTGTACTGCATGGTGGTTGGCGGGATCAAATAATTTTCGGGGTCTTTCTGTTTCATATTTATGTCGCGATTGGTCTTCTGTTGATTTAGTGTTTCATCATTCGGTGCCAACCTTTTATGATATTTGGACTCCTCCATCTTCGGGGCTTCTTAAGCTTAATTTTGATGGACGTTGTATGCGGGAGATTGGTCAGTCTGGGTACGGTGGGATCATTCGCAATGACTCGGGAGCTTCGGTGCTTTCCTTCTCTGGTCCTCTTCTTAATGGAACAGTAATTGAAGTAGAATTATTTGCTTTATGGCGGGGCTTGTTGGAGCTGGAGCAGTCAGGAGTGTCGTGGAGTCTAGTTAAAGGTGATTCTAAAGTCGTTCTTGGTTGGGCTCTGGGTTCTAATTGCCCTTGGATTTACTGGGATAAAATTGAAAGAATTCGTCATATCATCGCTTCTTTCGAGTTTAAGGTGGCTTGGGCTTCTCGATCTGTCAATACGGCTGTTGATGCCTTAGCTCGCCAGGGCTCATCCTTAGCCTCCGAAGTTGTAAACGTATTGTAATGTGGGGTTGGGCTTTTGTTCCTTGTTAGCAACTTTTCTCTGCTAGCTTGTTCTTTGTTCTTTCTTTTGATTTAATAAAGTTATCTTTAAAAAAAAAAAAAATTGAATATTGAGTGCAACTTCAATGGATCCAAGAATTGGGAGATTAAGTCGATTAAAACTCAGAGTGACTAATTACGGCATTGAGATAGATTTCAACACTTTGGTGCGACCATAGAATAGAACAAAGGGTGTGATTTGGACAAGGTGTGTGAGACTTGTCTAAATTTGTTTTTTCTTCTCTTTATCCTTGCATTAGAGATAAAGAAAATTACCAAGATCCTGTTACCAAATTAATGGAGCACATCTAGTGTGTTTGGCCCCACCCAGACGCGTTTAAGGCTATCTTGATGTTGATGTTATGGGTAGTTCAATTTAAGTTCATTGGTTTTATTTTAGTTTTTCTTTTATTGTTTTTATTTTTTTGAAAGATTTCTTTTTCATGTTTTTAATGATAGATTACCCAACAAGAATTCACTGAGATGGCTTGGCTAGCAATTGTTTCATCACCTGAAGTAGCAAAGGAGAGCAAGCACCAAATTGTAGAGACAGAACATTTGATGAAGGCATTGTTGGAGCAGAAGAATGGACTTGCTCGTCGTATCTTCTCCAAGGCGGGAGTTGATAATACTCGCCTCCTAGAAGCAACAGAGAAGTATATTCAGCGCCAACCAAAGGTGATTGTTAACACCTTGTTCTAAAAGGTGGTGTATATTTTTTGATTGTGATTATTAGTTTTTGGTTGTCTACGCGTATGATAGTTCTTGTTTGTCCCTTTCTTAATTCACAAATAATTCTATGGTTGTGGTTAAAATTTATTGAGGAATATGAGGAGAAAAAGGAAGGGGAAGAGAAGGGAGCTCTCAATGGGAGACATGGCCCGCTTGACCTGCCCCCACCTTCTCCAAAGTATAATTCATGAGGATATTAATAATGCAGTTGAGACTTCTTCTGATACATTTTTGATATTTACTTGCAAACTTTTCTAAAATGGTCTATTCTCTTCATTTTATTTTAATATAGGCATGTGCTTTACAAAGTACTCTGTTCAACATTAAAAAATGGTCAGATGATCTCAGTCACAACGATATGCCCATGACACCATGTCCATTCTAAGGCTTACCTACCCATGAAATATATATACATAGATATAGATATATATACATATATGTATATATATATATATATGTATATGTATATATGTATATATATCTATACATAGATATAGATATATACATATATACATATATATATATATGTATATATATATATATATATATATATATATATATATAGATATAGATATATATATTACTATATCTATATTTCACCGTATCCATACAATTTGGGACTCCAACCCCCCAATTATCACTATGAGAACACTAACAATCAGCTCAAGAAGACCTGTTTCTCATTTTAGATGAGCAGGGTCTTCTTCATTTTAGGCCTATTTTATAGAGGGTTGATGATGCGGCAATAAATTCAGAAGGAAATGATGAGGACATCCTAGAGGAAGGAGTAAATGAAAAAGAATTGGATTAGGTGGTTGAATTGGCTCTCCAATTTCATGAAAACTTTGATAGGCTAAAGCCATGGCTAAAAGGAGTCAATTTGGCCTCACATTGTGCTCGTTAGATGCCGATGACCCAATTATGGTGTTTGCATACCCAAATATCCAATTACATGGCCCATATGTTGAGGAGAGAGAAAAGATGCAGGGAATGGACTTCCACCTACTTAAATCCACCTCCTCTCTCCACCTACATAACCCGCCTACACTTTCTCCCTCCTTTCCTTGATTAGAAAGAGAACACAATAAAAGAAGTTGCTGATCAAGCTCCTACATGTCAAGGCCTGAAAGAGAATCAACATAGAAGCATCTAAAAATCAAGCTATTTTGGGGCTGATATTTTCATGGAAATAACATCTCTAAGTTGTTTAAACATCTAAGATATCCCAGGGATTTTTTTTTTTCAATTTATTTCTTCATGTAAAAATCACATGCCAGTCCATGATAGGCTAGAAAAATGTAGGAGTTTTAGTGTTTAGAATGGTCTAGGCGTGCAACCTCTAGTATTTTTTTTTTTGGCACCAAAAACTCTGTTTAAGAAGAGTTAGGGACATCCATGTATTGAAGCAAAAATTTAGTGAATTTAATTTGTGTTTGGATTAATCCAAAGTGAAGAGAAGAGTCTCTTTGTGCAAGTAAGTTTCTATGAATTTCAGTTCAGTTTTTAAATTGAATTCAATTTTTTTGTCTTTCAGCAAAACATACTCAAATGTACTGCATAAGATTCTGTTCAGATTGTATTCTTTTGCTACTGATATCAGTTATTAAAATTCTGCAAAAAATCAAATTCAATTTTGCTGAATTTTAATCACCCGATCTCAATTTTCGTCTCTGACGATTCCAGGTTTTAGGAATAGTTATTTACTGATTTTTTTTGGGCTGATTTCCTGCAAAAAAGGAATTGATTCGAAGTGTATTTAATTTCAGATTGAAAGTCTGAAATACAGAAAATTAATTGATTCAATTTGGTAATCTTTTGGATCAATTCGAGTCCAGCAGATCTAAAAGTGTGGAAATTAAACTGTTCATCTTCTCTTAACTGTTGGCTGAAAGTAACTGATATTATTTAGATCTGAAATACAGTATTTCAAACATAATTTTCACCAAAATTGTTTTCATTGGTGAAATTTGCAAGGTGATGATTTTCCATTGAGAATTGAGCTTTTTCTTGTTTTTTCTAAAGAGAAATCAAGGTCAGGTTTATTTTTTCCAACTAAGTTTCCATTTGCTCAGAATTGGGATGAAATATTAATTGGTGTTGGAAAGAAAAAAGAAGATCTGAGGAGCTATTCTAGCTCGAGCTGGACCCTAGTTTGCCGTTTTTTTTTATGTTGGAAGACCTAGCTGGATCCTAGCATTCAGCAGTAGATCTGGCCTACCTATTTACTAATGCGCCCTGACCAGGCACGAACCCGTCCCATTGACAGCTGTAATGATTAGCTATGTAGCTTTTAATATTTTTAAGTAACACTGGATGTATCTTTTAGCATATCATGTTCCATTAACTTTGCTAGGAAATGGGAACTAAGTGGGTTTCAAAGTACCTTGTGTTTAGATTTATGATTAGCAGTTAGTACTGCAGTTACTTTTTCATTCCTGTCAAAGAACCTACTTTGTCTATGGGAATCCTTCTTTCAGTAACCTTTTGTCATTATTATGTCATCCATCATATCAGGTTTTAGGTGAATCAGCTGGTTCCATGTTAGGTCGGGATTTGGAAGCTTTAATTCAGAGAGCTAGAGAATACAAGAAAGAATATTGTGATGAATTTGTGTCTGTTGAACATTTAGTCCTTGGTTTTACACAAGATCAACGATTTGGGAAACAGCTATTTAAGGATTTTCAGATTTCACTCAAGACTCTTACGTCTGCCATTCAATCTATAAGAGGACGTCAGACCGTTATTGACCAAGGTAATGATTTTATTGCCCGTCTTATTTCTGCATTTTGTAACTTTATTTTTACTCATGTTACGAGATGTATGAAACATTGGTACTCTCAACATCTTGGTATACACAGTTTTGTAACAAAGTGGAGAGGAAACTTACTTTCCTATCTCTGGGAAGTGGTTTCCTTTGAAAATGACTAGGTTGATTAGGAAAATCTACTTTTGCACATGTCAATGCACATTTTCATTGAAAATCCTTTCTTCTAACAAATATGCAAAAATATAAAATAAGTTGGAAAGCCACTTTACTTTTTGTAAAAAGCTACCTCAATTTTCGTGCAAAAGCTCATTTTCATTGAAAATTCTCTATCAATGAAAAACACAAATATACCCTAATTGATTAGGCCATTTCAAAGCATTGGTTGAGAGACATTGCTTGATTCTTGTTTGTATTTTTAAATGTTCACTCTTGGATTATCTTGTTCTGTCTAAAAAACAATTCTTGTTCTTTTTTGAAGTCCAATTGATAAGTTTTAGATTCTTGATTTGGTTTACATGTGTGTTCAATTTTTCTTAGGACAGTATGTCATCTCTCCTTCTCTCTCTAAATTTTTGTTTTCCAATGTGTCTGCTGTTTGGAGATGTTATATTGAACTGTCAATACACAAGATGGTTCTCATTAGATAATTCCAGTGGGTTCTAATTTCTATACATAGTGTTAGGTATGAATGTGTTTCTTACCTAGACATGATTTAGTTTCACTGGCTTCAGCATTTATTCATTTCTTAATACCATGTTGCAAACTTCTAACAGACCCTGAAGGGAAATATGAAGCCTTGGAGAAATATGGAAAGGATTTGACAGCTATGGCACGGATAGGAAAACTTGATCCAGTTATAGGAAGGGATGATGAAATACGTAGATGCATACAAATTCTCTCAAGGAGGACAAAGAACAATCCTGTTCTTATTGGTGAGCCAGGTGTTGGAAAAACTGCAATTTCTGAAGGGTAAGGACCTAAGAATTATGACATGTGAGTTGCACTATATTTACTCAATTCACCTCTATTATTTTTCTCTCGGGCACATGAAGGTTTCTAATCATTAATGCAATAGAGCCTAGGACCCATAGGTACCATGTCATGGAAAACAAGTGATTAATAAACACGAGTTGGTATGTATTCCAGTTTGAAAACCATCTAACTTTTAGATGAGAAACTTGTCCTTGTTGGATTCTTCATGAATTCTTCAACGGATTCAAGGTTCAAGTGTGGTCGACTGCTAAGGTTGTTTGGAATGTGCAAGGCACACACCTTGGTTTGAGTCTAACTTTGCTGGAGACACTAATGAAATCACAAGAAAATTATCATTTGGTGTCTTGATGACATCAATATAAGCAACTTACGAATATCATTAAGAACCAAAATGTATTAATGGATATTATTCAATATCAATTAAACTTTTCCTAGTGTTACTATGTAAAATTTTTCTTTTGAAACTTAACTAAAATATTACTTGATTGTTTTGAGTTAGCTTTTTTATTGTGTATCTTCACAATTAATTTTTTTAATAAATGTTTATTTATGTCAAGTCAAATGTTAAGCCAAATCTATAGAATTTATGTTTTGGGATTTGCTGAATTAGAAAACCATATACTTCTAAAATTTAACTACATTGGGAAATGTATATTGACAGTATATATTATTTACGTTCCAATTTTAATCTTAAAATTTTTATTTGCTTTGTTCACATATAATGTTGGACCGATGAAACTTATGTTTTAGAATTTTCCCAATGAACATCTAACTATGGTGTTGGATTCTTAGTCTAACGCATGCTTGTACTCATTTCTAATTATCTTGAATATGATTGACGCATGATACTAAATTGAATAGACCTAAATGGCAAAATTGATGCAGAATGCAAAATTATAAAGTAACCCTAGGAGACTAATGCAAGTAAGATGGAACACAAGGAATCTGATTAAACATGCCATGGCTGAAATTAAGATCCAAATTAATATTTGCAATTTAAGAATATAACCCTGTCACAAATAATCAAGTAATTCTTGGAATCTAATATAAATGACTATAAAACAAAGGGGTTTGTCAAATCCCACAAACATGTAGATCTTTAATCATAAATAGGGCTTAAGCTAGGCTGTTTAGCAATATATTCCCTTGAATGTGTGGGACAACAAAATAGGTGTTCTTTGGTGGGGCGGAGTAGTGTATAGCAAGATGTGGGACTGTTAGGGGTTGGGGAAGCAGTTTAGGGACACAAAAGGGTGTGGCAACAAAGGGTAGGGGAGAAAAGGGAGTATTTAAGGTTAGGGAAGTGGCAATTAAGGTTAGGGGGTAAAGGAGAGGGCTAGGATTAGGGTTTAGATGTGGGCTAGGGTTAGGGTTTAGATGAAGTGGCTAGTAGATGGGAAAGAGAGTGGTGGCCAAGGCTAGGGTTTGTTGACTTGGTTGGGGCGGCAACACAAGAAAAGGAAGGGATGAAAATTGAGGCAGTTAGGGTAGGGTTTTGTTAGTAGGGATGGGCGGCGATAAAGAAGGTGAAAGGGGAAGATTTGACAAGGCTAGGGTTTTCAATGGGAAAATAGGGAGGAAGAAAGAAAGAAAGGAAAGAGGAAAAGAGAGGGAAAGTACCCGGATAGAGAGGAGGGCTTCTCACCAAGTTCTTGGCTTCTCACCAAGTTCTTGGATTCTCACCAAGGAGCACCATCATATGGAGCAAGTGGAGTTGCAGCTGAAAATTCCATTAATTATTCATCAAAATCGAAACATGCTTACAAGGGGTATTTTTAGGAGTTTTTTTATTGAAGGGTGCAATGCCCCGCCCTTTTTCACTTGTAAAAAATCAGGGTATATTTTTTTTTTTAAATAAGTGAGAGAGAGTGGGTCGTCACGACGCGAGTCAAGTCTAAGTTTCCAAAACCCGACCCTTAACTGGCCACCATTACGTGTGCATGGACTAAGTCCACTTAAACATTTCACACGCCTTTCTGACTAATTGCGGAATAATCTATATGAATAAGATACTATTCATATTCATGTCATCAAATGGCAAGGAAAGCCAATCACCATATATCTTCAAATAAAACTTAAGATTATCAAACCATAGCAAATAAGTCTAAGGTGTCTTAAAATAGTTTTAAGTTATTACAAACCAAAATGCAAGTCCCCAAATACATCATTGAAAACAAAACTAGTAATTTAAACTTCAATCTCCCAAGCTCCTACGTTTGGCTCCCTTCCGGTCCTACATCATTCTCCTTGGCATTTCCTGTTCCATATCTATAGGGTAGAAGTAGGGCATTAGTCAACATGCCCAGTAGGTATTCCAATTAGGGTTAGGGTACACATATGAGTAATATGAATCAAGGGTATATAAATCATTGTCATATTTGTAAATACATCTCATAAGTAATAGAAAACAATGCATGATGTGCATATCATAATCATGCTTCCACGTGTCATGTCATGGGTGTCAATGCCAAATGATCTCTCATCCAATTTCCATATCCAATCACATCATAAATAAATATCAATGGTTTCCTTGATAAATCGTCATATCAAGATTTCCTTGGCCAATTACGTTCACAGTGTTTGAGGCGGCAACCACCAGTGCACTGTACATCCATCCACAAATTAATCGAGATTACCGATGTAGTGTGGACTCCTCCCTCTGCGTAGGGTTTCAGGACTGCCTACCCTGGAGCTTTTTGGCCCAATAAGCCGTACCTTTCCTTTCAAATGGACGAGGCCAAATCTCGATAGTTCACATAGCTTCATACAAGCTAGTCTCAAGCTCAAGTTATGTCCGGACCGCTCAGAACTTGGTTTGTTGGTCATATATGTTCTCTCCCATGCCAGGCACGAGGTAATGTATGCAATAATGCCATATCATTTAAAAATCAATTCATAAACATATACAATTTATTAAACCAAAGTAATCATCATATTTTGAATATGAACCAATGTTATAATTATACTCATGAAACGAATCGCAATCCTTTTGCGAACCTCTTTACCTTATCAAGTTCAAACATACATATTAGTTTGATTTTCCATTTTAGTTTTATCATCTCTATCTACATCTAAGTTCCATGTTCGTTTCCCAATGCATTTATGCATTCCTTGTCCTTAACCTGTTTAAGACCCTCAATGGGGTTTGGCCATACAACATGGTCGAACCCTATTGTCCCATTTCTTTCTTCTTTGTCTGTTTATGTCCATAGAAAACCATCAATGGGGTTCGGCCATACAACATGGCTGAACCTTATCTTTTGGTTTTTGACCCTCCTCTTAATCCTTATGTTATTTTAAACAAAGTGATCCATAGAAATCATCCATCCTTATTCACATTAAAACATGGATTCCATCTTTAGTAATTAACCTAATGAATTTAACCTATCCACTAGCCAAGGCAAGGGTTCGGCCATACAACATGGCCGAACGACCATGGTGAGATTTTACTAGCCAAAACATTCTCCAAATTCAACAATTTAAATACTGAAAATCAGTCCCAACTGTGGCAGATTTTGCTAGCCCAGAAGTCCCCGAATTTAACAATTTAAAGACTGAAAATCAGTCCCAACTGTGGCAGATTTTACTAGCCAAAACAGTCCCCAAATTCAACCATTTAAAGACTGAAAATCAGTCCCAACCGTGGCAGATTTTACTAGCCAAAACAGTCCTCAAATTCAACCATTTAAAGACTGAAAATCAGTCCCATCTGTGGCAGATTTTACCAGCCAAAACAGTCCCCGAATTTAACAATTTAAAGACTGAAAATCAGTTTCAACTGTGGCAGATTTTACCAGCTAAAACAGTCCCCAATTTCAACAGTTTGAAGACTGAATTTCAGTCCAAAAAACCAGCCATTAGCTGGTCCTAAAACTGATCCAAATTCAGCCAGCATCTGGTCTTAAGATCAATCACCAAAATCAACAGTTTGAAGGTTGAAAACTAGCCATTAACTGGTCCTAAAACTGATCCAAAATCAGTCAGTAACTGATCTTAAGATCAGTCAACAACCAGTCCTAAAGTTAGTGATTTTGAAACCTTAAAATCAGTCCCCACCTAATTCTATTCAATTATATTATTATCATAGCATGGGTTCTTTTGTTTCAATCCCATAACCATCCTTTGGATGGATTTCTATCTCCATGGCTTTGTAACAAATTGGCTATCCATTCCAACCAAATATGGAATCCATGGGTTCGCCCGCACCATGGCCAAACCTATGGTTTCCTTAGACTCATTCTCACATTATTAAATCTTAAACATACCTTACTTCAGTCTCCTCATTTTCTTTTAAATCTGTCTTTTCTTTCTTAATCCTCCTCCTCCTTTCTTTGCTCTTCAAAAGCTTTAGGTGTAGAGAGAGAGAGAGAGAGAGAGAGAGAGAGAGAGAGGATGCCCCTTGGTTTGGGTTTTTATGTTTAAGACTAAAAAACTACTCCATTCCTCTCATTATGGTTTGTCTTAACCAATGAGACTCTTGGTTTAACCAAGGAGACCTTTGGCTTAAGCCAAAGAGACCCCTTATCTTCCCAATGAGTCTTTTGGCTTCCCTAGTGTCTAAGTACAATGTACTTAGACAAGCCAACCATCTCACCCCTTCACTTTCTCAACTCAACTCAAGCAAATAAATCCTTAACTCAACTCAAGCAAATAAATCCTTAACTCAACTCAAGACTTGAACTCACTTATGGTTGACCAAGTCAACCCATGACATGGTCGACCATGACACATGGCACTTGGGATCCCACTTGGCGATGTCACTTGATGATGTGGCATTCATGCTTAGTTGGCTCTCATGTGATGACATGTATGCCACTTGGCAATGCCACCTCACTTGATGAGGTGGACTTTAATGCATTAATTATCCAATTCAACTAATTTAATTACTTACCCAATTACTTAAAATTCAGCTCACCCATGACCCATTGGGTAATTGACCCATTTAGTGTCAATTTCAACTTTTAATTTCAAATTCCATTAAATCGCAATTCAAAATGGGCCAAACCAATAAATTTATAATCTAAGGAAAATCCGGGGTGTTACAAAGGGTGGTATCTCTTATAAAAGCCCTCTCTCGTAATCATTATGAGATACGATTGAATGAATAAAAGCTTGAAGTTTTTGCAAACCTTGTGCGATTGATTGTTGGAGCGATTCCAAAGGGCGAGAGGCCACGATCTTCATTAGGTACCCTTTTCATCTTCTATCTCTCTTCTTCTCTTTTCTTTCCTTTCTTTCTCTTTTCGTTTCCTCCCCAAAACCATCCCTGTGACTTCCATGAATCCCCTATAAACCACACCTTGCTGCACAAAACCCCCATAGATCCGTCCTCTACTGCTGCCGCCCCTCTCAAAACTGTCCATTGTTGCTGTCCCAAAACCTTTGTTACCCTCTGCCAGTTCCGCCACCCCTTTGGGATTGTCTAGCCCCTCGCGGCGGTTCTTGCACCCAAGTCTGCCATCGCCAACCCCTTGCAGCCCTCTTCTCTTTGTCGTTGCCTCCAGTTCTTCCCCTTTGTTGTCGTGAACCATAATAGTTCCTCCTCTCTTTGCCGCACCTGTCCTAAGCTCAAATTCACTGTCGCCTGTGAATCCTTTCTTATTCCCCTCCTTTTCTTCCGTAACCCACGAACCCTTCCTTTTGTTTGCCGCTGGACACTGTGACCTCTTCCCTTACTTCCGTCACCTCCTTTCGGCCTTTAACCCTAAGCCCATGCGTTTTTACCTTCCTACCCTTTATTACTTTACCAAGTTACTTCATAAAAAAGGGCTCTTTGCTTTGAGAGAATTCCCGCCGCTTTGTAGATTGGTTCGGACTGTGATTTAATTACTTCATTGAATTTTGAATTTGCTTTGATTATCTATCTTATTCTTATATTTTTATTTGCTTCAATTAATTTTAATTTTAATCTCAGCATCATTTTTTTAAATTCTAATTATTTTGTTGCATTAGTTTTCATTTTAGGCATTTAGGGTTACCCTATACTTTATCCCGCATCAGTCATGCATGCTATTATTTTTGCAGTTTCATCTTCATCTAGGGTTGGTTTCATTGGAGCTAGCTTTGATGGGTTGCTTTGGCAGGTCCTATAATTTGTCATGCTACTTGGAATTCATTTGTGTTTGTTTGCGTGATGCAATCATAGAGGATAAACATCAATTTATCATGACCATGAAAGGTTCTATTCACCATGCACTGGCTACATCAATTTTTTTTCTTGGTGACCAGTATACATTGCATTTGCTCCATAATAATGAGGTTTAATTGATCATTTTCTGTGCCACTGATTAAATGTTGTGTTTTTTATCCATCAAGATGAAATGTAGGTCATGTGAGATTTGTTTAGGCCATTTTATACAACTATTCATCATGCATGATGGTTCAAGTGGACTCAAGGGAATAGCATGTATGCAGTTTGAGATTCATTATGATTTGAATCACCACAGATTTTCAATAGTTTATCTTAAGTTTTTACTTTTGACTGATTCATACTAGGTTTATGATATTAATTCTACATTCACATAAATTAACGTCTAGCATTACTCAACCATAACTTGTCTTTCCTGTCCTGCATTCATGGATAGCAACACATGCAGGCATATGGACTATGTTTGTATATGAATATCCTGATATTATAGTCCACATGAAATCTTTTATCTAACCGACTGCACTATCTCAACAGGCTTGCTCAGAGAATAGTCCAAGGAGATGTGCCTCAGGCTTTGATGAACCGCAAGGTTTGTTTATTTCTATCTTAAAGTCCGTTACATTTAAATTTGGATTTCAATCATGGAAATAGAGATCTCTGTGCCCAAAATCCATGGATATAGCATAGGTTTTGAATGTTTTTGAGAGCTAGATTTATCCAGGGTATGAGAACGAGCTTCTTTGCAGTGGGACAATATAATGTATGGTTGGTCAATTTGGGATAATGATCCAAGTGAATTGACCTAGTCATAATGATGCAGGATAAATTATAGGGTGATCCTAAATGCCTAAATTTGGTTTCCTAAATATTAGGAGGATGAAAATAATTCACCCTAAACTAAAATGGGCTAAAATTAATCCATCAATTAATAAATATAAAATTACCACACAGTCATGCAAATTATCCCTGAACAAGATGTAAACAAATACGTAAAAATTGAAATAAAAGGATGGAATGATTTTTAAATGAAAGGGGATTTTAGATGGGCATATGGGTTTAAATAACAAAATAAGGGTAAGGTGCATCAAGAGAATGGATTAATAGGGCTCACGAAGGTAAAAGGATGGGTTAAGGGGCTCACAAAGACAAGGAGAGGGACTTTGTATGGGAACGACGGCAACAAGGGACTGGTTTGTGGGTCACGGAAGTAAGGAAAGGGGGACTAGGGGGAAACGACGACAACTATGTGAAGATTTGGGAATGGCGGCAAGCTGGTAGGGCTTTACAAGGGTTGGCGATGGCTGTATAGGCTAAAAAAGGACTTGGGAAGGATCTAGAAAGGTAGCAGCAACAAAGGGCAGCAAGGAGATTGGCTTATGGGACTCACGGCAGCAAAGGGGTTGGGGCTGTACGAAAAGAAAATGAAAAGAGAGAAGGAAGAAGATGAATCGTACTTGAACAAGATGTGGCCTCACGCCAAGGCCTCTCACCTCTCCAATATCTTACCAGAGTTCCATGGATTCTCTCCACAAAAAAAACCATTGATCAATCTCTCTATTACAATGCTTATATAGAGTTCTTCCTTTCATAAAATAAAACATTAACTAAATAAAGTAATAAATAAAATAGAAACTAACTAAAACAAACCTAAAAAGAAAAATAAACACGGCGACTACTAATTATGGAAACTGCAATATATGCTCCGCTTCAAACTCTCCATCTGAAAAAGAACACGACCTCGAGTTCAAACAGATGAAAAGACAAAAATCTACCCAAGCACGCGCCTTCCCAGTGTGGGGTCTTCAAAGTGCAAACACACCTATGTGAGGTCTTCAAATATCAACTAGGTAGACTGTCATCAAGGCACAATGAAGATGTTGTAGCAACTCTCTCCCACCATCGATGGTATACATGGAATCCGACACTGACGTTACAATCAACTCTGGGTGACGACAACAACAAGATGTGATCAGAATGCACCTTTGATGATACAAGACTGATGTCACAATCAACTATGGCTTGTGGGAGCAGCAAGATAGAGTAGAATGCTCACGATCGACTTTGATTGGCGGCAAATGCAAGATGTGAGTATAACGCTCCTTTGCTGAGACAAGACACTGAAATTTCGCCTGTAAATTCGAAGCAAATCGATGTAGCTCACACTCAGGTAACCAAGTGATATCTGTCAGGGGCCTGGGCTTCCACGTCACAGGGTATAGTTGATGTCCTTCTGCAGTGATGGAAACATCTTCCTCTACCAAGATAAATTCTATCTTTTCTCTTTTGGAAAACAAGGAAGGAAAAGAAGGACGAACCGGTGAAGGTTGCATAGGTGGGACAAGGTGAGGCAGATGTGGGGTGAGACTGGTGGGTAAAACCACTGGATCATGGATAGGTGCATAGCAGGCTGTGGGTCTGGGTCGGGAATGTCAGGCTGTGGGTCTGGGTCATGCTGATGTGGAGTGGGGATTGGAGGTGAAGATGTTGGTTCTGGATTGGGAATGAGGTCTACACATTATTAACCACATCAATTTCCTTGGACTCACATTGAGAATCTGTAGCAAACTCATATTTTTCATCGCATCTATTAATGTAACCTTTAATTTCAGCGTGCGATTCTTAAATGTGTGGTGTAGATGCATGTACAGACTCAGATAGACTGGGTGACACTACATTGGAATAGGATCTGTGGATGGGGATGGTATGGGGACACATCTAACTTTCTTAACCCGAGTGGGGCACTCACGAGCAAGATGCTCATAGCTTCGGCAGTGACAACAAAATGTCCCTAAACTTAACTTGGTTTCCATACGGGTTAAGCGGGCACTTATCTTTATTACAACCTTGGCAATATGTGCGGGGACCATGTTGAATGTCCTAAAATGACCAACTCTAAGAATGATGCAATGCAAATTTTTTTTATTATAATTATTATTTTTAAAATTAATTAATTAATTAATTAGAATTTTAAATGAGACTTAAGACCTGGAAAGTTAAGAAACTCTCCTAACCTAGGCTACTGATACCAATTTGATATAGGACAAACTATAGGGTGACTCTAAATGCCTTGGTTCCCTAAATATTAGGAGGGATGAAAATAATGCCACCCTAAACTAAAATGGGCTGAAATTAATCCATAAATTAATAAATGCAATTAATTAATATAAAATTATGATACATAGTCATGCAAAATATCCCCGAACAAGATGTAAACAGATACATAAAAATTGAAATAAAAGGATGGAATGATTTTTAAATGAAAGGGGCATATGGGATTTTAGATGGGTATGGTTTTAAATAACAAAATAAGGGTAAGGTGCATCAAGAGAATGGATTAATAGGGCTCAGGAAGGTAAAAGGATGGGTTAAGGGGCTCACGAAGACTAGGAGAGGGACTTTGTATGGGAACGGCGGCAACAAGGGACTGGTTTGTGAGTCACGGAAGTAGGGAAAGGGACTCTAGGGGGAAACGACAACAACTATGTGAAGATTTGGGAATGGCGGCAAGCTGGGAAGGCTCTACAAGGGTTGGCGATGGCTGTATAGGTTAAAGAAGGACTTGGGAAGGATCTAGTAAGGTAGCAGCAACAAAAGGCAGCAAGGAGATTGGCTTATGGGACTCACGACAGCAAAGGGGTTGGGGCTGTACGAAAAGAAAAGGAAGAGAGAGAAGGAAAAAGATGAATCGTACCTGAACAAGATGTGGCCTCACGCCAAGGCCTCTCGCCTCTCCGATGTCTCACCAGAGTTCCATGGATTCTCTCCACAAAAAAAACCAACACTCAAATTCGTGTAAGGCAAAATCTGAACTCTTCATTGATCAATCTCTCTATTATAAGCATTATATAGAGTTCTTCCTTTCTTAAAATAAAACATTAACTAAATAAAGTAATAAAACAAAATAGAAACTAACCAGAGCAAACTTAAAAAGAAAAATAAACACGGCAACTACTAATTATGGAAACTGCAATATATGCTCCTCATCACATAAATTGGTGATTGGGTAATAAAACTAATTGAAATGAGGCTTTTATTATTTTTTTCTTTCCTGGTTAAGGCTTTCACGTTGCTGTGGTTCTTGCTTAGTGTTGTGTGAAATGCTAGTGACTGAGGTATTAAATTCCTGAAAATCTTGAACTTGAGAATTCTCTCTCTCTCTCTCTCTCTATCTCTCTCTCTATCTCTATCTATCTATCTATCATGTGGTTTCTGTGGGTTGTTATCTAAATTTTATAATTAGTGATTCAATATAAGAAACTGCAATTTTCTTGCCTACCATTTTGAACTTTTAATACTCGTGTTTTGATTTGTAGTTGTACTTATTTGTTATTTATTTTTCAGTTGATTTCTCTTGACATGGGTGCCCTGATTGCTGGAGCAAAGTTTCGAGGAGAATTTGAGGATAGATTGAAAGCTGTTTTGAAGGAAGTGACTGAATCAGATGGGCAAATAATCCTCTTCATTGATGAGATACATACTGTTGTTGGCGCAGGTAGTAATTGCTCCTTTGATGGACTTGATTGTTTACTCTCTAAATGATCTTTTTGAGGTTGTTTTAGACTGCGAAATGTTGTCTCATTTTATACCTGATGGCATATTTTATGCTCTTGAATGCCATGGCAATAGCATCTGAAATGGCACTCTAAAAGTGCTAATTTTGATTAATTTACCTAAACATATCAGTAAGAACAAAATGTTATCTATATTCTGTAATGCAATTAAAACCCTAGAATAGATTTCCTAGTGTGTGACAAACATTGTGAACTCAATTGGACTTTAAATAGACAGCTGTGGACATTGACAGAGTTGACTTTTTTTTTCCCCTTTTGGAATAAAAAAAGATAGAGAAACCCAAAAGGTGGACTTGATACTTTATGCAACTTGAAAAGGTGTTGCGTGGGGTTGTGTAGGGTTTGAATGCAATTGTGTTGCAGTCTCTTACCGTTAATCATTTAAATACATGACAACTACTAGTGAACCTAATTTCAACCGTAAACTCATTTTCTTTCCATTTGATCTCAACGGTTGAAACCAGTAGATGTAGTTAAAAAAATTTCCAAGGATGTCCAGTGATTTTAACTTTTAAGATCAAGTGATTACAATTTGAGTCTTGGACTGGAATTTGGACCACTTCTAGCTTATTAAGTCTACTTTTAATACGTAGGGCTAAGATTTTCTATATTATTTACGAATATTAAAAAAGTGAATTGTCCAGCTGTGATCCATGTGACCTGTGACACCTGATATGGACTCTCTCTCTACACACACACACAGCGATTGTCCTTAGGAGCATGTATGAAATGGTATACTCCCGAAGTTTGTGCAGTTAAGGAGTATAATTTATGGTAGGTCACAGGAGCATATTGCCTACATTTATTTGGTATTATAAAATCATACATAATATGTTTGTATTATTTGAGTTGAAGTTCCATCTGAACTTTATGAGATTCAGATGAAATGAGTTTGCCCATCATTCAAATCCGCCTCTCCAATGAAGAAGAGTTTGATTGCCTGACACTTTTTTATTACTATGTTTAAAAGATTATACAAATTGTCTTTTCCTCTTATTTTCCTGTATTATTCTGGTCATCAACAGACAGATCTGGAATTCTTATGAAACCCATGGATAAAAAAGAAGAAAGAAGAAGAGTTAGATTGCCAGGCATTTTTTTTATTTTTTATTATTACGTTTAAAAGGTTCATACAAGTTGTCTTTTCCTTCTTCTTTTCCTTTGTTATTGTGGTCATCAACAGACAGGTCTAGAATGTTTATGGGAGTCATGGATGTCCCTTGCTGTCAAGAGCCTTGATGCTTGTGACGTGTTTTAGGTGTCCCAGTTATGGCGTACTAAATAATATACTTTTTGTCTTCGATTGGTACTAGAACATCATGGCAGTGAAGCCATTATCCTATCATTTTTTGATGTCTTGGTACTTCTTTGTACTAACCCCATCATAGATCTTCTTCTCTACTAGAAATTGATTCATGTAATTGAATATCATCATCAGTGAGGGCATTATTGTATCTTTCAAGTGTTCTCTTAGTTCTGCTTTCTACTCAATCCCATCATAATATGGTTTCTCTTGTACTTGAAATTCTTTCATACCCTTACCACGTAAATCTGTCTTCAATGTTCTTCCTCTTCTATTACTTCCACATGTAACCTTGGTTCTTTGTAGTAGGGTTGTGTCAACTCTTCTACATGTGTGGGTGTGCCCAAAGGATTTTAAGCATAATATAAGATCCTGCTTGTCTTTTTCTCCCAACATACAACTTCACATAACATTATAACAATGTTGTAAACCAATTATCGATGAAAACATTTTAGGAAAAGGTTGGGTCGGATAGTGTTCAAGATTCAGCGATGGTCAACATAAAGCAACACACATCTGGTACAGATCAAGGTTGAACTGCTGGGTGGAATGGAGTTTTAAAGCATTGTATAATGGGTTAACAACCATTTTGTAAGAATACCACACTCACAAGCTTGCACTTGACTAACCTTGTAGCAATCTTACTAGAAGTTATGATCTGTTAAGAGAACTTAGTTTGCTGTGGTTCTTGTCGTTGTTACAGCTGGGTACTTACACCAGTTACTTTTGTCTCTATTTCTGTTGCAGGTGCCACAAATGGTGCGATGGATGCAGGCAATCTGTTAAAACCAATGCTTGGCCGTGGAGAGTTGCGTTGTATTGGTGCAACCACCCTTGATGAATACCGCAAATATATTGAGAAAGATCCAGCCTTGGAGCGCCGTTTCCAGCAAGTTTATGTCGATCAGCCTACAGTTGAAGATACGATCTCTATATTACGTGGATTGCGTGAAAGATATGAGCTGCACCATGGGGTTCGCATATCTGATAGTGCTCTGGTTGAGGCTGCAATACTTTCAGATCGTTACATTAGTGGGCGCTTTTTGCCTGATAAAGGTACTTCCTATTTTACTCAGTGAAAAAGATTACATTTTATGACATGTTTTTTTTATAGCGGTGATGGAAGACTGGATATATTAATAGAAAAGAGAATGATACAAATGCATAGGGTCTAAAAGAGTTAAACGAAGAAAACCGAGAACAAAAAAAGAAAATACATCCAACGTCCAATAATACTATGAGGATCCTCTTCCCTATCTAGATTGGAAAAGCCTAGCACTGTCAAGTGTCCCAATCTTTTGTGTGGTGTGCTCTGAAAGGAAAGGTACTTAGTAGATTGGACTCAGTAAGAGAGGCTTACTATCGAGGAAAGCGAGTTCTTTCAAAAAGTCAAATGGAGGCTTTGCGTTTGAATCTTCTCCCAAAAAAAAGATTTTAAGGGAGTCAAATTAATCGATTTCTTTTGCTCTTGGGAGGGTTGTTAGAGCGGAAACCCAAGAAACTCGAAAACCTTAGTCAACTAGTCTCCTCCTTAGCAAGTTGTCTATAAATTCAATGTTGACAGGGCATCGAAAGAAAAATCGAGATCGGCAGGGATAGGGGTGTTTCAAGAGCTCAGAATGACAAAATTTCCCTAGTCTTCTAGGAGTCGGTAGGGTAAGAGATTCAAACGAGGCTGAATTTCTTAGTATTAGGAAATTGGTCAGGTATGGTAAACTAGTCATGGAAGGGGATTCGGCAAATGCAATCAAGTGGGCTAAGGGGTTGAAACGGTCCCTTGGAGATTGATTACTAGGTGACGGATATAAGGGTCTTTCTTCATGTCAGGAGATACCCTTCGCTCTACAACTAATGATGTTCCGGATTTCTTCTCCACGAACGGGGTAGACCACACAGTCATAGGCGTGTTCCACCTTTGAGACAGTGCTTGAACGATCAGAAAGCGAGGGTATTCCACTTTTATCCTGAAGGAAGGTGTTCGGACGTTTCTAGCTTTATCTCCATGGATGTATTTATTTATTACTTTTGTTTTTTGTTTCAAGGTTTAAATCTTATAGACCCTCTTTTGTGTTTGTACTTGTACTTTATCTTTTAATATATTAAGCCGCATTTATTTATTATTTTGTTTTTCTTTTCAAGGTTTAAATCTTATAGACCCTCTTTTATGTTTGTAGTTGTACTTTGTCTTTTAATATATTAAGCCTTTGTTACCACTAAAAAAAAAGTCCAATAAACTAAGACATAAAACTCTTGCAAAATGTTAGGGGCTCATAGATAGAAAACGCCTGCAGTCGTGGAGAAATGGCCATTCAGTTTATAGATCTTTTGACTAGTGCAAAAGAAATCTCAGGACTTGAACATAACGCCTTTATCTCCCTTACAACTGTGATTAGTTTCCAAAGGGGCTGTTTCAACCTCTTAACCCACTTGATCACTTTTTCGAGTCACCTCTGAAGACTAATTTCCCCTGCCTTGATGAAATGTACAAGGACAAAGCTGTCGTATTCCTAAGAAGATGTTTCACTTGAATTTCTCCATCCTACTAGGTCAGAAAAACTATGGACGTTGTATCATTGCAATCTCGAAGAGTTCCACCTATTCCTGTTGGAAATGGTTTCCCACTCGCAGCCCCATCAACATTTAAGTGTATAAACGCTCAGCTGAGGAGGAGACTAGGAGATGTGGGTTCTAACCTTCCTCAGACCCCTGCTTAAACAACCCTCCCAAGAGCTGTAAAAGTCCACCATTTTGTAACTTTTAAACTCTTTTCTCGATAGGAGCTATGTACAAAGCCGCCACTTAGCTTTTTGAAAGATGTCGTTCTCCTCTTAACTCCTTATTCTTGAAAAACCTTTTAATTTCTTTCTTCCACATGGTTCATAAGATCACTGCTGGAATGGTGTTCCATGTGGCCGTCATCTTAAGGTCGAGACATGAGAGAAACCAGGGCCTGAAGTGGGCATTGAGCCGGTTAAACCCGACAAGAGCTCAAGCGGAGACGAATCAACCCAACTGAACCCTATTAATGAGTTGACCATCAAATTTGTTATCGGATAGATGGTGGGAAGAGAGGGCCTCACTGTAAATTCAATGTCAATGACTATCATTATCCAAGTCGGTCCCATTGAGTATCATCAACTCAAGAACACCGGGTTTTTTCATCGAAATTCGTTATTCAGCTTAAAACCTCGAATGTAAAATATCATATTGTAGCTTGCACTGCATTAGGTGGTCATCAGAACTTGGGTCCTACACCGACTCGTCGGTTTTGGAACCCATTATTGTTTCAGTTGAGCACTTTATTTTCTGATGAGACAAGATTTCTATGATGCCGAAGGGTAGAACGATGTGCGTGCTTATAGTTACAGTGGAAACACTAGAAACCCGCTAGAATGCAGAGTTGAACCAAAAGCTAGAGGGCATTCTCATGGAAAATGTGAGACTGGAAAACAAGGAAATAGATCCGAAGACGGATCCCACTGAGAAAGCAACGGATCTGAATCCTCTTCAATGAAGGAAGAGATATAGAACCCGTTCGCAAGAAGCAGCATTCACCGAGATTTGACGAGGACTCAATTTCTAGTGAAGAAGTTGCAAGTTCTTCGACTGCGGATGCAAAACAAGATCTACTTTTGCCAGTGTATGATGATTATCTTGACATTGATAATTTTGTAGATGTATTTACATTATTAGAACAGGTGGAGGAGGCACCAGTTGATGGACAGTTGGAGAAACAAAGAGTTGAACAAGTGGTTGACGAGGCAGTCTATGAATCTTCACCCGAACGTTCAAAAGAAACCGCGTGTCTTGGTGAATCAGTGGAGATTTTAATTTCATCATCGATAGATGCCGTGAATGTGATTCAATTCATTGAACCATATGTGGAACTCATCCGGGAAGAACTTGTGCAAAAAACTAACAAATGATCTTCTTTGATCAATTTTTTGTTTGGCAGAGAGCAGTGGGGATCTACAAGGAGTGTTTGTAATCCAGTTACGGATGGTGAACAAATTTACATACCATCTCTCCAGTAATTAATCAAAGCAACAACGAAAAAATTGGTGGCCGATAGCGCGACTCGACATTTCCCTCAAAACCCAACTACACTCGAGGGAGAGTTTCTTCCAATCGAGAGGGGATGATGTAGGCATCGAGCTTGATAAACCCGACTAGAGCTCAAGCGGAGACGAACCAACCCAATTGGACCCGATTGACGAGTTGGCCCATCAAATTTGTCATCAGACGGATGGTGGGAAGAGAGGGCCCCACTGTGAACTCAATGTCAGTGAATATGTCATTATCCAAGTGGGTCCCACTGAGTTTCAACTCAACAATACTATTTACCATATGAAACCAAATTAGAAGGGACCAGTTTGGAAAGCCAGAGGCTGACCCTTCTTGCATGTTAAAATGGCAAGGATCCTTGATGTATTAACTGGAAAAGTCAGCAAGAACCTTAGAATTTGTTGTATGGAATCCACCCAAAATGGGAAGGAAACCCATCAATGGTGGAGCAGGAATGAATGAAGAAAAGAAAGTGGTGCTGCTGGTGTTTCTTGCACCTACAACAATGAGAAGTATGGAAAGAAGAATCAGTGGAAAAAAATAATAAAAATCCACTAAACTCGAGGGCGAGTTTCTTCCAACCGAGAGGGAATGATGTAGGCATCGAGCTTGATAAACTCGACGAGAGCTCAAGCGGAGATGAACCAACCCAATTGACTAGTTGGACCATCAAATTTGTCATCAGACGGATGGTGGGAAGAGAGGGCCCCACTGTGAATTCAATATCAGTGAATATGCCATTATCCAAGTGGGTCCCATGGAGTATCAACTCAACAATTCTATTTACCATATGAACCAAATTAGAAGGAACGAGTTTGGAAAGCTAGATGCCGACCCTTCTTGCATGTTAAAATGGCAAGTATCCTTGATGTATTAGCTCAGCAAGAAACTTAGAATTTGTTGTATGGAATCCACCCAAAATGGGAAGGAAACCCATCAATGGTCGAGCAAGAATGAATGAAGAAAAGAAAGTGGTGTTGCTGGTGTTTCTTGCACCTACAACAATGAGAAGTATGGAAAGAAGAATCGGTGGAAAAAAAGAAGAAAAAAGTCAGTAGAAAAATAAGGAAGAAGACCGATTGTGAATATAGCAAAATCAAATGACAAGAAGAAAGAAAGGTGGCCTTAATATTTGAACCGTGCACAACGAGAGCAAGGAGGGGCCCAACAATTACATGTTGTTGCTATCCAGATCGATTCTGCTAAGAGGGACCAGCTAATGGAGCTAGAATTGAAGGAAAGAAATAATAAAGAAGAGGAAATAAGGAATTAGAAGAGGGGACCGATTACATCCGATTGCAGAGAGGAAGAGTTGACTGCTCAGTGTGGATTTGGGTTTCATTTTTTGGTATTTTATTATTGTTATTTTTATTTCCTTTTTCTAATTGATTGAATGAGGCCTACACATTAAGTGAGTGGCCTAGGTTGTAATAAGATTTTTTGATTAATGAAAATTTAGAAAAGCTTGAAGCTTTTTTCTTCTCCATCTCTTCAGGACGGTGAGTTGATGCCTTTTGATTTTGATTTGCTCGTGTTGAGTTTTAATTTAATTTAGTATTGATTATTTTGCATGGTGGATGTTAGGTCTTGGCTTGCAATTATTAAATGCTTAATTAAAATTTAATTCCGCAATCATATTAAACTTCATTAGAAGGTTCTCCGTGTTCAGACCGTACTTGAACTCAAAAACGTTGGGTTTCTTCATCGAAATCTGTGATTCGGCTTAAATCCCTGGATCTAAAATATCATATTGCAGCTTGCACTGCATCACGAAGACTCCCCAATGCCCTCTCTCTAACGACCCACGTCCACATAGTACAATATTGTCTTCTTTGGAGGCCCACACGATACATGCCCAAAAGGCTTATGCTGAGAAGAGTTTGGGCGTTCTCATTTAGCCTAGTCTTCGGATGGTTGCCTAGGCGATGTGGGACTTTCAACCATGTTACGGATGTCTAGTAGCTTGCTAGCTCCGACTCCCACCCACATCAACCTACCTAGGACATGGGAGCCCTCCCACACCATTAGGGAAGAGCTATCTTTGGCTCTGATACCATTTGTAATGACCTACCTCCACCCAATACAATATTGTCCACTTTGGGCGTTCATACACTGCATGGTTTTGTTTTTGGCACATGTGCATCACACACATGCCCTAAAGGTCTCATGTTGAAAAGAGCTTGGGCATTCTCATGCTCAATCTCTAGACACCTGCCTAGCCGATGTGGGATTGTCAACCATGGTATAGATGTCTAATATGAGGCCTAGGCTGGCATCCAGACACTGGTTAAATGAGAACGCCCAAGCTTTTCTCAATTTGAGGCCTTTTGGGCATGTGTGTGATGCACATGTGCCAAAAACAAATCTGTGCACGTGTAAAGGTGCCCAAGTGGACGATGTTGTGTTGGGTGGGGGTGGGTTGTTACACCATCGAAAATCCATGATATTCCCATGAACTTTGTAAAATTTGTCCACAATTGTCTAGTCACTGGCCCTCTATAAACAAGTGATCTACATCCTCTTCCATATGACCTCAAAGAGTAAAATGTAGATTGTCATCCAAATTTGAGTAATCCTCTCCTATTGAGTGCCATTTTGGAGAGCATCTTCCCTTTCAAAGTGCACCACACAAAAGTTTGTACCCTTGCAGGGCCTATACCTCTCCAAGCTAATCTAGCTAAAATGCCTCACCGTTGTGTTGGTGAAGAGCCAAATCAACCATTGTCTTGACACAGAAGCACCTGAAGAGTCTCCAATCCATATTAGCTCATCCTCCTCCTTCGTGGATAGAGGGAACTTCCCTAACAAAGCTTTCATCTCTTCGAAACTCTTTTGTTCACAAAAACCCTCAAGCTTCTTCTAAAGTCGAACTATCAAGAAATATGATTCTCTTCTATTTTGTAGCAATCCTCGACTAAGACTTGTTTGTTCCTAACTATCCTGTATAGCCTAGGATAGACATCTTTCATAGGCCTTTCCTTGATCCACAAGTCTGTCTAAAAGAAGGTTCTATCTCCTCTTCCTACAAATAGCCTTAATTTTTCTCAAAAGATACTACTAACCTGATTTCTTCACCTACCTATTCTCCACCACGCCTTGACTACCTGTGAACCTAACTTTTCCACAGTTTTCTCCCAAAGCCCACCCACTAATACCATCTAGTCTGTACCTCACAATCAACACCCTTGACCATAGGGATTCTTCTCTTTCAAACCTCCAACTCTAATAAAACTAGATTCTTGGTCTCAAGGGGAATTATATCTAGGCCTTCCTTTGATTTGGGCTTAGTAACTTCAAGCCACATGGCGAAGTGAACCTTCCTTTTGTCCTTTTTATCACTCCAAAGGAAATTCCTAAATAACTACAATTTCCTTACTACTCTTTTAGGCGTCTCAAAAATGTACATGTAATATGTAGGAAGATTTGTCAAGATGGATTTAGTAAAGGTTAGTCGCCTTTTAAAGAAAAGTACCTCCTACCCCATCCGACCAATCTTCTTTCCAGATTTTCCACCATTGGAGCCTAGAACTTCTTCAATTTTGAATTCCCACCTACTGGTAGTCCTAGACAGGTAAAGGGTAGTTTTTCGGTTGTGCAACCTACCTTGTCAATTGAACCCCCTAAGCAAATCATCCTCCACACTGATCCTGACTAGGATGCTTTTACCTAAATCGACTCTTAGCCCTGAAACCAATTCGAAGACCTAAGGATCAGTTTGTAGCCTAATACTTCACCTTTGTTAGGATCATAAGTGAAGGTGCGTGCCTAGCCACTTTGAAACCTCGGACAATATCCAGGTCCTTAGCTTTATCCACCTATTTGTTCAAGCCTTCACTTACCATTTTGAAGATGAAGGGAGAAAGTGGGTCTCCCTACCTAAGTCCTCTCGTGGCTTCCATCAGTTGGCTTAGAGATCCGTTCACAGACATAGAATAAGTGGTGTCCTCAACGCAAGCTCTCATTCATTTCTTCCATCGATGGCCGAAACTCTTTTTTTTTTTTTTTTGGATTAATGTGTGGGAAACTCGGCCACAATCCTACTAAACCCCCCACGGATGAGCCCATTACTCCTAAGGCACATCAAGGTTAGGTCATGGGGCTCGAAGTCGCAACCTCCTCTTCCTGAGGCGGGAGGCAACCAATTGAGCTACACCCATGTGGCCGAAACTCATCTTAGCGATTAATAATCCACAAAAGCCCTGTGGAGGAGTCCCGATTTTCTATCCTTTAGCTTCATATGAACCAATTCATTTGCAATAAAGATTCCATTGAAAACCCCAAGGGGTTATCCCAATTGGTTTGGGAGTAAGATATCTAGAGGGAGGTCTTGGGTTCAAACCATGGGAGCTCCAATGAAGGGCCACTTCCCATGGGAATATGTATATAGTAAGGTCCCATCGATTTACCCGGTGTGTGTGGATAGGGGGGTTTTCACACACCCCGGAGGGCTAGTCGGGTGCGACGCCTGGACACCTTCGAACCCAAAAAAAAATAAAGATTCCATCGAGGATTTTTCTATCCTCCATGAAAGTCCTCGATAATCTCAGGTAGGACCTCCTACAGTCTCTCTGCCAGAACCTTGGCTATGGATTTGTAAAAACAACCTATTAAACTAATGGGTCTATAATGTGAAAGTTCCGACAATCCTTCCCTTTTTAGAATGAGAGTTATGGAGGAGTTTTTCAAGCCCTTATTTATGATGCCGCTATTATGAAACTCCTTGAAGACTTTGAGAAAGTATGTAAGTGATGAAGAACACACCTGCAACTAGGCCAGAAGAGATAGAATCGTCTGCAATGAAGGCAGAGAAGAGGAAATGGGGATAAAAGGTAAAAATACCTTGGAATAATTCTAATTCAATTCGTAAATTCGTATGAGGGTGTCCCTCTGCTTATAACTATCGTATTTATAAGAAAACAAAGAAAATTAAAATAGAAAAGGACTCCTAAACAAACTGGGAAAGCTACCGACCTGGCTTTCTTGCTAAACAAAGATTCTAAAATAACATAATGCTAAAATACAACAGTACTTAAATAAGAGCATATGGATGCATGTGTTGTGCATGCATCAGTCCTTTGGTCTTGAAAAGAACTCGTCCTCGAGTTGAAATTGGCAAAATAACAAACACTTGTCGCACATTACCAAACATAGGTGGAGACCAATTCGAAGATGCGAATGACGAAGCTTATAATTGCACAACTTGCAACGCACGGAGGATGAGAGCTTGCCTTTTGTAGGATGAAGAAACCAAGGACCGCAAATGGGTGCAAGCATGGACGAACGAAGCTAATCGCGAAGGGATTTTCATATAGCACTGGAGTTAGCAGGTGGTCCTGAGGATCTGTCGGACGAGGCACCAATGAGAGGATAGGAGGGGAGCAGGATAATGGATGAATGACCATAGAAGAATTCTTGGTATAAGTAATGGGATCAAGTTTGGGTAATGGAGATGGTTGGATAATTTGTGGTGGCGGCGGTGGGGGAGGTGTTGGTATTGGTGGTGACGGTGGTGGAGAGGGATCGACACGTGTCAGTTGCATCGACTGTGGTGCCGGCAACAAAATTGGCTCTTTCTCTAATACAGGCACTGTCTGTGAGGTGACGACGTTTGGAGGAGCAGGCATGAACTCTGATGGTGACTTTGAGGGGGCATGCACTTCGAGGAAGCGTGCACGTATTTCGAGTTTTTGTTTACCTTCGTCGTGTCTCTGTATTTTCTGTCGTGCAATGTCTTTAAAGTCTTGTAAAAATTCTTGAAATTCAGATCGCAATTCAAGTAGAAATTCTTTGAATTCAGATTGGCTGACATATTGATCACCATTGTTTGTTGGATGCTATCAGGCCTGCGTGATGCGGATAATCAGATGGGGGTGCCACATAGTCCAAGACACGATGGTTAGAGTGGGTAAAAGGTTTAATGACTAGGTGATGGGACCCAAGAGTAAGACATGGATTGAAAGGTGTAAATGGGCACAATCTAGTGGGTAAATGGGTCATTAAGTGGGAAAGGGATAAATGGGTTAAGTGGTTGGTTTGTAGGAACGTGACCACACGTGACTGGCAATGAGGTTAAATGGACAGAAGAAGAGTAAAATGAAAGGGTTTGTGCGAAAGAGAGAGAAAAGATAAGGAAGGGTCAAACGAATGGGGTTCTCACAAGTGGGTTTAGTTTGGGATAAAAACACGGTGATAGAGGAATAAGTTGTGGCACGTGCAAACAAAGCTTTTAGGGTAAAGGCGGGAGGGATAAGAAACGAAAGGTAAAAACAAGGAAAGGGGGTAGGTGCGATTGGGAATTAAATGAATGTGTTCTTTGAGGGTGAAAAGGGACAGCGAAAAGGGGGGATTGTGGTGGAAGCTTAGGAGGGAAAGAGTGAAGGGTCGTGTAGGGGAGATGATGGGAGGAAGAAGATGGAAAACGGACCGTGGGGAAGAAGATGAAAACGGAAATACCTGGGATCTGGTGAGGGACGCTTCTGGCAGAAACTGTGGAATAGGCGAAACAGATCTGAGAGCGCTAGGGTGACTGCTTTGCGGGTGGCAAAGGGAGGGGTATAGGGAGGGGAATAATGATGGTGGCTCTCAAGTTGGCAGGTTGCAAGTTTCTCAAAAAAAAAAAACCCCTTTTTTTTTTTTGTCAAGATGACAAATCGAGACCACAATTGTCCCTGATAATGCAGGGACTGTCTCCGAATAGGGTCGTCTCTGTATAACAGAGATAGAGAGAGACCAATTGATGAAGAACACGCCTGCAACTAGGTAGGAAGAGATAAAATCGTCTGCAACGAAGGCAAAGAAGAGGAAATAGGAATAAAAGGTAAAAATACTTTGGAATAATTCTAATTCAATTCATAAATTCGTATGAGGGTGTCCCTTTGCTTACGGCTATCGTATTTATAAGAAAACAAAGAAAATAAAAATAGAAGAGGACTCCTAAACAAACTAGGAAAAGCCACCAATCTGGCTTTCTTGCTAAACAAAGATTCTAAAAATAACATGATGCTAAAATAAGAGCCGATGGATGCCCGTGAGTGGTGTCCTCAACGCAAGCTCTCATTCATTTCTTCCATTGATGGTCGAAACTCATCTTAGCGATTAATAATCCACAAAAGCCCAGTGGAGTCGTCCCGGTTTCCCATCCTTTAGTTTCATATGAACCAATTCATTTGCAATAAAGACTCCATCGAGGATTTGTCTATCCTCCATGAAAGTCCCCGATAATCTAAGGTAGGACCTCTTTCAGTCTCTCCGCCAGAACCTTGGCTATCAATTTGTAAAAACAACCTATTAGACTAATGGGTCTATAATGTGAATGTTCCGATGGTCCTTCCCTTTTTAGAATGAGAGTTATGGAGGAGTTTTTCAAGCCCGTATTTTATAATGCCTCTATTATGCAACTCCCTGAAGACTTTGAGAAAGTATGCATGTATGTGCCTACCGTCTCCCGACAAGTTTTGATAAAACAAAAATTGAAACCATCGGAACCTGGAAATAAAAACGTTTCCCTGGCAGTGCATATCGGGTCGATGCTTAGGTTCTTGATGCTAAATATTTACATTGGTTATTATTCAGCTATTGATTTGGTTGATGAGGCAGCTGCAAAATTGAAAATGGAGATCACTTCAGAACCCACTGCTTAGGTTCTTGATGCTAAATATTTACATTGGTTTTTCTTCAGCTATTGATTTGGTTGATGAGGCAGCTGCAAAATTGAAAATGGAGATCACTTCAAAACCCACTGCTCTGGATGAAATCAATCGTTCTGTACTTAAGCTGGAAATGGAGCGCCTTTCCCTTACTAATGATACTGATAAAGCTTCGAAAGATAGGTTGAATCGCCTTGAAACTGAACTCTCTCTTTTGAAAGAAAAACAAGCAGAATTGACTGAGCAGTGGGAGCATGAGAAATCTGTAATGACACGCATTCAGTCCATCAAGGAAGAGGTATCATGCTTGTTATTCACAATTTAGTATTCTGAGTTGATTCAGTGACAAAATACCCTCTGTTTCTTCATAACTTGATCATTCTTTGTGTTGCTTTTAAAAGTATCTTTAAATTTGTGTTGACTGATGGAAATTGATTAAGGGGCAATGCTCGGTTTGCCCCTAAGGAGGTCCTGATAAACTTAAGGACTTTTTCTATGCCTCACATGGTCATGGTCTTCTCATTGAAAGGCTTACGGATTAGGTTGGATCCAAAATTTTGCGTCTTTGATAACATGGAAAAAGTAGAGGCAGATGATGGTTTTGTTTTATTTTCTCTTTGTTATTCTCTGTGTTGACTGAAATTAGTTGCAATATAGAGGACATCTGGTCTATATGTTCTTTGGTCATGTTTTAATTCCACAATTTTGTGATTTTGACAAATCAATTCCCCATCAATACCACTTGATCATGGTCTTACTTCTTATTGAAAGGCTCACAGATCAGGGTGGATCCAATATTTAATCTCTTTGTTAAATTGGAAAAAGTAGAGGCAGATGATGGTTTTCTTTTCTTTTCTTATTTTTCTTATTCTTTGTATTGACTGAAATCAATTGCAACATGGTGGACTTCTGAAAGGGTCCATTTGTTATTGGTCAAGTTTTAGTCCACTATTGTGTGTTTTTGATAAATCAATTCCTTATTGAAATGCTGTTCATTTAGTCTTATTCATTTGTACTATTTATCTTTCAAGTACAATGTTAGATTTTAAAAGTTCATTCCATGGTATGGTGTTCTAAGATTTCAATCATCTAAACTTCATCTATATACATTTGGCATCGGTTTTGACTTTTCCTTCCCCAGTTACAATTCTTTTTCGTCTAGATTCTCCTCCAATCCATCTTCTAATGCCCATTTTCTAATACATGACTTCTCATAAATTATTCATGACCTTTTCTGGTTCCTTATTGGTGCTACCTTCTCCCAGTTTATTATAGTACTTCATGTCATGTAACAGCTCGAAATGGATTTCAAGATATATTCTTTGACTATGATCACATTGAAAACTTTGTTCCATGTATTTGTGGATATACTCCCTGACTATTAGGTTTTCTTTTTTATCCAGTCCCATTCCAATGTCTGAAGCCTTCTTTTATGCTCCTAGGCTTTTTTCTTTTTTTTTTTTCTCCGAGTTCAAGCAATTACTCAATTATCTTATGTACTCATTTTTAATTCACTATAAAAAAAAAATTCCCTTTACTTATATGTATCACACCAACATGTTTTCTTGTTGTGCTGTTGTTTCTTCCTCACAAATTAAAGTATATTAATGGTCATATTACAAAAAGGCTTTCTTTGATGTTGTTGCACTATAGTCTTTTTCATTATTTTTATCCATCCTTAGTATAATCCTTTACCATCTTTGTTTAAGACTGTTCATGCGGTTTTGCCTGTTTTAATTTGTTGAAAAAGGGAAGAAAATAATGAAAAGAGAGGACGAAAAATGAGAGAGATTAATTCTCTGTATTGTACTTCTTGTTTGAAGGAGTGGTACATATAGAATACAATGAGTTAATTAAAGCGGCAAATAAGGAAAGAAGAATCAATTACACCTAATGACATGTAGGTCAACTCTATAATAAGAGATGTGAAAAGTATACAATTTACAATATTTATAACACTCCCTCTCAAGTTGGTGCAAAGATTTCAATCAAGTCCAGCTTGCAGAAAACATCATCTAATTGAGAGCAAGAGATGACTTTCGTCATCTGTCAATTAATTTATCCTCGGTATGGAGTGATAATATTCCCAAAGGATACATGATCTCGAAGCAAATGATAATCAATTTCTATATGCTTTGTACGCTCATGAAAAACTGAATTGAAAGTAATATTCATTGCAGCTTGATTATCGCAGAACATGATAAATGCTTTTGATGAAAGAAACTGTTTGAACCACAATAATTCAAATATTGTGTTGGCCATGGCCCTGTATTCTGCTTTTGCACTGGAACAAGTGACAACAATTTACTTTTGCTACGGCAAGAAACCAAAAGAGATCCTAAAAGAATACAATAGCCTGAGGTAGATCGTCGATCATCAAGAGAACCAACCCAGTTAGCGTTCGAGTATCTGTGAATATTAAACATAGACTGATTCTTATAAATGTAACTCTGCCCTTTTTCACTCGCTTCTTCCCGTAAATTCAGTGTCTATTTTTTTTTTATAACAGAGTAGAGTGATAGAGCGCGGGACGTCACAACGCGAGCTAAGTCCGAACTTCCAAAGTCCGACCTTTAACTGGCCAACCCTATGTGTGTATGGACTAAGTCCACGAAAATGGTTCACACATAGCGATATCAACATGGGGAATAAAAATCATAACTGTGGAATCATAATAATAGAACCAAGTTCCATTCCATTCAGATAGCAAAGTACGTCAAGTCCTTAATCATTATTAAAACGTCATAATCATTAAAATAAATATCCGACCATCTAAGTTAATACATTCCGAAACTATTTACTCAAATACATGTCCTTAAGTAACTTTATTCAAAACATATAAAATAAATCATCCAAGCTCCTATGCCTGGCCCGTCTTGCGTTCCTCGTTCCCCTGATTACCTGTGGCATCAACTAGGGTAGAAGTAGGGCGTTGGAACAACGCGCCCAGTAGGTATTCCAGTTACGGCTAACACATGGTTAGTACAAAACATATATTATAACATAATATCCAAAACCATGTAAAATCCATGCCATGCAATGATGACATATGCAATGAGCCCCACCCATCACATGTACATAAATGTACCCACCACATAGGTCTTCCGGACGCCCCGGTGGAGTGTGGGCCCTTCGGATTCTTCCTGATGGAAATCACATCAAGGTACCGCATATAGGTTTTTCGGACGCCCCGACGGAGTGTGACCCTTCCGGTTACAAATCCTCCACCCCATGTCATGCATGAGATGCTAATGAAATACATGCTATTTTATAACATAAACATAGCATTTAAAATCACCTTTGAAACATAATCAACACATGCTATTTATACAATTAAACATAGCATTTGAAATTCAATATAATGCATATCCTTTGAAACATAATTTCATCAAACATAAAATAAACATATGTACATAAACCCATGGTTTCAAAGAGGTGGAATCCTACCAAAGACCGCTAACGTGTGCTTGCGTCTTTCGTCAAAGAATCGATCACCGATCGCGCACTGCTTGCGAGATCCCGTTACCTTATAATATAATAACCAATCAAAACCAAGTCCCACTTGATTTGCAATATTTAAGTCCATAAATCATTTCCCATGGGGTTTTGTCATTTTCAGTCAATATTACCAAAATGCCATTGGTCTACCCTTAATTAATATTCTTTTCATTTTAATCCAACATACGTAACCCTAGGTCCATTAATTCACCTATTTACGTAATTGCCATTACTCTCATCACCTAAAACACATAGGTCCATTAATTCTCATATAATTACCATATTGCCATACAAGGCTAACCTTCCATTTTTAGCAAGTATTTACAACTTTGCCACTCATGGCTTACATAATCCATGGCCTTCTTTTAAAATCATTCACCCTTTTACATGATCCATAAAAATTTCTTAACAACTTAAGTCCATACAAGACCTCATGGGGTTCGGCCATACATCATGGCCGAACCCATGATCCTCCAATTTAGCCTTTATTTACAACTTTGCCACTCCTTAAAGTTAACCAAACCTCTTTCATATTTTTCCAACCCATATTAGCTCATAAACTTGGTTGTATGGCCGAACCCATGATATCATGGTTCCATTCTCCTCTTGATTTATTTTCAATTATAAATTCATAATTGGACCATAGACTTGATTCATGGGGTTCGGCCAAACACCATGGCCGAACCCTATGATGTGTGTCTTTCCATTTATAGCAATTCCATTCTTGAATCCAAGATTCAAGATTCTTTCCTTAATTAGAAACTTTCTAATTTAATCTCCACCTTCCATTTTAATCAAGATCCATAATTAGCAAGTTTCCAATTTATAATCCATCCTTCCATAATTTAGAAGGTTTGCATAATTAAAAGGTTTCAAAAAATAAACTCCACCTTCCATTATTAGAATGTTTCCATAATTAAACTCCACCTTCCATTATTAGAAGGTTTCCATAATTAAACTCCACCTTCCATTATTAGATAGCTTCTAATTTAATAATCATCTCCATGGGGTTCGGCCATACACTTTGGCCGAACCCTATGGTTCATAATCTTCCTCTTAACAATTATTAAATAAAACATTCATCCCTTCAAAACATTGGTATTGCCTTCATGGTTCCCAAGATCTAATTAATATAACTTCCGTGTATGGCCGAACCCTATGGTTCAAAACCTTCTTTTAAAATTATCAATTCTTGATCCTTCATGATCTACTCATCTTATGAATTTCCTTTCCATGGGGTTCGGCCATACCCATAGCCGAACCCTATGGTTCATCTTATTCCAACCCAAAAACCCATAATTTAAACCATGACTTTCCATTAAAACCGTATGAATTTATTAACCAACTCCCATGGTTTTTTCCTCATTAAAAATCTATACATTTACCATGTCTTCTTTCATGGGGTTCGGCCATGCATTGTGGCCGTACCCTATGGTTCATGGTTCCATTAAAATATCAAAAACCTTTGCCAATCTTCTTCCATGGGGTTCGGCCAAGGTGGCCGAACCCTATGGTTCTTTTATTTCAAAATAAATTACTCAAATAAGATACTAACCTTTTCCGATTCTTTGTTCTTCCAATCCTTCTCTTTTCTTCTTAATTTTTCCAACCAAGAACACCTCTTGCTGGCTGCCTTCTTCTTCTCCTTGCTCTTTGGCGAGAATGAGAGATTGAGAGAGAGAGAGAGAGTTCGGCTATGAAGGTGTAAAACCGTGAGCCCCTCTCAGTCTCCCCTTTTATCACTTCCTCTTGCTCCAAAGTTAGAAGGTGCTAAGATAGCCAACCCCCTTAAAGCCGTGCGCCCCTTGCTATTTAGTTGGGACTTGCCGACCTTGGCTTCCCATATTTAGAATGTGCTTAAGATAAACCATGCCCCATTGCCGTGTGCCCTTGTGCTTAATTTAGACACTTCTTTTATTTAATTTAAGACTATATGCATACCCTTTTTAAAAGATCCCATGCGCCTATCATAGATATGAAATATCTTTATACACGGCCTAAGTATCTTTCTTGGATATGCACATCTAAAATTCGGCCATGCAATATTTATTTAATAATGCATTATTAATTAAATTCAACCCCATTTTTTTTTCTCAAACCAATTCCAGAAACCCGTTAAGAGTCCTAATTGGACCAATGACCCAACTCTTTGTCCAATTAGAATCCATAACTAATATTCACAAATTAAATGGATAATTTTCATACAAAAGAATAAATTGAAAATCCGGGGTGTTACAATAAAAGAGTCCACGACCAGGGTGGGCCTTGAGATAACGTAAAATACAAAAGACTGCATGAAAGTGAGCATTCGTAGAAGCATGTATAAATTGACTAACCACACTGACAGCGTAAGCCAAGTCAGGCCGGGTAATGGTAAGATAAATGAGCTTGCCTACCAGTTGCTGATAAAGTGAGGATATTGGTTCTAGAAATTTTTGAAACATCAAGTGGTGTATATGTAGGTTTGCATCCAAAATACCTAGCATCATTAAGAAGATCTAAAGTATATTTCCATTGGGAAAGAATAAGTCATTTAGATGATCGAGCAACTTCAATTCCCAGGAAATAATGAAGTACGCCAAGATCCTTAATCACAAAAGACTGTTGCAGATAGGCTTTCAAAGCACTGGTAGAAGACTCATTATCCTCTGTTGACATTATTTCATCCAAATAAACCACAAGAAGTATTAACATCTTTAGCACGATACACAAAAAACGAAATGATCTGATTGACATTGTGCAAACCAAAATTTAACAAGGTTGTACTAAATGGATCAAACCATGCTTGAGGAGGTTATTTAAGATTATATATATATGTATACATATATATGTATATATGTATACATATATATGTCGGCATACCTTCCTTTACTCTCCCTATCTAATAAAGCTCGGAGGTGGTAGCATATAATCTTTTTCTTTCAGGTTACCATGGAGAAACACATTCTTGACATCTGACTGATGACGAGTACACTGCTGAGTGGTAGCAATAGAAGTAATAATTCGTATAGAGGTGATCTTTGCAACGGGAGAGAGTATCCTGATGATAAATTTCATAGGTCTGAGTGAAGCCTTTAGTTACTAGGCGAACTTTGTATTGAGCAATGGATCCATCTAAATTGTTTTGAGAGTAAAGATCCACTTATACTCTGCCAGAGTCTTCCCCTAAGGTATGGATTCCATCTCCCAAGTTTGATTTTTTTTCAAGCGCAACCGATTCTTTTTCCGTAACAAGTCTTCTAGGAAGAATCTCAAAGAGAACTATCAATCTGCTTAGAAATGGAATGGGTATCTATTTTGAAGAGGGAACTACAATATGATGTAGAAACAATATTATAGGAAACAAAATGATTTATCAGATGTTCAGTACATCATGCTTACCTTTCCTCGAAGTGATGGGAAGATCAGAAATCTTAAGTGATGGATCTAGCCAGTCCAAGGATGATTGGGTGGTAGTAGGTGAAGCATGAGGCATGCCTTTCTTGTTGTGATAAACAATGAGAACCTTAGAGGTAAACAAATCAGATGAAGTTTCAACTGTATCGTAAGAATATGAAGAACACGAGGAGAAGACTGGATGGTTAAATGGAGTGTGAAAGTCCCTTTTTCAATGTGCTTAGAACAACATGATTGACCCTTAGGGGGGGTGGGTTGGTTTAATAGGTCAATCCCATTTTCCGTGGTGTTTACAAATTTCTTTATTGTTTTAAGTGCAACAGAATATTTAATCAAGAGATTTGTTTAGTGTGAAATTGTTTCTAATTTCTTTAAACAACCACACTAAGATTTTGACCCTTTACATATTGCTTGATTATCGATGCTTGTGCACAAGGTGTAGAATAGGATAATCAACATGCAAAGTAATGTTGAGAAGAATACTTAAATAATAAATACAAATACACAAAGATCAAACACCATAAGACCAATTTTAAAGTGGTTCGGTTAGTCAACCTACATTCATTGTTAGGACTAACTCAACCTTGAGTTATCTCCAAATCTACTAAGTGGGGACTTACACTCTCACAATTAAGAGTAGGAATTCCACCTCACTCAATTGATTAGGAATTTCACCTAGTATTGTAGAATAGGAATTCCACCTATCCCATCGGCTGAGAATTCTACCCACCAGTGCCAGAGACGACGTTCTAGAGTTTTTTATGGTGGTTTTGGAGCAAATCCCCCTTAATTTACTTTCGGGTCAAAGGTTTTAAAATAAAATTAAAACTAAGAAGCACTTTCCTTTGGAACTTTTTCTCGTTGATGTGTGCTTCTTGAAGGTCCCACCCAATGTGTGCGGACGCTCATCCTTGTAGCCATCGTAGAGCAATCACAATCTCAGGGTGACAAGGAAACTGGTTATACCAAAGGTTTCTTAGTTTATAATCCTTTCCTCTTTCTCACTTACAAACTCAATCAATTACTTTTCTCCTCTCGCTCTCACAAACTCAATCCATATGATTGGTTGTATATGATTCCCCAATGTGTAAGCACGAGAGAGAGAGTGATCCTTCTGTTGGCCCTTGTTTAAGCTCATTGATAATGATGAGGGTCCAACTAGTTTTGCCGAACGATGACAACTGGTTGCATGGAGATTGGTTTATATAGAGAAGGGAACCAGTTGCAGCAACGGTAATGTACCGGCAGGTAGGGCGCACCCAGGAGTCGATGACTAGAAATGTTACCATTCAACAACCCTACCGTTGCGCAATAATGCACTCTCAACGGTAATATTCTTTTCCGATCGACATGTCATGGGTCGACAGTTATGACACCGAGATGCCGGTCCATATGAGGCTCGATCTGGGGCAACATCATGCTGACAGAGTTTCAAGTCCAGAAACCAGTCATACTCAGAGCAATCTGTTGCCCTTTACTGAGAGGTCGGTCCTGGTACTCTCGATCAGTCTTGAACTACCGATATGTCTGTTTCTTCGAGAGCTCATTTGAGTTCAAGGTTTCAGAACTCATAAATCTTTATTGAAGAGTCGTTAATCACAAGGAGTCATTTTAGCCTTTCACCGAGGGGTTGTTTTAGCCTTTCACCAAGGGGTCGGTGCATACGAGACACTCGATCAGAGGCTTTTCCAGAATGACAGTTCTTTGATCCAGAACCTATTTCAATCTGGTCGACTAGTTCTTGACCACGATGGGTCTATCCTGTCTCCACCGAGGGGTCGGTGAGAACGACTGGTCGAGCTGACAGTGAAACCAAATACATATTTCCAAGTTGGGTTCCAATTCACTGTCAAGCTTCTCTCTATGTTTTTAATAATTTTATCATTTATTCAACTAAGTTTAGGAATGGTCCTCTCTAACGTGTAGGTATCACTTTAAGTCATTTATGGCCATAATACCTGTTTTGTGATTGTCATAACGATGAGCTTCAATCTGGTGGAGCGTGATCTTCACTTTTGATCACTTTGGGTCTTCAAGTTTCTAGTAAGTGTTTCTTCCCGAGTCATGGAATTGACAAACAAGGGACTAGGCCAAGTCGGGGCACTAACAGAGTGTTTAAAAAGAAGCAACATCTATAGAAAAAACCTTTTACTAGATATTTGATCGAAACATTTATATCCTTTTTGAGTGGAAGAATAGTCCAAAAACACAGTTTCACTGTGTTTTTTTTTGCGAGCTTGTTAGTAGAAAAATCATGAACAAAGTAGGTACATCAAAAAATATGCAACAGAAGTATATGAACGGACAAATATGTAGAAATAACATCAATAGGTGCTTTGTTATTTAAGACTTTTGTGGGCGTGCAATTATTAAATAACAAAGTAGTAAGAATAGAATCAAACCACTCCCCATAGATTTACTCGGTCTGTGTGGGTAGGGAGGCTTGCACATGTCTCGAAGATTAGTCGTTGGTCATAAAAAAAAGAACAAATTTAGGTCAATATGGCCTAGGAACATTCGTTGCAAATAACAAAGATTGGGCTACCTCAGGATGATAATTCTTTCTTTCAGCAACTTTGTTCTGCTAAGGTGTATGGGGGCAAAAACTTTGAGATTTGTAAAAAAGAGTGAGACATTAGTTCTCCCCCGTTATCACTTCGTGAGGTTTTAAGGTAACAATCAAATTGAATAGTAACCTATTTATGAAACTGCGAAAATGATCAAAGACTTCAAATTTATATTTCATCAAATTAACCAAAGTCGTCGAGAGTAATCATCTATGAAAGTAACAAAATAATGAAAGGCCATTGAAGAACAACTGGTGACATTTAAACCTCAGAATGTATTAAGGAGAGAAGTGGAAGAGGAATGATTGGAAGACCGAGAAAAGGTGGGTTCATGTTGCTTTCCATACTAGCAACTTTCACTGACAAAATTATCAATTTTTAAAGAAGGTTGCAAATGTGTTAACATTGTATTGGATGGATGACCTAGATGACAATGCCAAGGCCAAGTATCTTGATGACTAGTAAAACAAGCAACATGTCTTGAGCCAATTTGTGGATCAAAGAAGTACAAACTCCTTCACGACCACCCCCAATCGTCCTTTTTGTGACCAAATCTTGAATAACACAATGAGAAGGAAAAAAAGTCACAAAACAATTTGAGGCCTTGGTAAGTGAACTAATAGATAAAAGATTATTAGACAATCGGGAATATAAAGAACGAAAGATACATCAAGGGTAGAAGATAGAGTAGTAGTCCCTTTACCATTGATGGAGGTAAGGGTCCCATTAGCAAAATTTAACATGTCTAGAAGAAAGAGAGAATTAAGAGAAGAAAAAAGATGAGATACACTTGACATGTGATCGGTACCCCTAGAATCAACAATCCAGTGGCTGTTGGATGAGGTTTGAAAAACAGATAAAATAGTACCTGATTGAGCAACAAAAGTTTGGGCATAACTGTAGGCTCTGTGGAGCCTGATCATCAGAGATGTACTAGCAAACCCGTTGGAGGGCAATTTTGTAATTTCATATTGCGTCTTATGTAAATTCTAATTAGGGTAGTATATATTTTTGTTTTGTGAGAGAAAGTAGAATATCTGTAACGAGAGCCGCATTTTCTTTGTTCTTCGCCATTGAGCATAGTGGATCGGTCTGAACCCTGTGGACGTACCGAAAGGGAACCATGTAAAATCTCTGTGTTGTGGTTTTCTTCTCTGTGTTGATTTGCCTTTTCTGTTTTTTCGATATTGTTGTTTGTATGTGGACGGAAAGACATTTCTTCCCATCGATGCATGGTCTAGGGAAACTAAGTTCTATAATGGAAACATAACTAAGTTTAGTAATAGGGGATCTTAGTCGCCTATGTAGTGGGTCCGAGGTGGAAACTAGTGTGGGAGATGACAAATACATCCAAATGGGATTAATGGCTGAAGCTTGTCCCCTGAAAACAGTACCATGATTAGGAAAATTAGAACCAGTCAGGAAAGAAGGTAGCCAGGTATTCTCTGCGAAGGTCTGCGCTCCAAACGATGACAAACCAAGGGTGCGTTACTGAAGGTACAATGGCTCGATGATAACGTCAAACTCCTTAGGGTCCTAATGTTGAAGGTGAGTGTTGGAAGAGGTCCAAAAGACTCGTCCACAACATGTGAAGCCTAGTCTACCAAGTGTTGATGAAAAGACGGGAAATGCTCAATCTGTGCCTGAAGGTAGATGGGTTGACTTCGAAGACCATAAAGATCGAGTTCGGGAGAAGAAACCTGCTGAGTAATATTCAAGCTGAAACTTCGCAAGGATTCCAAGAACAAAGCTAAAGCAAAGAGGTTGTATGAGATACTAGGGCTCTGGTCTCCACTATCCGAGCCATCTCTGACCTATGGGGAAACAGGAGAAAACACACCATGAGGTTTTCACAAGAAATAATCACAGTATAAAATAAAGAGAAGGAGCGTACCTGTAGATGATGGCAATGACGCAAAACTGTGGACGGAGGGAGAAGGGGGAGGCGCCGCCAGGGGCAGGGGGGTGGTGCTATGTTAGGTTGAAAGATGTTCGAGTAGTACCGTGAAACCTCCTCTCTTACACCAGTCTTATCCACAATGCGCCTGCCATCCACTAAAAGTGATCTAATAGCATTTGAAGCTCGTCTAGAGTTGGCACAAGCATGAAAGAACTTGGTGTTTTTATCCCCTTCTTTCAACCAAAGTATCCTCGACTTCTATCTCCACTCCACCTCTTCCAACCTCAAACACTCCCATAGGGTGGATTTGGCCTTTTTCTTTGAGCCAAGGTCCTCCGCATCAAGATCCCTATCCTCTTCCACCCATTCCAACATTCGAGTTCTTGAAGAGCTACTTCTGTTCTTTCTCTCGTTGGCCCACCACTTGAAGCCGACCACTAATTAATTTTTTATTTCAGCAAAGATAGCTTTCTTGATAAATCAAATCCTCCGCACCCATAAACAGGAAAGTTCTCCCACCATTCCTTCACCAGCCCCTAACCAAGCATTACTGAACCGAAAGGGCTTGGGGCCCCAATCAATCTCTTCGGAATCATAAAGAATAGGACAATGATCCGAGATTGGACAGAAAAGTTTGATCTGACTGGCACTGGAGAAAATTGTGTCCCAATCTGTGGAAGTCAAGAATCTATCCAATCTGCTCATGCTCGCCCTGGCCTAGCCATTGGACCACGTAAAACGTTCCCTAAGGAGAGGTAGGTCTGTCAAATCATTTCTATCAACGAACTCTGAGAAATCTTCCATTCCCATAGTGAAAACTCTTTCACCCTTTCTTTCCAATGGGAATCTTGTGATATTGAAATCGCCATCCAAACACCACTTACTTGAACACCAACATCGGATGTCTTGTAGCTCAGTCCAAAAGCTGTCCCGGTCCTCATTTGAGTTTGGACCATATGCATTTGTGATACAGATGTCAATACCCTCATTCACCATAATGCCCTTGGTCGTTATTGATCTTGAGTCCATCCTTCTATTTGAGACCTGAAGGAAGGATGGATTCCAAACTGTTAGCAGTCCTCCTGAATTACCATCGGATGGCTTGTAGAAGTAGTCACAATCTCTAACTCCCCATATCTCCTTCAACAAAATTTTTGTTACCTCTTCCCTCTTGGTTTCTTGTAGAAGTAGAATATCAGCTTTATTCTTTTTGATGAACCGACGAATCGCCCCTTGTTTCTCCCAGAGTCCAAGACCCCTAACATTCCAAATGATAATCTTCATTGAGAAAACCTGCTACCACCTCTTCTCCTATCCTGCAGTCTCTCTTCTGTAATAAATTCGGATAAGAGTCTTCTTATCTTTGATTATGGCAGGAAACAAGTTGGTGCTGATTTTTTTCTTCCTTCTAGTTTTTGAATCTCTAGAAGAGCCCGAGAGCTTCCTCTTCGTACAGTTCCCTGCTGAAACTGAGTCCCAATCTCTCCCCAATTCTAGGAATCTCCTTCCCGTCTTTTTCTGAATAAACCCTGTCTTTCAGGTTATTTAAATCCTCCCCCGGACCTCTGCGAGGATTCTCTCGTTCTGCTTCCCTTCCTTCTGAACTAGCAGTTGAGCGGTACTCCAAGTTCACCATCGACATACTTTCTGTATTCTGAAATGCTTTGCAATTTCCCCTTCTCTGCTGACAGAGTAAGCAGATTGGTTGATTCCCCTCCGTTATCCCAATGGTCTGAAGACCCTGTCGCAGAATGGTTGACTCAAGGCAAAAGCTCTTCATATACCTACTAAATTCTATCTTATCATTCACATGTCCTCTTTTTCTTCTTTTAGTTGGTTGGGTTGGGGTGGCTGCTAATTGACATGGTCATCTTCGGGACATAGTAACACCTTTTATTATTTGTGATCAATAAAACTTCATTTTTGTTTGTTTTAAAGCCATTCCACTTGAAAAAGCCTTTTATGGAAATTCTATACATGTAATTTTTTTTAATAAGTTGGTTGCGTGGCGGTGGGTTGCTTCTAATTAAGAGTGTTATCTTCAGAATATGTTGGAACTCCTTTTATTTTTCTAAAGGACATTCGTTTTATTTTGTCACCAATAGAACTTCTATTTTGTTTGTTCTATACCATTTTAGGTCATCATATCGTCTCTCCTTGTTCTTGGATTGGTGGTTTTTTTTTTTTTTTTGGAGGTGGGGGAATTTGGGCCTGTAGCTAATTGGTACCACGTCATATATGGGCAATATAAAGTAAGGAACTAAATCTTCATAAACACAAGGGTCCACTTTGCTGTCATTCAAAATCTTAACTGTGCAAACAATTTCCCAACTTTTTCAACGATCATTTAGTTTTTTGAGTAATTGATTTATCAAGTCAAGCAAACCCAATTAAGTAGTAGTTAGTGCATCATCATCCATTATGAATAGCCAATTTCTCATCTCTTGAGGGAGTGCCTCAAAATGCCTCCATTCTGCCTTATAACCACCATCCTCTGCTACTTTACATTCTGTTGCTCCTTTGCTACTTTGTCCCAGGTTACCACTTATCCTAATCCCTATCACCTGCCACTTATGAACTGTTTGTACCAGGGCTGCTTCTAGTTGTCTACAAGCATGTTCAAACCATCTTAGAGACTCCTCCCCCATTTCTTCTTAATGTGGTCATTTCTAATTATATGTTTAGTATAGCCTCGCCTCATTAATTCATCTAGTTCATCTTTGTTGCTTGTATTGTTCTACTTCTTTTTTTTTCGTTGTCCAATATTAAGTATTGCTGATCTAATTAGCTCAATATTGCTTTTAACAGTTGAAAATGTTAGTCATCATTTGATTGATTGGCCTTTTTGAACTGCAGATTGACAGGGTAAATCTAGAAATACAGCAAGCAGAACGTGACTACGATCTCAATCGTGCTGCAGAATTGAAGTATGGGAGCCTAATGTCTCTTCAACGACAACTTGAAGGTGCTGAAAAGGAGTTAACTGAATACCAAAATTCAGGGAAATCCATGTTAAGAGAAGAAGTCACTGGGAGTGACATTGCTGAAATTGTCAGCAAATGGACTGGCATTCCTGTATCGAAGCTTCAGCAGTCTGAAATAGAAAAGTTGTTGAATTTGGAAGAAGAGTTGCACAAGCGTGTTGTCGGTCAAGACCCTGCAGTAAGAGCCGTAGCGGAGGCCATTCAGCGGTCCAGGGCTGGTCTCTCAGATCCTCACCGTCCAATTGCCAGTTTCACGTTCATGGGTCCTACAGGTGTTGGCAAGACAGAGCTTGCCAAAGCTCTTGCTTCATACATGTTTAACACTGAAGAAGCTCTTGTGCGGATTGACATGAGTGAATACATGGAAAAGCATGCAGTCTCTAGATTGATAGGAGCTCCACCTGGTTATGTTGGATATGAAGAGGGTGGGCAACTTACAGAGATAGTTCGTCGCAGACCCTATGCTGTTATTTTGTTCGATGAGATTGAAAAGGCTCATTCTGACGTGTTCAATGTTTTCCTTCAAATTCTGGATGATGGTAGGGTGACAGACTCACAAGGTCGTACAGTGAGCTTTACCAATACAGTCATCATTATGACATCAAATGTGGGTTCTCAGTACATACTGAATACAGAGGATGAGAACATATCAAGTGATTCAAATTATGAAATAATCAAGCAAAGGGTGATGGATGCTGCGAGATCAGTATTCCGTCCAGAGTTTATGAATCGTGTGGATGAATATATAGTTTTCCGGCCTCTGGACCGTGAACAAATAAACAGTATAGTGAGGTTGCAGGTATAATACAAGATTTCATTGAACTCGAAATTCCATAAGTTCTCCAGCTTGCTATTTTTCCTTGTTGATTTCTAAAACTTCTGACCTTGTTCTTTCTGCCTTGTCTTTTGTTGCTCTTGTGGTTTTAGATATTTTTTATATGCTTAATCTTATCCTTTTGCTTGCTTTTGATTTTTAGTTGGAACGAGTGCAAAAGAGGATTGCAGACCGGAAGATCAAAATTCACGTTACAGATGCTGCCGTTGAGCTGTTGGGCAATCTTGGATATGACCCTAACTACGGCGCCAGGCCAGTCAAACGGGTCATCCAGCAGAATGTTGAGAATGAGCTTGCAAAGGGCATATTAAGAGGGGAATTTAGGGACGAAGACAAGATTTTGGTGGATACAGAAGTGACTGCATTCTCCAATGGTCAGCTTCCCCAACAGAAGCTGGTTTTTAGGAAACTGGACTCTATTTCTGATGCCGCTGCTGAAGAAGAGTCGAAAGCTTTCTCTCAGTCTCGCTGATTTGGTTTCTTTTCCCTCCATACTAGGTCTGGCTGTTAAAGTGATACTCAATTCAGGGAAGTATTAGTGTTTGTGTATTATATGTTCTACTCTTGATGGAAATATGGAAAGGTGGATGAATTTTTTTCAGTCATAATGCCAATCATAGGGAGAGTTGAAAGCAAATTCTTTTCACTGTTCTTCACTTTTCTGGTTGGGTCTTCTGGAGCATATTCTTTTCATTGTTCTTAACTTTTCTGGTTGGGTCTTTTGGAGTGGTCTCTAATGTCTTTGAATCACTAAATGGGACAATATCATCATTAGAAGAACCCATTACATGAAGTTCTACCGCTATGATCTTTGTGGAAGGGTACAAATTGATCAATTAGGTAGTGAAGATTAATGCTTGAGATCTGATCAATGGGATATGCCCCCCTTGCAGTTTTATTAGGAAATTGTATTAAGTCTGCATACTTTTGTGTGCATTTTTACAAAATACACAATCTTACTGTAGTATAGGAGACACGGTTGATAAAAACTAGAGCTTTAACCCGAGTGTTGGTACCAAAGGTTGCGATGTGTACAAAAGGTTGCGATGTGTACAAGTATGACTTGGTCGGCATGCTCATTGCTTGGGTTATTTTTGAGTAAGGGTTACCTTTTAAAAGTAGTCAGTGTGGTAATTGTAGTGATAAAGTAAAGATTTATTTTTAAGGGTAAAAAAAATTGTTTGGTAACTATAAGTAGGAGTAATTTAATATATTAATAATTTTATGAATTTTTTTATAAAATATAATTATTAAATAATATTTATGAAGTAAATTTTAATAATATGTTTATAATAATATTATCTAATTTTAATAGATTTTTTTTTATAATTATAATTTAAAATCAACACTTATATGTTCAAATAATAAAAAACTAAATAAAGAATTTTTTTTAGATATAAAATAAATGAATAAAAAATGTGAACATGTTTTTTGGTAATGTGAAATTGTCGTGAAAGATTATTTTCTTTTACTATAAAGAGATTATCATGAATTTCATTTTTTTTTGGAATTTTGAGATCCTTTCAAAATTTCGACAGAATTATTCTTTAAAAATATAACATTTTAGTAATTTCTCTTTATCTAGTGTTTGACTAATATATATATTTCTCATGTATTCACAAGCACTTCAAATATAATATAATATCAGAATTAATATTTTTTATTAAATCTATATAATATTAATTTTTTTTTTTTTTTATGAAACATAATTATTAAATAATATTCATCAATTAAAAATATTTTAAAATATTTTAAAATTTCTATAGGTGCATAAATGGGTAAAGAGAGAAGGATTTTCAGAAAATACCAATGCTCCAAAGGGCTTTTTAAAAAAAAAAGGGCGATAAAAATTTGAATTTTTACCCACACTCCTCTATTACCAAATAAGCGTAACGGTGGATAATCCTCCATCATCCCCCTTTATCTCCATCCAAATGCAGCCTTAGTCAATATAAGTCATTTAATGGTTGTATTTTATCGATTTAGGCCGAGTCTGATATAGTATCTTGCAAATTTTGTTTTTTTTGAAAAATTACTCGTTTAGACTGTTTTTCTTTTCTCAGTTCGACAAGCTCGAACGACATAAACACAGGATCTGGATCAATTAATACTTGAAACAAAGATCAAACTTAATGCAAAAATCATAAACATCATAATAATAAGACATACCCGGATCCATTGATGAAGAGTGAGCTTTGATTTTCCCTTTGATATGCCAATGCTTCTTTGAATCCAAAAGCAAGAGAAAACACACACCTTCGAGTTTCTATTCCTTTCCTCCTTAATGCCCTTTTCCAAATTCGTGAATAGTATTTTGGAAACTTAAGATGATGGATAATTATAGAGATAGACCATTTTATAAGCAGATGGAGAACCCCTAAGGCACTTAGGACTTTCCTTTCCTAGTTTCCAATAAAATAGGAAACTAAACATCCTTAGAACTCTTTTTGAAATTCCGTTAGTAGAAGTATGCACGACCTAGAGGAGATGGGTGAATTGGTCTGATTCGATTTTATTTTACTTTTTAATAATTTATCAATTTAACAATATGTGCAGCGGAATAAACGTGTGTGCAAGTGATAAACAAATGAATCAAACCATTAATACAAACCACACATGCACAACGATATATAGTGGCTCGGTTCACCTGAACCTACATTCACTGTTGGACTCATCCTCTTTAGGGCTATCCCAAATATACTATGTATGGGTCTCACATCCAAATAGTACAACCTAGTTTTTTATAGAGATTCAATCCATTCGGTCTAATCCTCTACACTTATTTTTTAGAGTTGTTCGAACACACTGTTCTAATCCACTTTACAATGTTTGAAATAAAAGGAAGAAGAAATACTTGCCTCGGGCCTTATCCGATTTCCTTAATGCACTTTCTTCTTTACTTGATCTGTGTGTTCCTTTCCATTAGTTTAGCTCTATCAAAATTACTATCAGCACAGCAGTATAGGACTTGGGTATGACTGGTTTTAAGGTCTCAGGACTGGGATAATGATTACCCAAACATTTATGAAGGAAGATGAAGAATGTGTAAAGAGGGAAGACTGAATGACCTGGACACACTGTAATACTTTTCCAGTTTGTTCTCTGTGTTTCAGTCCCTCTTACATACAACTTACAATTTATTTATAAGACTGTCTGCAGCTTTGAAGCAAGTCACGCCCACAAGGCATCGAGGATTCCAATGAGGCCTCGTGGCGGTAAATATGGAAAGACAACACATATATGCATAAGTTAATTTGTCTTTCAAAATAGTGAATGTCCAGTCAGTTAAGATGACACCTGTGCATGATTGATCCTTCATTTATTTCAGTCATCAATCAAGGATTTATATCAAGAGAGATTGATGATTGTAAATCAATTTTAATCACAATGAGGAGCCTTTCCAATATAGTCACAAACAGCTAGCTCCCCAACGATGAGGCTCCAACAGATTTATTCAAATCTGTATGAGGTGGCAAATTCGAGTTTCTTGGTTATTTCTTATTTTCATAAAAACTCTCAATCAAGTATCTTTTAGAAATAAGAAAAATCCTTAAAGATTTATTTGTAAGATATTTAGTCAAGTGACACAAGCTCAAGCTGAATTACAGCTGTCCCAATTTTGACTCAGCAAAAGACTGTCTACGAGGCCTCGACAGACTTCACGAGGCCTCGAGGTTGAAAGTCAATTCTATTCTAGTTTTCCAGTTTATAAATAATTGACTTCTAAGGTATTTGACTTAGCCTAAAGTCTCCTAAGGTTCACTTACCTGTGTGCCAATAATATATTCGGTGTAGATTCTTCCATACATAGTAGATCTTCACATTCTTCAAGGCAAGGTCCAACTGAGTCAAATAATTGATAATATGGGTGACTCGGACGAACCGGGGCACTTACACTTCTAATTTAGACATTCCTGATTTAAACATAGTTTTCCTAATTTAAAATCCTCTGTGGAGCTCAAAATTTAATGTGGGTCATGTTTAGTCTTGCATTCTCCCACTTGACCTAGATTTATATTTCTTGGGATTTAAAACAGGTATATCATAATGTGTACACATAAACTGTATTTAGTAACATAATGCGGTCAACATGATAATGCTGATATTAAACAAACGACAAGTGCGAGTAATGACGGTTGCACATCATGTTATCCCAACATGGTCCCTTCCATTACTACAACACAAGTGACCTACCTAGCATAGCCCTTAAATGAGAGATTTTCATAATGGTCCACATAAGTGTCATAACATAATGATTATTCACGTTAGTGTCAAAATAAACACACATAATTTATATCCATAACAATAATAAATAGGAACATTAATCAGAAACACATACATGAGTACTTAAATGTCAAATAGTGCACATTTGTTCATAATGTAGTCCAAAATTCATAATTATATCATAATAAATTACATTCAAGACCCATTCTATTGACATATTCTTAAAGGTCATTATATGTAATCCATCGTCAACGGATCTGCCACAATAAGTAAAGTACTTATGTGCTCAATAGACACTGTCCGTTTCTGAACTTCTCCTTTCACGACAAAATATTTCAGTTCTATGTATTTCGATCCATTCGAATACTTGTCATTCTTAGAGAAAAATACTGCTACAGAATTATCACAGTAAATTCTCAGCGGCTTGGCAATGTTGTCGACAATTCCAAGTCCTGAGATAAAGTTCTGCAGCCACATTCTTTGAACAATGGCCTTCTAGTACGCCACAAATTCTTCTTCCATAGTTGATGTTGCAGTGATGGACTGTTTGACACTTTTCCATGATATTGCTCCGCTAGCTATAAGGAACAAATAGTCAAACGTTGACTTTTACTATCAATGCAACCACCAAAATCTAAATCTGAGTATACAATGACCTCGAGATTATCAAGCCTCTTAAACGTGAGCATAAAGTCTTTAGTACCCTATAAATACCTTATTACTTTCTTTGCATGTTTCTAGTGATCCATTCTAGGGTTGCTTTGGTATCTCCCCAGCATACTAATAGCAAAAGTAATGTCGAGTCTTATGCAGGTCTGGACATACATCAGGCTAGCTATAGCTGAGGCATTAGAGATTCCCTCCATTTGTTTCTTTCAAAGTTCATTATACGGACATTGATTTAAGTTAAATTTATCTCCCTTTTGAATAGGGGCATCTTGATAGGAACAATTTTACATGTCGAATCTCTCAAAGATTCTTTCTATGTAACCTTTTTGAGACAACCCTAACATACCACATGTTCTGTCATGAAATATTTGTATTTCAATCACATAGATTGCCACTCTTATATCTTTCATTTCAAAATTATTGAAGAGAAACTTCTTGGTTTCGAATATCATACAAAGATCATTAGTGGCAAGCAAAATATCATCAACATACAATTTCAGAATGATAAACTTACTCCCACTGACCTTCATGTATATACACCGATCAACGATGCTTTCCTTAAAATCGAAGGAGGTAATGGTATCATTGAACTTAATGTACTATTAGGTGGAGACTTGTTTAAGGCTATAAATTGATTTCTTTAATTTGCATGCCATATGTTTCTTACCCTCATGGAGAATCCTTTAGTTTGTTTCATATACACTTCTTCATCTACACTACCATTTAAAAATGCGATTTTAACATCCATTTGGTGAAGCTCCAAATCATAATAGCTTACACTAGCCATAATGATTCTGAAAGAGTTCTTTCTGGATACAGAAGATAATGTCTCTTTATAATCAATACCATCTTTCTGAGTAAATCCTTTGGCCACAAGTTGTAACGCCCCGCCCTTTTTCATTCTTTGCTTCCGTAAAATCAGAGTCTATTTTTTTTAAAAAAAATAACATAAGTGAGCAAGAGCGGGACGTCACGACGCGAGTTAAGTCCGAACTTCTAAAGTCCGACCCTTAACTGGCCAACCCTATGTGTGCATGGACTAAGTCCATGGAGACAGTTCACACATAACAATATAAACATGCGGAATTAAAATCATAATATGCAGAATTATAATAGAACCTAGTTTCATTCCATTTCAGATAGCAAAGTACTTCAAGTTTTTATTCATAATTAAATTTATCATAATTATCCAAATAAACATCCAACCATAGCAAACCATCTAAATTATTCCACGTCCGAAGTCTAGTTACTCAAATACAAGTCCATAAGTAACTTAATCAAAATATAAAATAAAAGCATCCAAGCTCCTATGCCTGGCCTGTAACACCCCGATTTTTCAATATATCCATATTTACGAAAATGCCATTGGAATGGTGAATTAAAAAGATATGAATCTTAGATGGGTAAATGTTGGGTCAATAGCTCAATTATGATCTAATGGATCAAGGATAAAATTCGGTTGGAAATAATTGTGTATGTGTGATTAAATGGGTCAACTACCCAATTGGGACCCAATGGGTCGTGGTGGACTTGTTTGACCATTGCGTGGGCTCAAGTTTAATTGGGTTAGTCTGAATTGAATGGGAGTTCAATGGAGGATAAATGGGTAAGCTATGTGCAATTGGGTAAGCCACATTTAAATGGAAAATTGTCATTTAAATGGGTCATGGCGCCTAATTGGACCAAGAAGTTAAATGGGGACCCAATGGGTCGAGCTTGACCATGTTGACCATGTGGACCATCAAGTGAGCTAAAAGGTTGAGTTGGGGCTGAATTGTGTTGGAAAGGAATCAAACAATTGAGTTGGCTCAAGTGAATTAAATGAGTGAGTTGAGCTAATGAGTTGAATGAGTTGGATTGGAAGTCATGGAGACCTTGAATTCAAATGAGTCAAGTGGGGAGGAGAGGAGTTGTGTTGATCTCAAAGACCCCAAGGCAAAGTTCCACACGTTGGGTACTTGGGAGTGGTATCCCATGCATAAAAGTTAATGGAATGAGATAAGATTTACATGGGGTTTCCATCTCATAATGGAAACCCAAGGCCCAACGTTGGGGAGATGGAAATGCTGCATGATCTCAAGCCAAGTGTCCCATAGTTAAGCCATGGGACTCCTTGGTTAGACCAAGGATGATGAGGGTAAATGAGAGGTTTGAGGGCTGATATACAAAAGAGATGCACTACACCATTTGGTTGATTTTCTCATATCAAGAAGCTTGGAGCTTTCATCTCTTTTCCTCTCTCAAAACCTACCTCCTTGGCCGAACCATCCTTGGTGATTTCACCATGGATCAAGGCACACAATGTAACACCCGCCCCTTTTTTTCTTGCTTTTCGAAAATCAGAGTCTATTTTTTTTTTTTGAAATGAAGAGTAAGAGAGGGCGCGGACGTCACGACGCGAGTTAAGTCCGAGCTTCTAAAGCCCAGCCCTTAACTGGCCAACCCCACGCGTGCGCGGAACTAAGTCCACGAGAACGGTTCACGCGTAGGAAGTAAGCTCGCGGATTATAATTATTGCGGAACATGATAATAGAGTCTATCCTACCAGTTTTTAGATAGAAGCGAAGATACAACATTGAATTACCAAAATGCCCCTATGTTCATATTTATATCATAAAACATAATTGTCCATAAGTAAAGTCCAAACCATCGCAAGAAATGTAAATTATACAGTCCGACAAGCTAAGTTACTCAAAATTACATTTCTAAAATATAAACTTAAATAAACTAAGAATGCGCTTCCCAAGCTTTTAAGCTTGGCTCCTGTCATGTCCACCGTTTCCACCATCCCCTGCGTCATCAGCTAGGGTAGAAGTAGGGCGTTAGTCAACGCGCCCAATAGGATTCCGAGTAGGGCTAGCACATGGATTAGTGATAACACGCATACCGATACAATAAAATATAACAAATTAAACATGTAATGAATGCTATGCCATGGGTGCCTATGTCATGTGTCCCACCCATCATCCGTATGATCATACAATGTATTATCCCCATGTTTGCTTCTCGGTCGTCCCGACGGAGCATGGACTCCGGTTATAGCCCTCAGGCTATCCCCATGTCTGATTCTCGGTCGCCCCGATGGAGCATGGACTCCGGTTATAGCCCTCAGGCTATCCCCATGTCTGATTCTCGGTCGCCCCGACGGAGCATGGACTCCGGTTTCATTATTTTCCTGCCCATGCCATGCATGAGATGTACGTGCATTATGCTATGTAGTATATAGATAAACCATAAATTTAATATACCATACATAGCCATATAATGCATAATGTTTAAAATATAATCCACAACACCATCATATAATTCATAAATTAAAACTCATCATAATACAAGTCCCATAATCATCAAAATAGATTAAAATAAACATCACATATCCATAGCTTACAAAGAGGTAGGAATCCTACAGAATACCGTGTAGCGTTCCGTTACGTTTCCGTTCGATAATCTGGTCACCGATCGCGTACCGTTTGCGACGTCCCGATACCTTATTTACACACTCACTGGATTAGTCCATACTTTATCCATGATTAAGTTCCTAACTGATCATAACCCTAGATCCATTTAATGATCCATAAATACATTATAAGTTTATCGAAAATCGGCTCTTAACTTAGCCTCATTTTCCGTGGTTTAAAACACATACATTAATCCGATTTTGGCCAAATTTAAAAATTCCGATTTGCGAGCCTAAAACACAGCATCTATCCGTTTCATTTAGTCATTCGTAATATCCGATTCCATGTCTAATCCCCATAGGGTTCGGTCATGTACCATGGCTGAACCCATGGTTCTTCAATGTGGCACTTATTTACCGTTTTGCCACTCCTCTCCCATGGTTCAATCATCCATTCGTTTATGTACATCCTAAGTCCAAAATTCATCCCTAACTTAGATCCATTAGTGATTCATTAATCATAACCTAGCATCATAACATCAATCACCTATTTTAATTAATTTTGTAAACATTAAATCCCTTACCTAATTCCACATTTGGCCTAAGATGTGGCCCACATAATGGGTCATGGGTTCGGCCATACACCATGGCCGACATGATACCTAAATTTCATTTCCTTGGGTTCATTTTCCCCCTTTAATTCCTATCTCTAATGAATTTAAATTATCCATTTAAGTCCCCATTTTTCATCCTTTTAAAACATCACATATCATATAAGAATCCATTAACGTCTATTATTCTTCTCCATCATTTTAAAATCACCAATCACCACCATGGGGTGCTATTTTAAGACCAATGTTTTGTCCTAAAAATAATCCGTTTTAAAATCCATAACCTTCATTCAATTTGGCCCTTTAAAATCCATATCATACACTTGTAAATCCATTTAAATTTTACCATTAACATAATCTAATTTCCATTCGTTTAAATACATAGATAAACCATAACTTAGCCCACAAATGACCTAAAAAATATGGGTCATGGGTTCGGCCATACACCATGGCCGAACCCATGATGTCTTTCCCTCATTTTAATCACATTTAAAGTCCATTTACACCACCAACATTTCCTCACTATCTCCATAATTCAAAAATATTTAATCCATCATTTCCATCCTTTAATACCCATTTAAAAATCACATACCATACTCATAATTTTCAAACCTTAGAAACCATTAATCATTGAGCATTTAAGAGTCCTAACCCTCATAGATCACTAACCATGGGGTTCGGCCACCTTGTATGGCCGAACCCTATAGTCCATGATTTCTTTAAAATATCATACCTCCATCATTTTGAGGTTACTTGAATTCATTTACATACCTCATGATTTTTCTTTATTTAACACTCCTTAAAATTACCAACTTTTTAATCATTTAAAACCACAATATCATTAACCCTTCTCCATAATTTTAAACCATATAATCTCAAATAAATTACCCATCATTCACCATGGGGTTCGGCCATGCTACATGGCCGAACCCTATGGTCATCCATTCACTCCCATTTACATTTCTCCATGCTTTAAAAATTTAAATCCACACCATCCTTAATCCATTCATTTTCTTTAATCTATCTCTCTCCAAATTTATCCATTTCTTAATCCTACCGTTGAATGGATCTTAGATCCATGGCCCACAATATTTTTGGCCATATTTAGTTTAAGAAATGGATCATCATTTTTTTTTTAAACCATGAAAGATTAACCTCTTGTCTAGAGATACTTACAATCCGACGTCTCCTCCGGTCTTTCTTTCTCCTCTTAATTTCCTTAGCCTCTTCTCTCCTTCTTCTTGATCTTTGATCGGCTAGATGTGCTTGATCAAATGGTGAGGCCCTCAAGGTTTGGATCGGCTAAGGTAGGGTTAGGTTGAGAGGGAAAGAGTATGGAGATTCTTCAAGGGTCTTGGTGGCCCAAAGCTTGCCTTCTCCTTCTCTTTTCTTCTCCTTTCTTTCTAAGTTTTTTCTTCTCTCTTGCAAGGTAGGGACGTTTCTTGTGTGTGGAGAAAGGGATAGAGTGAAATGGCTTGTTTGGATTAGAGATGGAGATGGTTGGAGTAGCCTACACTCAAACATTAATTTTTTTTCACCAACCAACATGCATTAATGGTGGTGGTTGGGATAAAACCACCACCTTTAATCCATGGTTTCAATTTGTGTTTTCTCAAGTGGTTTGTGTTGGGATGGTTTTGACCACTTGACCAATTTAGATTAAGTTAATTAACTTAGATCACTTGATCCGTAGGTTAATTTAATTAATCACTTTCCACTTAATTTAATCTCATTAAATTCCCTCTAAGATCCACCCATGGTTGACCAAGTCAACCATGGTGGTCGGCCCCACTACTCTTGGGTCCACACGCCACCTCAATGGTTGAGGTGGAGGTGGGCCCCCATTGGCCATGTTACCTTGGTCCATTTATCACCTAACTTAGGTGATTTAAATGTTATTAAATGTATCCCTCTTATTGGATCACCATTGGGCCCATGGCCCAATTAAATTTTTGTCTTACCCATTTACCTTTGGGCTTAGCTACCTTGGCCCATTGGGTCCCATATGGCCCTTTGACCCAAATTGACCATCTTTGACCCAATTACTTCTCATTGACCCATCAAATGGATTTCATCCAATCTATGGCCCAATTGGGCCATTCTTGGACCCTTGTCCCAAAGTTGATCCATTTGGCATTTCATCACATCAAATTCCAAATTAAAATAATTAAATGCCAAATATATTGATTCGAAAATTCGGGCTATTACACACAATCGGCTAAGGGCTAAGGGAGCAAGAAGGAAGGAAGGAAGGAAGGATCAAAAGGCAAGAAGAGAAGCTAAAAAGATTGGTAAGTACTCCATGAAATTTGGTTAAAAAAAATGGATTAAGGGAACATGATTTGGCCGTGGTATGGCCGGATCTATCAAGGGTTTAAACATGGATGATGATGTTTTAAAGGGTTAAAATCACGGATCATAGGGTTCGGCCACTTTGGATGGCCGAACCCCATGAAAGGACTTGATAAGTTTTATGGTTATTTTGATGGTTTTTGAGAGATAAAAACCATACAAGGTATGAAAGTTTTAAGGTGTTTTAAATGGAGATTAGGCTAATGTTTAGGTTGGCTATGGCATGGCTGAACCATATTATGATCATGGTTAAAATGTTGGGTATTAAACCATGCATGATTATTAGAAGGTTTCAATTAAGAGAACCATAGGGTTCAGCCATGTGTATGGCCAAACCCCATGAACCATTTTATGGGTATTTGGATTTAAGAATATGTTTAGAAATCATTGAGGGTTCTATGATGTTTTTAAAGGGTTAACATAGATGGAAAAATGATAGAATTGGATGGTTAAGGTCTATCAAAAAGAATGGCAAAAAGGAGAACCAAAATCAAAGGGGTGAGGTTCGGCCATGGTGTATGGCCGAACCCCACCAAGTGCTATGTATGGTGTTTGGTTTTAAAAAGGTTTAAAAATATTTCAATGGATGGGGTTATGAGAACCATTCTTTGATGGATTAAAGGTTAGATGATTAATATGTGAATTCTTAGATGAATGGATTGGAAATTAGAATTATGTATGAAGGATAAAAGGACTAAAATTTGATATGGTGAGGTTCGGCCATGTTGTATGGCCGAACCCCACTAAGGTGGATGTTTATGGATATTAATGGTTAGAAATATTAAACATTGGTTAGTCTAGTGGCAAAACTGTAAATACAAGTTATAATGTAAAAATGGAATGAAAGATTAAAGGACTTGGAAGAGGGGTCCAAAACCAAAGTGGTAAGGTTCGGCCATGTTGTATGGCCGAACCCTACCAAGGTATGTTTGTAGTATGAGATGTTTTAATGTTGATTAAATAAAAAGAAAGATCAAATTAAAGTGGGTGAGGTTCGGCCATGGGGTATGGCCGAACCCCACAAGGTGGTTTTTGGGATTTAGACTTAATTAGAAATCAAAAGGATATGTGATTTACTTGCTGTTATATAAACAAGGTAACGGGACTTGAACGGTGCTCAAATCGTAAACGGGAGACGGTTAAGAAGAGCGGACGGTTTAAGTAACTTTTCTGTAGGTTTCCTACCTCCTTGTAATCACATTTTACATATGGTTTTATCTTGATTTTTATGAGCTACTGATAAAGTATTATGTTTTCAAGTTAATTGGAATGCTATGATTCATTTACAAATGGCATGTATCATGAATTCATTGACATCTCATGCATGGCATGGGGTGATGGATATCGAAACCGGAGCCCACACTCCATCGAAATGTCCGTGATTCAACTGTGGGGCCTCCTTAGGTGATGAGAGTTCCACCAGGAGGAATACCTTGATGATGAGAGTCCCATCAAGAGGAAACGAAAGAACACTGTAAATTACCTTGACGATGAGAGTCCCGTCAAGTGATGGCTATGTATATTTGTGATGGGTGGGACTCATTACATTTGCATACATACATAGCATTGTTTTGTAAGTATTTGATGATCATGTATTATATGTTATATGCATGTTTTTATACTAACCTTGTGGTAACCCTAATCGGAAGAGCTACTGGGGGCGTTGATCTAGCGCCCTATTTCTATCCTTAGTGGATGACGCAGGAAAGAGAAAAGGAAAGGTCGAGGATCGCGAGGGAAGCCAAGCATAGGAGCTTGGATATGGAATGGAATTATTTATTGACATTTGAATACTTTTATATGGACATGTAATAACTTAGTAATACTGCTATGGTTTGATTTGGATTTGCTATGGTTTGGTTGTTTGAGTTGGTTATTTGATTTAAGTTATTTTGGAATAGGATTGTTATCCTATTGTTATTCCACATATTTGATTTATTCCGCAAGTTTTATTTAGTTCTATGTGTGGTTTGGTTTTCATGGACTTGGTCTATGCACACATAGGTTTGGCCAGTTAAGGGTGAGACTCTGGAAGTCCGAATTTAGCTTGCGTCGTAACGTTCCCCGCTCTCTTCCACTTTACTTTAACTTTTAAAAAAAAAATTAGACTCTGATTTTCGGAAGGGTGGAAAAGGGCGGGGCGTTACATGGCCTGTTTCGCGTTCATCGTTCCCCTTATTTCCTGTATTATCCACTAGGGTAGAAGTAGGGCGTTAGAACAACGCGCCCAGTAGGTATTCCAGTTAGGGCTAACACATGGTTAGTACAAAACATATATAAAAATATCATAATGTCAAAAACCATATAAACCATGCCATGTCATGATGTCAAATGCAATGAGTCCCACCCATCACAAGTACAAATCAGTATCCCCACATAGGTCTTTCGAACCCCTCGACGGAGTGTGGACCCTCCGGTTTCTTCCTGATGGAAAAACACATCAAGGTATATCCCATATAGGTTTTTCGGACGCCCCGACGGAGTGTGGCCCCTCCGGTTACAAATCCTTCACCCCATGTCATGAATGAGATGCCAATGAAACACATGCTATTTTATCATATAAATATAGCATTTAAAACTCACATTTTGAAACATATCCAACACATACTATTTTATCATAAAAACATAGCATTCAAAATTCACATTTTAAAACCTATCCTTTGCAACATAATTTTATCAAAATAAGATAAAACCATTGTACATAAACCCATGGTTTCAAAGAGGTGAAATCCTACCAAATACCACTATGTGTCCTTGCGCTTTCGTCCGGTAACCGCTCACGATCATACACACTTTGTGAGGTCCCGTTACCTTATAATGCATTAATCACTTAAAACCATCTCCCATTTGATTTACAATAATATTTAAGTCCATAAACACAATCCTCATTGGGTTCAGCATACACCATGGCCGAACCCATGATTCATCACTTTCACCCTTTATTACAACCTTGCCATTGGTTTAAACCTTAGTTAATATTCCATTCATTTTAATCCAACATCCATAACCCTAGGTCCGCCAAACATTTCCCATGGGGTTCGTAATCCTCTTTTTAAAAATCATTCATCCAATAAAATTTTCTTAATAACTTAAGTCCATCAAAGACCTCATGGGTTCGACCATACATCATGGCCGAACCCATGATCCTCCATTTTAGCATGTATTTACAGCCTTGCCATCAACTCTATGATTTCCATTCGATCAATCACCAAATTTAGTCCATCTATATTTTTCCATGGGGTTCGGCCATACACCATGGCCTAACCCTTGATCCATGATTCTTATCCATTTTAAATCCTTTAAAACATATATAATTTTTCCATGGTTTTCATCATTCACATCCATTAAAATATAACCAATCTTCTTTCATGGGGTTCGGCCATACAACATGGCCGAACCCTATGGTTCATCATCTTCCATTGAATTACCATAATCATCCCCTAATCTTCTTCCATGGGGTTCGGCCATACACCATGGCCGAACCCTATGGTTATTTTCTTTTAAACAAAATTTATAAAATACTAACCGGTTCCGCGACTCGTCCAGTTTTCCTTCACTTGTTCTTGCTCTTCTAATCTTCTTCTTCCATAGCCTTTTCCTCTCCTTCTTCTTGATCTTTCACCCTTGCTGGCTGCCTTCTCTTTCTTTTGATTTTATTCTTCCAATCATTCTCCTTGATCTTTAGCCGAGAACACCTTCTTGCCAATGTGCAAACCAGTGTCAATCCTTCTTTGAATTGTGTAATACCGTGAGATATAGTTTGAGAGAGAGAAAGGAGATGCTTTGGAATAGAAAATACTCCAAGCTCTTGTCTTGTGCGCCTCTCTTTTATAGAAAACTTCCACACGACACTATCCAATATTAGAAGATGCGTGCGCCCCTTTTGTCATGCTGCCCCTCTTCTAATAATACTTCCTCTTGATCCTAAATAGAAGGTCCCATGCGCCCCTCTCCCTTGTCTTATAAAACTCCACACGGTCCTACATATTTTTAGAAGATTCCAAGCCCTTTCATTTAGCAATTTCCATAGTATCTCTCTTAATAAAAGAAAAGACTCCGTTTAAAGATACTCCACACATCATGCGCATATCTCATGGATGCGCATGTCACACATACACCGCCATAAGCAACCTTTATTTAATCTTAGATATCTTCTTAAGATATTCTAGCATATAATCATGGATATGGATATCTAAAATTCGGCCATGCACAATTATCCCAATCCTAATCTCTTATTTATAGATATTTTATTACCAATTAAATTCAGCCCCATTTAATTTATTTGAAACCATTTCCACAATCCGTTGGGTCTTAATTGGGCAATGACCCAACACTTTACCCATCTAAAGTCCATATCTAATAATTCACAAATAAATGGGTAATTTTCATATATATTAATAACTTGAAAATCTGGGGTATTACAATACAACCCTTTTTTTAAAATTTTCGTCCCGAAAATCGAGTGAAGTAGGGTTTCAAACATTTACATACATAGCTCACGATGATCTGTCCTCATTTTCGACTCGAGTTCCCAAGTGGTTTCCTCAATGCCATGTCGATCCCATAACACTTTGACAAACTGGATCACTAGGTTTCGTAATACCCTTTGTTTTGTGTCCACCACTCGGACAGACTTTTTCTTCGTATGTCACGTCGCTTTGAACCTCTATGTCTTGTATGTTCAGTACATGAGAGGGAACATAATTGTACTTCCTCAACATCGATATATGGAACACATCGTGTAAAGATGCCAACTGTGATGGGAGTGCCAATTGATAAGCCACGTCCCCCATCCTTCTTATGATTGAAAATGGTCCCACATATCTTGGCGATAGTTTCCCCTTCTTTCCAAATCTTATGTGTCCCTTTCGTGGTGAGACTTTCAAGAACACCATGTCTCCCACTTCAAATTCAAGGAACCTCCTCCGCTTGTCAGCATAGTTCTTCTGACGACTCTGTCAGTCAATAGATGCTGTCGTATCAACTGTATCTGTGCGGTAGTCTCTGCAACCAATTCAGGTCCAATCAGTGCAGACTCACCGGCCTCTGTCCAGTACAGAGGTGATCTACATGGTCTACTATATAATGCCTCAAATGGAGCCATCGGGAGGCTTGCCTGGTAACTGTTGTTGTATGAGAATTCTACCAATGGCAAGTGATCCTCCCATCCACCCTTGAAATCTAGCATACATGCTCTCAGCATATCCTCCAATGTTTGTATTGTCCTCTCAGACTGCCCATCAGTCTGAGGATGGATGCTGGGCTAGTCAGCAGATCTGTTCCCATGGCCGACTGCATACTCTGCCATACTCTGCCGGTGAATCGACCATCTCTGTCGGACACAATAGTCCGAGGAATACCATGAAATCTGATGATATCCCTGATATACTGCCGACCTAAAGTTTCAGATGAGTCTGTCATCCCGATGGGAATGAAATGTGAAGACTTGGTCAATCGGTCTACCACGACCCATATCGCATCGTTGCCCTTTGAAGACCTTGGTAACCCTGTCACAAAATCCATGGAAATGTGCTCCCATTTCCATTCCGGCACTGGTAAGGGTTTAAGTAACCCTGGTAGCTTCTGATGTTCCATCTTAACCTACTGACACTGTAATGGCCCGGAATTTGTAAATCAATAGATAGGTGAATATTATTTATTTTAATGTTGGAAATTAGAAATTTGATGGAGTAAATGTAAAATAGATCAAAATATGGGCAAATAGATCAATTATGGCCAATTGGACCTTAGATTGGATGAAATTCATTAATTGGTCAATAATGATTAATTGGGTCAAGAATGGTCAAATTGGGTCAAATACCCATTTGGGACCCAATGGGTCAAGAGAGTTAAGCCCTAAGGTAAATGGGTAGGAAATAAATTGGGCCATGGGCCCAATGGTAATCCAATTAGTTGGAATAGATTTAATTAAATTTAAATCATCTAAGTTAGTGGTGAGTTGATCAAAATGGTATAACCAAGTAGGGCCCACCTCCACCTCACCAAGTGAGGTGGCGTGTGGACCAAGAAATGGTGGGGCCGGCTACCATGGTTGACTTGGTCAACCATGGGTGGAGTTCATAGAGGGAATTTAATGGAATTAAATTAAGTGGGAATTAATTAACTTAACCTAATGATCAAATTAATTAAATTAATTAAGCTAATCTAATTATGGTCAAATGGTCAAAACCACCCAAACAAACACAAACCATTCTAAAGAAACACAAATTTAAACCATGGGCTAAGGATAGTGGTTTTATCCCAACTACCACCACTAATACACATTAATCTATGTGTGGTAGGTGGGGAATTAATTATTCAAAAAAAAAATGAGATGGGTTTTCCATCCTCTCTTCATTTCACTCTCATTTCTCTCTCTCTCTCTTTCTTACTCTCAAAAAACGTCCCCTACACCAAGGAAGCAAGGGAGAAGAAAGCTAAGGAAAAAAGAAGAAGAAGAGAAGAAGAGAAGAAAGAGCTAGGCTTGACCCTCCACCTCAAGACAAAGACTTTGAGACATCTTTCTCATCTCCATCCTCTCCCTCTCTCAAATTTAACCCTACCTTAGCCAAACCCAAACCTTGGAGACTCCATCTTGATCAAGCATCTTAACCCAAAGATCAAGGAGAAGAAGAGAAGAGAAGGCTAAGGAGATCAAGAGGAGAAAGAAAAGCCGGAGGAGTCGTCGGATTGTAAGTAATTCTTAAACAAGAATTCTACATTTTTTTAGGGTTAAGAAGAGATTATGGAATCCATTTCTTGGATTTGGTGGTGGCCAAAACATCATGGGCCTTGGACCTCAAATCCATCCAATGGAAGGTGATTAGATATTTTTTTATGAAGTTTAAGGGTTAAGATCATGGATGGATGAACAATGGATAAAATGGGAGAGTTTGATTAAGAAAAATAAATGGACATAAAGGACATTATGTATTAAAATTTATTTAAGCATGGATGTATGTGATGTTTGAATGAATGATGGAGGTGATTAAGTGATTTAATAAGATTATGAAGAATGGAAGCCATTGAGGATGAGTTAGGGTTTTAAGTTTTTATTGATTAAATGTGGGTAATTTTAAAAGGATTTTTATGAGAAAAATCATGGAAAATATTGATGATTCTTAATGGCCTCAAAGGCATGGATGGAATGAACCTTGAACCATGGGTTCGGCCATGGTGTATGGCCGAACCCTATGGTGATGAAATGGTGGTTGTTAAATGGGTTTAAAGGATAGGAAAGATGGATTAATGTGTTAATGTTTTGGAGGTTTAAAAAGGTTAAAATGAATGAATGTTAGTGATTTTTAAAAAGGGGTTTTTAAATAAGGAAAACCATGGAGAGATTTTGGTGAACTTGAGTACTTTAGGACCATGAAAATAAAAGGGAATTATGACTAAGTTGATGGACCCAAAAATATAATTAATGATGGTTTAAAATGATGAATTAAAGGTAGGATTTAAACCCCCTCATAGAGGGACTGATTTTAAATCAAAATGTGGTAAATAGGCCTAAGAAAAATGGGAAAATGGTATCATAGGTTCGGCCATGGTGTATGGCCGAACCTATGACCCAATTGTGAGTCATTTTTAGGCTAAGATCAAGGTCTATGTATGGGATTAGATGATTGGAAATTTAATTAAATTAAGTGGCTGATTGATTTTAGGAATGTTATGTCATGATTAACAAATCATTAATGGGGCTAAGTATATGGATGAATTATGGACAAAAATGTACATGGATGAAGGAAATATTAAACCATGGAAGTATAGTGGCAAAACCGTAATTATTGGCCACAATGAAGAGCCACCATGGCCGAACCCCATGTAGGTTAGACATGAACTTGGGTGCATTAAGATGACATTATTAGTGATTAAATGGAGCTCAGGGTTGCTGCATTTTAGGCTCACAAAATTAGAATGTTTAATGGGCAAAAAATTTAGAATTATGCATGTGTTTAAATCAATGGAAATGAGGCTAAGTTAAGGGCTGATTTTGATAATCTTGTAACATGGTTAGGGATCATTAATGGATCTAAGTTTGCGATCAGTTAGAGACTTAATCATGGATAAAATATGGACTAATTTGGTAAATGTATAATAAGGTATCGGGACATCGCAAACGGTACGCGATCGGCGATCGGATTACCAAACGGAAACGTAAAGGGATGCTAAGCGGTATTCGGTAGGATTCCTACCTTTTTGTAAGCCGTGGATTATGTGTATGTGATGGTTTCCTCGTTTTATTTCAGTAATTATATGATTTACTTTAAGATGGGTTTTAAATGCTATGGATGATATTTTAAATGCTATGGATGATATTTTAAATGCTATGGATTATATTTTAATGCTATGGATGATATTTTTAAGGCTATGGATTATATTTCAATGCTATGGATTTTATATTAAGGATATGAAGTATACATATATACTAAATAGCATAATGCACTTACATCTCATGCATGGCATGGACGGGAAAATAAAGGAACCGGAGTCCATGCTCTGTTGGACGATCGAGAAGCAAACATGGGGATAGCCTGAGGTGCTATAACCGGAGTCCATGCTCCGTCGGTACGACCGAGAAGCAAACATGGGGATAGCCTGAGGTGCTATAACCGGAGTCCATGCTCCGTCGAGGCAACTGAGAAACAAACATGGGGATAGCTTGATATGCTATAACCGGAGTCCATGCTCCGTCGGGGCGACCGAGAAGCAAACATGGGGGCACCTTGACGAGGCCTTGCCGTCAAGGGGGATAAGACATCGTTTGATGATATGGATGATGTGTGGGACACATGACATAGGCACCCATGGCATGACATTCATTTTATAGGTTTTATTATATTGTTATATGTATGCTTGTTATCACCAATCCATGTGCTAGCCCTACTCGGAGTCCTACTGGGCGCGTTGTCTAACGCCCTACTTCTACCCTAGCTGATGACGCAGGAGACGGTGGAAACGGCGGACGAGACGGGAGCAAGCTTAAGAGCTTGGGGAAAGCGGCTACTTAGTTTATTTAAGTTTTATTTTGGAAATTGTAATTTAAGTAGCTTAGCTTGTCTGCATGTAATAATTTTGGATTTCTTGCTACGGTTTGGATTTTATTTTGGACATTATGATTATGAGATATTTTAGTAACTTAATGATGTATCTTCCTTTCTATCTAAAACTGGTAGGATAGATTCTATTACAACTCCGTATTTTAGTTTAACTCTCCGCAAGCTTACTTCTACGTGTGAACCGTTCTTCGTGGACTTAGTCCCACGCACACGTAGGGTTGGCCAGTTAAGGGCCGGGCTTTAGAAGCTCGGACTTAACTCGCGTCGTGACGTCCGCGCCCTTTGTCACATTTAATTTTTTTTTAAAAAAAATAGACTCTGATTTTCGGTAAAAAGGGGCGGACGTTACAGACACGTTAAGCAATGAGCCACAAATTCTGCCACATCCTTCTTCCATCTGTGCCACCAGTAATCTCTCTTCAGGTCGTGATACATTTTGGTGCTGCCGGATGAATAGAGAGTTTGGTCTGATGTGCCTCGATCAGTAACTCTTTTCTGCAGCTCTTAAGCACATATATCCTTCCTCGGGATACAAGACCTTGTCCTAGTCGTAACTCCCATTCCTATTTGACTTCACCAGTAGATATCTTGACCCATATCTCCTCCATTTCCGGATCTATCCGTTGTTCCTGTTCAATCTTGGTAAGTACCACTTAATTACATCAAAATCACTCATATCAACCTATGAGTTTCATTCTCGTAAAATTTACTCTGTCTCATGTTATCTCTTTTTCTCGTGAACCTATTTTTGATCTTATGTAGATCAATGTACTCTGTTTCACTTTACCTGTTACCAAGATATTTTCCATTCATACTTGTTCAATACGTTCATTCATCTACTCTCTGTGTGAGGTAGCCTGTCAATACGAGCCTATGCTCAAGTCTTTTGCTGATTCTATTTTAACTAGGTTTCTACCTGCACTCTCTTGGAACTCCATTGGCTAACTATAGAGTCAGCTAGCCAGTCTAACTCGGCAGTTGCCCATAGCTTCCCATTCGAGTTTCACTAGACTCTTAACTTTTCCCTTAAGTACATCTCCAAAAATAAGCATATCTTCTTTTTCACATAAGTCACTATGTGACTAACCCTTTTATTTATAATTTCTACGATACCAAGTATCTTTCAACACTAACTTTCCTGTGATACAAGTCGTAATACGACTAATACCTTTTTCTTATAAGGTAGGACGTAAATCGAAACATGTCCCAATCATTAGATCTATATGTCATCTATGAGACCAACAGGTCCATCATACTACCAACATGTCTACCATGGTACCGATACCTGACATTAATCCAAACCACCATGGGAATTATCATCCACGATTATACACATCCATCCCTGGTATCACTATATCAGTGAGTATCATCTACCTCTGGTTAATAATCATCCATGAATATAACCCCCCTCTGGGTATGATCCATTCATGGGCATAATTAATCCAGTGCACATAATCTACCCTGAGATATTCTATTCGTAGGAACAACACTCGAATGCATCACTACTTGACTGTAGCAATAATATCAAAACACAAACATACCCCGACCCCTAGCAAAACTTAGTGCCCATGACTTACTAAACGGAAGACCCACGTCCAACGTGATCAAGTCTACCCCGCCCTACATCCCTTCACCCCAAGGGTGATTCAGTCAAGCTCTAAGGCGGTTGGACCACGTTTAACAAAGCTAGCACCACCGCCACGGGGTAAAATAGTACTTAGCTCTGCGCATCAACGCACAACAAGCGTGCGAAATAGCCGTGAGAGGGTCATCCAGCGCGTAGCATGCGAGGGACCCACTCCTCAATGGCAACCCTACGGGACCAAGTCTCCATATTTCGTATCGAGGTTCCCATAGTTTCATAGCTACTCTAAGCCATACTCATAGAATCTATATACTTATCTCATCAATATCACATGTGGGACGTACCCATGCCACGTCTTAATAAAATCAAGTGACCTCGTCACATGCATCTCAATGCCCAAGACTTTATAAACTTTTAAGTTTCCATACTTTATTGAAATTTATTCAAACTTTCATCACTATACAAGGGTTGGTAGGGTTAGAACAAACCCTTCAAAATGTATCCACAACCCTTATAAAATCTCCCCTTTCCCCAACATTCTCTTATCACTCCTTAGCCTAACCTTCCATAGAAGACCCTGCATCATCATAAAAATCGAAGAAGTTGTCAGCGCATGTCGTCGACGTGTGCCCCAACACTCCACAAGTCAGACAGGGTATTATTCCCATTCCCCCAATGTATGGACAGTCAGTCCTCTCCTTCCTGTGCCTGTGAAGTCCACAAATAGGGCAAATAACATCAATAGGGTGGGGGCAATAAGTACAGTTGTGCCCCTCCTGATTGCATAATTCGTACATATAATCTGTCAACTCATCCGAAGTAGGAGTAGCCGGAGTATACTCGGGAGATCCTATCTCCTCTTCGGATTCTTCTAAGTTTGGGACATCTTCCTTGTCCTCTTCAGGTACAAAGGTTGGTGCAACCCCAACATTGTACTCGGGTGATTCTACTTCCATGTCCTGACTGGTTACAACTTCATTGATGAAGTTTGGCACGCTGGAATCAACGGAAGAAGAAACCAGATCTATCGGACAACTAGGTGTTCCTCTGTCCCATAACTCTGTATACTCTGTGTTGCCTGACATATCTGTATCAGAACAACAGAAACATATCAATGAAAACCACAATTCTAATCAAACTAATCTTTGTTTTGGGGAATTTCCCTATGTATCAAATAATGTCTCTTGTTTGGGAACATTGTCAAATAAACATCTTGTGTTCCTTGCCCTTAAGAAAATTGCCAAATACTCACTCTTTGTATTTCTTTGCTTTTGGGGAAACTTCTTAAGTATCAGGTATTCGTTTTCTCCATTAGGGGATATTGGGGAAGTATCTCATAATTTACTATGTTTGATAAATCCAATTATTTGACTGTACTTCCTTTGCTATCGTCCATTGTTTTGTCTGAGTCTAACGAAGTAAATTAATGCACGGGGGCCGGATTAATTTACTCCGAAAGATTCAGTCTTTCTGGTTCGCTCTGATACCAACTGTAACGCCCCGTCCTTTTTCACTCTTTGCTTCCGTAAAATCAGAGTCTATTTTTTTTTTTTTAAATAACATAAGTGAGCAGGAGCGGTACGTCACGACGCAAGCTAAGTCCCAACTTCTAAAGTCCGACCCTTAACTGGCTAACCCTATGTGTGCATGGACTAAGTCCATGGAGACGGTTCACACATAACAATATAAACATGCGGAATTAAAATCATAACATGCGAAATTATAATAGAACCTAGTTCCATTCAATTTCAGATAGCAAAGTACGTCAAGTCTTTATTCATAATTAAAATATCATAATTATCCAAATAAACATCCAACCATAGCAAACCATCTAAATTATTACACGTCCGAAGTCTAGTTACTCAAATGCAAGTCCATAAGTAACTTAATCAAAATATAAAATAAAAGCATCCAAGCTCCTATGCCTGGCCCGTTTCGCGTTCATCGTTCTCCTTTTTTCCTGTATCATCCACTAGAGTAGAAGTAGGGCGTTAGAACAACTCGTCCAGTAGGTATTCCAATTAGGGCTAACACATGGTTAGTACAAAACATATATGATAATATCATAATGTCAAAAACCATATAAACCATGCCATGTCATGATTTCAAATGTAATGAGTCACACCCATCACAAGTACATATCAGTACCCCCACATAGGTCTTTCGGATGCCCCGACGGAGTGTGGAGCCTCCGGTTTCTTCCTGATGGAAAAGCACATCAAGGTATCCCACACAGGTTTTTCGGACACCCCGACGGAGTGTGGCCCCTCCGGTTACGTATCCTTCACCTCATGTCATGCATGAGATGCCAATGAAACGCATGCTATTTTATCATATAAACACAACATTTAAAACTCACATTTTGAAACATGTCCAACACAGGCTATTTTATCATATAAATATAGCATTTAAAATTCACATTTTGAAACCTATCATTTGAAATATAATTTCATCAAAATAAGATAAAAAAATTGTATATAAACCCATGGTTTCAAAGAAGTGGAATCCTACCAAAGACCACTACATGTCCTTGCGCTTTCGTCCGGTAACCGCTCACGATCATACACACTTTGTGAGGTCCCGTTACCTTATAATGCATTAATCACTTAAAACCATCTCCCATTTGATTTACAATAATATTTAAGTCCATAAACACAATCCTCATGGGGTTCGGCCATACACCATGACCAAACCCACGATTCATCACTTTCACCCTTTATTACAACTTTGCCATTGGTCTAAACCTTAGTTAATATTCCATTCATTTTAATCCAACATGCATAACCCTAGGTCCGCCAAACATTCCCCATGGGGTTCGTAATCCTCTTTTTAAAAATCATTCATCCAATAAAATTTCCTTAATAACTTAAGTCCATCAAAGACCTCATGGGTTCAGCCATAGATCATGGCCGAACCCATGATCCTCCATTTTAGCATGTATTTACAACCTTGCCATCAACTCTATGATCTCCATTCGATCAATCACCAAATTTAGTCCATCTATATTTTTCCATGGGGTTCGGCCATACACCATGGCCGAACCCTTGATCCATGATTCTTATCCATTTTAAACCCTTTAAAACATATATAATTTTTCCATGGTTTTCATCATTCACATCCATTAAAATATAACCAATCTTCTTTCATGGGGTTCGGCCATACAACATGGCCGAACCCTATGGTTCATCATCTTCCATTGAATTACCATAATCATCCCCTAATCTTCTTCCATGGGGTTCGGCCATACACCATGGCCGAACCCTATGGTTCTTTTCTTTTATAAAATACTAACCGGTTCCGCGACTCGTCCGGTTTTCCTTCACTTGTTCTTGCTCTTCTAATCTTCTTCTTCCATAGCATTTTCCTCTCCTTCTTCTTGATCTTTCACCCTTGTTGGCTGCCTTCTCTTTCTTTTGATTTTATTCTTCCAATCCTTCTCCTTGATCTTTAGTCGAGAACACCTTCTTGCCAATGTGCAAACCAGCGTCAATCCTTCTTTGAATTGTGTAATGCCGTGAGATATAGTTTGAGAGAGAGAAAGGAGATGCTTTGGAATAGAAAATACTCCAAGCTCTTGTCTTGTGCGCCTCTCTTTTATAGAAAACTTCCACACGGCACTATCCAATACTAGAAGTTGTGTGTGCCCCTTTTGTCATGCTGCCCCTTTTCTAATAATACTTCCTCTTAATCCTAAATAGAAGATGCCATGCGCCCCTCTCCCTTGTCTTATAAAACTCCACACAGTCCTACATATTTTTAGAAGATGCCAAGCCCTTTCATTTAGAAATTTCCATAGTATCTCTCTTAATAAAAGAAAGGACTCCCTTTAAAGATACTCCACACATCATGCGCATATCTCATGGATGCGTATGTCACACATACACGGCTATAAGCAACCTTTATTTGATCTTAGATATCTTCTTAAGATGTTCTAGCATATAATCATGGATATGGATATCTAAAATTCGGCCATGCACAATTATCCCAATCCTAATCTCTTATTTATAGATATTGTATTACCAATTAAATTCAGCCCCATTTAATTTATTTGAAACCATTTCCACAATCCGTTGGGTCTTAATTGGGCAATGACCCAACACTTTACCCATTTAAAGTCCATATCTAATAATTCACAAATAAATGGGTAATTTTCATATATATTAATAACTTGAAAATCCGGGATGTTACACAAGTCTTGTTTTATGTCGTTAGATATTGTCCTTGGAGTCTCGTTTGGTTTTAAAGACTCACTTACATCCAACTTTCTTGTATCTATAAGGCAATTCTACAAGATCTCAGACTTCATTCTAGGCCATGAACTTTAGTTTGTCTTTCATGACGTCTAACCACTTACTAAATCATACATTCTACTGCTTCTTCATAAGTGATCGGATCCTTAATAACCCTTAAATCATAATCTGATTCTTTTAGATATATCATATAGTCATCCGAAATAGTAGGTCTCTTTTATCTTTCAGACCTTCTTAATACTATTTCTCGCAGTTGTTCCATAATCAGTTCATTATTGGTGATTGTTTCATCATGGAGTGATTCGTCATTCAGGTGTTGTTCATCAGGTTGTTCAGTGACATTAGGAACAACTATTTCTGAAGTCACGGGTATAGGGACTTGTACCCTCACTTCTTGTACACCTACGTTTCTCATTATGTCACTCCCACTAACCTCACCATTCTTAATAAATCTAGCATTATCGATCTCCACAATTCTCATACTATGGTTCAGACAATAGAACCTATACCCTTTGGACTTCTCAGTAACCTATAAAGTAACCACTGATTGTCCGTTCATCAAGTTTTCTTTCATGTGGGTTATAAATTCTTTCTTCTGCAGGACAACCCATACATGCAGGTGTCTCAATAATGGGTACAATGTTCTTACATAACATACTCCTAACCATGTCCATAAATGTGCGGTTATGCCTTTCAGCAATACCATTCTGCTGAGGCGTACCGGACATCGTGTATTGTGCAATTATACCATGAGTTTTTAGTAGTCTAGCAAAAGGCCCTGGGTGTTTCACCTCTATTTGACCTTATGACTTTCACCTTTCTATCTAGTTTCCTTTTAACTTCAGCGATAAATATCTCTGTTAGGGCCTCAGTTTGACCGAGTCTATGTATTTTCAATTCTGTGACCGAGGGTGACCGTGTGTCTTAGACTTGCCTTGGAAGAATGTGAAGATGTCAGAAAATCTACTGTGCATTGAAGAATTCACACCGAACATGTGATTGGCACACAACTAAGTGAACCTTAGCGGACCTTAGGCTAAGCTTAAATACCTTAGAAGTTAATGGTGAATTGGAAAATGTTTGACTTTCAGCCTCGAGGCCTCAAGCATTTTGTCGAGACCTCAAACACTGTCTCTATCAGAGTGAAAATATATGACAGCTGTATTTTCAGCGTGGGACCGCAAGGCCATGTGTCCCTTGACCCAAATATCTTATAAGATATAGTAAGACAAACTGCAAAGAGGGAAAGTCTCCTTTTGATTTCAAAAGATCCTATGCTTCATCATGATTGGAAACCTTATGGAAATATAGAGATCCTAGAAGGCTCCTATGAATTTGATGAGATTATGAAAAATTAGTTTGTCATCCCATACTCATGAACAAATCTTTTGAAGCTAAGCATCGTGGGTGGCAATCTAATACATATTTGGAAAGTCTCCATACAGGATTATTGAGAAATCATTTTTGCCACCTCGTGACTTGGTAGTTAAATATTCTGATTGGCAATCACGGACATGTGGCAAATTAGTGAGCTGGCCGTTGACTAAAAATCATTAGAAGTAAATGTTTGAAATCTAGAAATTAAGTGAGTTGTACTTCCAAATACAGGCTCGAGTCTCGAAGGAAATTTGGAGGCCTCGAGACTTAACTGTTCCAAGACAGTTCTATAAATGTATGGCTGGCTGAATTCAAAAAGGAGGTCTGAACATTGAAAATACAGAACAGTTATCAGAGATCTTTCATCCCCTCATCACTTCTTCTTCATTATCCTTTAACAATGATATAATCATGTATTCAATACTTCTTTAATGATGAAGATGAGGATGTTTCTCTAGGACCCAAAATCAGTCATATCCCTGTCCTAGTACCCATATTCCGTTGTGCCAATACTCAACAAAGATGGACCTGATCTAAAGGAAGAAGGCGCAAAGACATCTAGAAGAAGAACACACATTTTGAAGAATTGTTAAGGCCCAAGGCAAGTGTTCTTTGTTTATCATTGTACGGTGGATTAGGTCAATGTGATTGAACCACCTTAAAAAATAGGTGTCAAGGATTAGACTAGGGCAGTCGAACCTTTCAAAACTAGGTTGTAATGTTTGGGTGTGACTCCCATACATAGTAGATTTGGGATAGCCCTAGAGAGGATGAGTCCAATAGTGGATGTAGGTTCAAGTGAATCGGACCACTATATATCGTTGTGCATGTGTGGTTTGCTTTAATGGTTTGATTCATTTGTTTATCACATGCACATACGTTTATTCCGCTGCATATATTGTTAAATTGATTTATTTTAAAAAGGAAAATAATCGGATCAGACCTATTCACCCCCCCCTTCCTATCCCTCTAGGTCTTGCTTACTTCTAGTAACGGAATTTCAATCTCTACGGTGTTAACTGCTTGAGATTTATCATGCAACATATAAATATAACCATAACACTAAAAATCATCAATAAAGGTGATAAAATAAGTCTCTCCACTAAAAGATGGAACATCAAATGAGCCACAAATATCAGTATGGATCAACTCAAGTAGGCCTTTAGATCTTGTGGCTCCTTTCTTATTGTGTTTGGTTTGCTTACCCTTAATGCATTCCACATCTAAGTCAATAAAATCAAGATTCGGGAGAATCCCATCTTTTACTAATCTTTCAATTATTTCGCATGATAATATGTCACAAACGTTTATGCCACAAAATAGAGGAATTTTCATTAATCAACTCACGTTTAATACCAATATTATGATGCAATGTTAGGACAAAATTAACAAAGGAATCATCAAACTTTTAACAGTAAAAGCTATCAATCAACAATCCAGACTCAATAAAGGAAGAACCCTTGAATAAACTGAAGACATTATTTACAAATTTACAATAATAACCATTAACATCAAGTTTGGAAATTGAAATAAGGTTTTTAGCAACAGAAGGAACATAAAGACATTCAAATAAATCTAAATGGTGACCAGTGTCGAGGAAAAGACGGTAAGTCCCGATGGCTTCAACTGACACCTTTTGTCAGTTTCCCATATAAATGAAGGCTTTAGCTGGGACGACGGTCTGGGTTGTAAGATACCACTGCATCGTATTAGAAACATGAGTTGTAGCCCAAGAATCAAGCCAATAAGTATTAGAGGAAGCTTCAGTGAGATTAGATTCGAAACATACAAAAATAGAATAGTTACTTTTCTTTTCGAACCAAGCTCTCCTTTTTATGACAGTCTTTCTGGAAGTGCCATTGTTTCTTGCAAAAGTGGTACCTCACACTACCTGTCCCCTGATTTTAAGTCTTGGAAGACGTACTGGGCTCAAATGGTTTCTTTCCGGCTTTCTTAAATTTCTTGGGCTTCCATCCTCTTTTTTTACTTGGTCATTGATGTGTTAGATGGATTGAGTGATGTCACATCTGCTTAAGTGTGCCCTCCTCTTGAATCAACATACTTGACAGTTCATTTACTTGCCATTTATCTTTCACAGTATTATAATTTATTTGAAATGACCCATACTAAGGAAGCAGAGAATTCAAAATGAATTGGACAAGAAAAGTATCAATACTCATCCCTATATTTTTCATCTAAGCAGCAATATTTGTCATCTCCATTATGTGCTCATACATGCTACGGCTTCCATTGACCTTAATGGTATTTAGCCTGGCCATAAGTGTCCTTGCTAAGGACTTGTCCGCTGTTTTGAATTTATTTTTAACATTTTCGAGGTATTCCTTAGCACTTTCAGTTTTGGGTAGTGAAGTCTTGATATTATTTGCAGCTGTCATGCGTATGAAAATAAGGTTTAATCTATTTGACCTTATCCACTCTTCATAGGACTTTTTCTCAAACTTTGTACTTGTGCCAGTAATAACAGGCTTATCAGAAATTAATGCTCTATCAAGATCGAGCGCACCGAGGTGAAACTCGACCTGTTCTTTTCATTCAGAGAAATTAAGTCCAATCAACATAGAGACATATGAAGCTTGCGTGTGCAGTCTAATAGGGAGGGAAGTTGCTCACTTACATAATACTATGAGTTAAACTTAATTGAAACACACAAACAATTGACATTAACAACCAATATTACTGGATCTATCTTTGGGGAATCTCATCGAATACTATTTCATTATGATGATTCCCAGTCACCGATAGGACTGAGCAACAAAGTAGAAATGATCAAATACCTCCGTTACCTTTGGGTATCCGAACAAATACCAACCATAGGCACTCGCTAATCATCCTATCCCAATCCGTTAATCACTCGGAACAGTACACCTTTGGGCCAACCTAATATCTCTGTGATTAGGGATCGCGATTAGCAAAGTCATTATTATCCGATACTTGGGAAGAGTATTGGACCACAGTTATATGACCTGATATCCAAACACATTCTGATTGGACCACTTTGGTGACTAACCAAATCGTATCATAATATGGTATTAGGTCAAGAAATTGGTTTTGCTCATTATTGATTTCCAAAAATATAAGAGGAAAAACCCCTGGATTTTAAGTCCATAATATCCATTAACCATAATCTTAAAATCCATAAAATTTTAAACTTCATAATTTTAAAATCCATAATCCATTAAATTTTAAACTCCATAAATCATTAAGATTTGCCAAAAACATAAGAGGGAAACCTATGATTTTAAAATCCATAAATCATTCAAATTTTAAAATAATAAACTTTAAGGTTTATAAAGTATTTAGGTCATTATGACTTTGGCCGATCGATCGGCAGCACCAATCGGTCGGTGACAGAACAGGGTCGGCTTCTTCCTTGAGATCCAAAAAATTTCTTTCTTTAATTCTTCTTTATTTCAAGCATAAATCGATCCTATGAACCAGGCTCTTGATACCACATGTAATACTTCATCATAATATCAGAGTTTATTGATTGAGAATCAATCATCATTAAACTTTATGTTCGACAAACCGAATGACATAAACACAAGGCTTGATCAACTAATACTTGAAATACGGATCAAATTTAATGCGAAAATCATAAACATCATAATAATAAGACATACCCGGATCCATTGATGAAGAAGGGTGAGCTTTGATCTTCCCTTTGATATGCCAATGCTTCCTAGAGTCCAAAAGCAAGAGAAAACACACACCTTGGAGTTTCTACCCCTTTCTTCCTTAATGCCCTTTCCCAAATTCGTGAATAGCATTTTGGAACTTTATAAGCAGAGGGAGGACTCCTAAGTCACTTTGAACTTTCTTTTCTTACTTCCCATCAAAATAGGAAACTAGCCTCCTTTAGAACTCTCCAAATTTAGACATTCCTTATTTAAACACAGTTTTGCTATTTTAAAATCCTCTATGTGGAGCCCAAAATTTAATGTGGGTCATGTTTAGTCTTACGAAATAATGCAACCACCTCCTTCCGCAAAATGCTTCATTATAATCAATATAACCACTTCCCATGTACATATTACATTTCAAGCCACTTGGACATATAAACAAAACAAAACATTATCACTTTAAAAAAAAACAAAGTATTATCAATCAAAATTTTCTCTCTCATATAATAATATTATAATACCATATTTTAAATATGAATATTAAGAAATATTATAATAATATTCAAATAATTTAATAAAAGTAATATACTATTTAATATGAAAATGAATATTATAAATATTCATTATTATAATATAGTCTATGTATATTGTTTAATATAGTCTATAAATCCTACTATAATTTAATATGGTTAATAAATTATACAGTGATACCTATAATATATGTTGTATAATATCATAGCATATTACTTTACCCATATTATAATAATATATCTATATTATAATTACATATTTATCATAATTAAAACATAATTCTTATTAAACATTGTTATTAACTTTATATTTCATTTTTATTATATTGAAACCATAAATAATTAATAATTTTTATTTTCTAAGTTTTTAAGAAATAAGATTTAAAAAAAAAATATAACTATTTACGTGTTCACAGTTATAAGGAATTTTAATATATAATTGATATAAATATTATTTATAATCTCAAAGGTATATAAATATTATACAACTATTATATATAATAATAAAAACACAATATACATATTTATCATAAATAAATCTTGAATTCTTAGTAAACATTGTTATTAACTTTATATTTCATTGTTATTATAATAATTAAATAATTTTATTTCATAAATTTTTAAGAAATAAGCATTTTAAAAAATTTATAAGTATTTGCATGTTCACAGTTATAAGTAATTTTAATATATAATTGATATAACATATTAAATTTATATCTTAATTATTGTTTTACTTCATTTACAAATTATGTTTTTCTTAAATATTAAATTGATATTTTGTGATAAAAATAAAGCATCCTTCATAATTTCTAATAATGTAATTATGTTTCAAAATGTAAGATTACAGTTTTCAAAATCTAAAATGAAACTAAATATATTAAATTATAAACAAGAAAGCTTATGTTACATAATACATAATTGCACACAAATATAAAATTTAATAAACGAACATATAAAAATACAATTGTTAATTATAATTATACAATTGCATAAATTTATAAATGATTTTTCAAAAACTATACGTTATTATAATTATTTACAATTTATTGAGTTCTTAATAGTTTAAATTATATGGATGTTTAATTATAACATCACAAAATCTAATTATAATATTACTAATTTTATTTACTAAATTTCTAAAAAAATCTATTCAAATATGAATTCATACATAATATTATCAGATCATAATTTAATTATGAATATTAAATAATTTAATAAAAATAGTGTATTACTTTAATTGGAAATAAATGTTATATTTAAAAGGTTTATACATAAATAAATGTTATATGTATATTACTATAATATTATGATATATTAGTTTGACATATCTATTAGTATACGATTTATTATGCGTATAAATAGCAGTTTAATTTAATATGGTGATAATTATAATAGTTCATACTATTATATCTTATTATTGTGCCCATATAATAATAATAGACCTATATTATAATTTAAAAACATATAAATATAGACTAGTTGATATTTAAACTATAAATATAATATCTATTTATTATGTATTTGTAAATGTATACCCTAATATGGAACATAAATATTACTTATTGTAAAAATGATAATATACATATTCATAATAATTAAAGCATAAACTACTAGTAAATTTTGTCATTATATTAAAACTATATATAATTAAAATATATAATAAACAATTTTTAACTCATTCAAGAATACAAAAATTAATAACAAATATATAATCTTATAATTGTTAATTACAGTATTTGCATAATTCGACAATATTCAATTATTAAATTATAATTACTTTCAATTATTGAATTTTCAATAACTTAAATTATATATAAATGATAATTATAATATTATTAACTTTATTTACTAAATTCATAAAAAAATAATACAGTAAGAATTCGTTCATAATTATTATAGTATTAATAAAATTATATCGAAATAAATGTTTTAATTATCAAATTTATAAATGTTATATCTATTATAATTATAGTTGATATAAAATTATAAATATAACATTTCTTAAATATTTATAAATCGATTATACCATATACCATATAAATATTAAATATATAAAGAATTATAATGAAAATATTAATAATAATTAAAACATAAAATGTTAGTAAACATTGTTATTATATTAAAACTACATATAACTAAAATTTATGATAAATAATTTTTAATTCATAATTTTTTAAGAAATAAGATTTTTAAAATTTCTATAATTATTTTTGTGTTCATAGTTATATGTAATTTTAATATATAATTGACATGACATTAATGTTAACACATGTTTCAGCATTCAAAGCATTGAATATTGGAAAACTCAATTCTCATCATTGCAATGGAATTTTGAGTCAAAGCCTAAAAAAAAAAAATCAAAAATTAAAAAATGCCTCAATTCTAACAACTTGCCAAAAACAACTAAGGAGGCATCCCTACATCCCTTAACCAAAAGTAATCATTGTCTTCAGTGTTAAAAATGCATACAAAAGATCATCAGAGAAATGCTAATGAAAGGAAAGCACAAAGAAAGGGATAGAAGTCACCTAAAGCGATGAAGAATTTGCAAAGCTATTTTCTGTAATTTGTTAGACACAACAAAAATATCAATGAGATTTTTCTTTTACTACTTTAAAAATGAATTTATAATTTTTATATAGATCAACAACCATTTTTTTCGTAGGGAATCATTAGTCAAAAAACTTAAAACTAAAAGTTGAAAATACAATAACATGTAATCAATGAAATGCAAACTATTGATATTTATTACACCTTTAATCTTTCTATGGTCTTGATTCAATCACTTTGCTATTAATATTAATTCCTTACAACCTTACACCTATAGCACCAATATAATTTTCTTTCTCTCTCTAAACTACATTAAATTAAACAACTAAGAGAGGTCACAATACACCCTACTCAGAACTTGAGAAAGAAAAATTACAAAAACAGGACTACCAACAAATTGCGAAACTTGTAGTGCATATTGAATAGACCAAAGAACAACAGGAAATGCTAGATACTTGTCTCAACTACAAATCCAAGAACTCCAAGAAATCTAAGAAATTATTGAGTCATTTTCCAACAGAAACTGACAGCCTATCTAATTGTTTGCCTATGCAGATTAAAGTACCAGGTTTTCTTTCCTATTATTTCTCAATAACTACTTTAAAACAATATAAGAACACGATACATAGTTTGGTTTGATACCTGAAATAGCCTGTGATACAGTGGAAGACATTTTGTATTGCAATCCTCTTGTCAAGGACTGATTTTTAAGTATCAGCGTGCATCAATATTTATTGGATTTCAGAAGGATATTCAAATAATGATTTTTTTTTTCCAAAATTGGTCCAAAACTTATAAGAGAAATTTCGGGTATATCAGCGATCAGTATTTCTTTAAAGAATAATGAAAGAAAAATTTCTTTCAAGAATAATGAAATGGGTGAACATGACCAACTAGATGAAATGGGTGAACTGGACCAACTGGAAGAACTGGACGGACTGGTCAAACTGGACAAATTGAATGAACTGGATGAACAATATGAACTAGACTAACTGGACAAACTAGATGAGTTGGATGAACTGGACAAACTGGACAAATTGGACAAACTGGCTGAACTGGACAAACTAGACGAACTGGACGAACTAGACAAATTGGATAAACTGGACAAAGAGGACGAACTGGACAAATTGTACAAACTGGACTAACTGGATAAACTGAACGAACTGGACAAATTGGATGAACTGGATGAAATCGACAAACTAGACGAACTAGATCAACTAGACAAACTTGACCAATTGGACACACTCGACGAATTGGACGAACTGGATGAACTGGGTAACCTGGACAAACTTGACCAACTGGACAAACTGGACGAATTGGACGAAATTGTCCATCTAAACCATCTAGATGAGCAGTTCGTCCAGTTGATCCAGTTTGTCCACTGTGTTCTGTTTGTCCAGTTTGTCTTGTTTATCCACTTCGTCTACTTTACCCAGTTTGTCCACTATGTCCAGTTTGTTCAGTTTAGTCCAGTTGGTCCAGTTTGTTCAGTTTGTCCTGTTTGTCAAGTTTGTCCAGTTGTTCGAGATTGTTAAATTTTTCCAATTTGTCCAGTTTGTCTAGCATGTCCACTTTGTTCAGTTTGTCCATGTTGTCTAGTTTGTACAGTTCGACCAGTTTGTCCACTTTGTTCGGTTTGTCTAGTTTGTCTTTTTTATCCACTTCGTCTACTTTATCCAGTTAGTCTACTTCATCCAATTCGTACAGTTTGTCCACTTTATCCTGTTCGTCCAGTTTAACTAGTTTTTCCAGTTTGTCCACTTTATTCAGTTGGTCCACTTTGTTCAGTTTGTCCAATTCGTTCAGTTTGTCCACTTTATCCTGTTCGTCCAATTTGACTATTTTGTCCAGTTTGTCCACTTTGTTCGCTTTGTCCAGTTTGTTCTTGCCTCAACTTTTGGTGGGGGGAGGATTGCCAGATGTTGATACAAGAATTAAAGTTGCTACTTTGGTGTCACATCACAGTCAAAAGTTGATGCCTTGTTTTTACTTTAAGTCATGTCATGTTAAAGTTGCCACTATTTCAGTTGGTGGTAACTTTAGTTTGTTAAAGTTATTTGTTTTCTTTTGCTTTTACTGTTGAAAGAAAACTTTAAGAGATTCTCTCTTATCTTTTCTTTTCCATCTTTCCCTCAGAGTGTGCCAAGTGTCCTTGTGTCCCATCCTTTGGTCGGAAAGGATGTTGCTCTTGTTCCCTCTCTCCGTCTATATAAGGAGAAGAGTTTTATCTTTTAGGGATATAGAAGTTTGGATAAAAGTTTGATCGGTATGTAAGAAGCTCAAGTGTGCCGAAGTTCAAGTGTCTTGTAAAGTTTGTAAGGTCTTATGTTATTGAATAATATTTCTTATGTCTGATAGATTGTCTTTGCTAAAAAGATCTATAAGTTTTGTTAATATCATAAATAGAATTGATCGTGATTTAAAAGAATATACTTTTGCTGGCACTTGTAGACTTCTTAAACTGCGTTTAAGTACTCTCATTAAATCATATAGATCAGTGCAACTATGTTATTTCCGTATTCAGGGACAATTGGAAATGTAGGAAAATTTGAGATTGTTTTAATTACAGATTTTCTTTAGAGTTTATTATTTCCTTAAGTAATTTTCACTTTGTGAATTACTAAGAAAAGTTAGAGGTCCGAGGCCTCCCTTGACGCGTAGTAAGTCTCGTTGTTGCCGCATAAGGCGTTTGAGGCAGTAAAACGTTGTCAGGCCACTCTATTTTTCTTGTAGCTCACAAAATGGAGAAAACGAAAGGAAAAAAAAAACTTTTTAAAAATCTGTTCAAATCGTTTCAAAATCCTTCTAATAAATCTGATGTTTCTTCACTCTCTTATCAAACTGCCATGTCAAGGTTTATGCATCCTAGTTTAGATAATGATAAAAAAATTGAAAAAGCAAAAAATACTGAAGAAGTTGTCTTTGACAACTTTGACCAAGCCATATCAAACTGGAAAATGCCATCCCTGCCTATAACTGAAGTTTATAGCAATGGAACTTTTGAAGAACAAAATGATTACCATATCAAAACTGTAAAAAACTGTTTCCTTATCTAGAGGAAAACAGACCATCAAGCTTTTAGATAGAAAAGTCCTTGAACAAATCAAATCAAAATATAACTACCTTTATATAGGATTAATTCAGGTAGGAATTAAACCACTATTCCGATTAAGATTAAATGCCTCTGTTTGTGTCTATGTTAGAGATCAGCGACACAGTGAATTTGATGATTCTCTATTTGTTATGGTAGAGTTGAGCTTATGTCATGGTGCTGCCTATTTCAATTGTCTTCCAAATACTACAGTTGACCTATTTGATGAAGATATTTTAGAATGTACAACACTTGGATTTTAGAGTAAAGGATTAAAGATGAGTCCAAATAGTAAACCCTTTGCCATTATTTATACTGTATTCTATAAATCTATGATGTCCTTTTTCCCCATGATTGCGTATGAAGATAAGGTTGAAAGAGAAAACACAACTGTTATTTTGGAAACAAATTTTAATAATAATGTTTTTATTCCAAAAGTAATTAGTTGGGATGAGGTAATCCTCCCAGGAAATTGGGAAATTGAAGATGTAACACCTCAAGTAAATGAAATCATTGATGATCTTTAAAGTATAGTCAAATTACCAAATGGTAATGTTGAAATAAATTTTAGGAATTTTTTTGAAAAGGCTAGAAAGAGTTTTACTGGATATGTTGAGTACAAGAAAAAATCTTAGGCTTGAAGAGGTAAAGGATACTAATGAAAAAAATGGTGAAAAAGAATAAATGGAGCAAAAAACTTATAAAAATCTTGATACTGGTATAAGTGACCCTGCTTTTAAAAGACAAAATTCCACAGGAACTTATATGCCTTCTGAAGATGATTTTGCTCATTTTAATCCCAAAATTAGGACGATTAGAATTAATAATCCTAGAATTATTAAAGAAGATGAATTGGATGAATTCCAAATAGATAAGGTTTATTTGAGAAAAACCCTTAAAGAACTCCTTTAAGAGATTGGCTCTTTAAGAATTTTGATGAAAATTAAAAAGATAAAATGAGAACCATGTGGTATCAGTAGGTGAAAAAAGAATGAAGAAATATAAGATTCTTTGATTGGTTTTTTACTTATTTCAAAAATGGAAAGAGTCTTGAAAAAACGAAAGACCAAATTAGTGTTATTGGAAAAACCACAAGAAGTTGGAAAATCGCAGACGAAAAGGAAATCGAAAGGTCACATCCTCCATGGAAAGTTTTAGATATCTCAAAGGAAGATGCTGTGACAAGAAATTTTGCTAGTCCTGTTAAAGATAGTTCAACCCTAAAGAATGCTGAAGAATTAAAAGTCCAGAATATAAGTCAGGGATTAGGTCACATAATTGAACAAAATAACTACACTAATCTTTGCCTTTTGACCTTAGGTGAACAGACAGAAAGAAATGAAAAGACTATCAAGTTAAGTCCTGCTCTTGCTATATCTAGACCTATCAGGAAATACAAGGAAGAAATCCATGATATACCGCCTGTAAATCCTGTGTATGTTCCTAGATCATTACCCTCAGGTATTATCCTTGGGAAAAGACCTTTTAAGATACTGAAGAAATGCAGAAAGAATTAACCACTAGATTGGATCATTTGTTACTCACGGATAAAGATCCTAAAAACTTTAGTATTTCAAGAATCTCTGCAGCAAAAAATACCTTGACTAATCGTTTGAAGAAATGGAATCCTCAAGCTGAGTCACCTAGAACAAAGAATTATTACTCTAGGCCAACTCTTGTTGATTTGTAAATAGAAGAAGCTCCTTATCAGATGGATATCCAATATTCTGGAAATACCTTGTATGAATGGAATTTAGATGGTTTAGTAGAATATCAAATCATTCGAATGGTTCATAGTATTCTGATATATGCTAATGCCTGTGAAGTTAGAGGAAACACTCCAAAGAATGTTTTCCTTATGATAACAACCTCATTCAATGGAATCTTAAGAGGTTGGTGGCATTATGGATTAACAGAGGAACAACGTAGAGAAATTGAAAATGATGTTAAAACTGATGATTTAGGTCGAACCGTGTACAAAGATAAAACTACTAGAAATTTAGTTGATCCATCCATCAAAATAGAAGTTGCTGGAACAAGTCAGCCACAAATCCCAGATAATTTCACAACCATACCAGATTGTGTGAATGTATTGTTGTTATGCATTCTTAATGAATTTACTGGTCGCTTAAACATTATGAGAGAGAAAAATAGAAAACAATTACATCGTCTTAGGTGTAAGACTTTGTCTGACTTTAGATGGTATAAAGATGTTTTCTTGGCGAAAGTCTATTAGTTGAGTGATTGTAACTTTGAGATTTGGAACGAAAAATTTATCTCAGGTTTGTCTCCCCTATTTGCTAAAAAAGTTCAAAATTCTATTCGAGAAGAAATGAATGGAACCTTAAATTTGAATCTGGTGACTTATGGAAGTATTGTTCAACGAATAAACAAAGTGGGATTAGCTTTATGTACTGATTTCAAGATTAACAGACAAATGGAGAAGTTGAGAAAATATACAGGTCAAAAAGAATTAGGAGATTTTTGTTATCAATTTGGTTTAGATCAAGTTGTTGAATCTAAGAGAAAACCCTCTAGATCTAGATTCTCTCTTGTCTGAAAAAAGAGATATTTTGAAAGAAAAATAAAGAAAAGTAAATTTAAAAATAAATTGAGAGAGAGTTTCCCTTTCAGAAGAAAGCCTAAAGGAATGATTAGTAGAAAGAAATATAGAGAAAAATCTCCTACTTGTTATAAATGTCGAGAGAAAGGGTTTTATGCCACTAAATGCTATAATAAAAATCCTAAAAAGAAGTTAAATGAAATAATTCATGACGAATCTGAAGTTCTTGAAGAAGACGAAAACGTTCATGATTCAAGCGAAGAAGAAAGTGTGAGTCAGCTTGAAGAATCGAGTTCCTCTGATGAAGAAATACAATTAGGAAATAAATCTCATATCCAAATCTTAAAACAATTCCAAGCTTGTCCTTGTGATTCTGATCATAGTGAAGATGAATGGTCAATAGATTCCTCTGATGATCTTGGTCTTCATAATAAGGGTCTTTCCTCCCCACAAAATTCTTGCTTGGAATGGTTGATAATATCCCTGATCTAGAGAAAAAAGTTCAATTTTTGAACCAAATTTCAAAACTTGGGGAGGAGGAAGATGTAGGTACTTCAAAGCCAAAAATTCCAAAGAAAAAGCTGCTCATTTTGATTATGATATCGAAGGAGAGGACAAAGAAGAAAAGCCTTTCTTTCAAAAGAAAAAGAATTTAATTTTCAGACTCCTAGTTATTCGATAATGGAACTAGTGAATAGGGCTGAAAATATTTCTACAAAAAGTCGGGCTTTAATCCTTCCTGATCTTCAAAAGGAATTGAATGATTAAAAGAGAGAAATTCGTGAATTAAGATTAAAATTAACCAAGAAGCATGATGAACTTGATGAAAGGATTTCTTGGATAGAAAGGGGAGGAAATTTAAAAGATTATGAAGTAGAAGAATATGGATTTGTTCAAAGAATAAAAGGAGAAGCCAACAAAGTCTCTGCTGGAGTTAATCCAACTCGTTGTTTATTACAATAGTGGAGAGTCCAATTCACAATTAAAATAAAATCCTTCGAAAAAATTGTTACTGCACTTATTGATTCTGGTGCAGATTTAAATGTTATACAGTTGGGTGTGATTCCAATAAAACTCACAGAAGAATCCCAACAAACAGTCTCTGCAGTTAATGGTACTAGTATAACCATTGAACGAAAGATTTCGAATATCCATATTTGTAATCAAGGAGTTTGTATCACTTCGTCTTTTATTATTTCTACAGATATTGTTGATGAAGTAATTTTAGGATCTCCCTTTATATTATAGATTCAACCTTTTTCTGTCAATACTAAAGGGATCACAACAAGAATAAAAGGTTTAGAAGTAAGGTTTGATTTTATTGATGAACCTCGCCAAACAAATATGTTAAAAATAAATCAAATCATTGCTTATAGAGAAGAATATGTTAAAGAATTAAAAAATGAAATCAAATGTGTTCGAATCAAAACTGAATTAGACCAAAAAGAATTTAAAGAAAAATTAGAAAAATTTCAGAAAGAAATTGAAGATGAATGTTCTGATTTGCCCTCTGTTTTTTGGGATAGAAAAAGTCATATAATTAGTCTCCTTTATATGAAAGATTTTGATGAAAGAAAAATCCCTACGAAAGCTTGCCCTTCTCAGATGGATGCTTATCATCTAGATCTTTGCAATAAAGAAATTGAAGACTTGTTAAAAAAGAAATTAATCAGAAGAAGTAAATCTCCATGGAGTTGTACTGCCTTTTATGTTGAAAAAGCTTCAGAGATTGAAAGAGGTGTTCCAAGACTTGTCATAAATTATAACCCTTTTAACAAAGTTTTGCAATCAATCAGATATCCTTTGCCAAATACTCAAGATCTATTGAATAGACTTTATAATGCTAAAATATTCTCAAAATTTGATTTAAAGTTTGGTTTTTGGCAAATCTAGGTTACAGAAAAAGATCGATACAAGACCGCATTCACAGTCCCAATGGGTCATTATGAATGGAATGTTATGCCTTTTGGATTAAAGAATGCTCCCTCTGAATTTCAGAATATCATGAATGAAATATTTTCATCATATATTCAATTTTCTATTGTTTATATTGATGATATTTTAATATTCTCAAAATCAATAAACCAACATTGGAAGCATTTAGCCATTTTTAAGAAAATAATTACACAAAATGGTTTGGTATTATCCAAGAAGATAATGAGTTTGTTTAAAAAAAAATTAGATTTCTAGGTTTTGAAATCCAAGATAAAAGGATAACTCCTACCAATCGCGTGATCCAGTTGGCTGATAAATTTCCTGATGAAATAAAGGATAAAAATATGTTACAAAGGTTTCTTGGATGTTTGAATTATGTTGCCTTTTTCTATCAAGATCTAGCAAAATATAGAAAATTACTCCAAGAAAGATTAAAGAAAAAACCCATAGAATGTTCTGAGGATCATACTAGAGCTGTCCAAAAAATTAAAGAAAGAGTTAAAAATCTTCCATGCAGATGTTTATCTAACCCTGATGCTTTAAAAATTGTTCAGACTGATGCCTCAGAGTTAGGTTATGGAGGAATTTTATTACAATTAGATGAAAATGGAAATGAAGAATTAGTTAGATTCAACTCTGGTTTATGGAATGATGCTCAAAAGAAATACTCTACAATTAAAAAGGAAGTTCTTGCTATTGTAACATGTGTTACAAAATTTCAGCATGATCTTTTAAATAAAGAATTATTAATTAGAGTTGATGCTAAATCTGCCAAGGAAATTCTAGAAAAAGATGGTAAGAATCTTGCCTCCAAACAAATTTTTGCTAGATGGCAAGCTATTATTTCAATATGTGAATTTAAAATAGAATTTGTTGAAGGAAAATCTAATTCTCTTCCTGACTTTCTTTCTAGAGAAATCCTACAGGGAAATAGAAATGGTAAGTAGTTCTTCTCCATTCAAAATGACAAAAGGAAAGGAGAAAGTTCGTGGCAGTCCAAATAAAAGCCAGCAAGATTATACTCCAGCTATAGATATTCATCAATTTGAATTATATGTTTTTACTAGATTTACTATATTCAGTACTGTTGACTCTCTTTTAGAAGAAATATCTTTAGAAGAAAATGTCCAATTCCTATTCAGAAAAGGATTGCACTACTACTCTTCAGACAAAAAGAAAAATCGAGAATGGTATCTCAATATCCTTCATCAGACGAAAAACATTCTCATCTTTCATAACAAAAACCATAATGGTGTTGTTACATACTCAAAGTTCACCATTTTAAGGATCTTAACTGAAGAAGAATGGAATGGTCCTCATCATAAGACAAAGTCCATTCAACTTTATAATTCCATTGATTATTTCAATTATTGGGATTATATGGATGCTTGGAAGTTTGCTCTTATGTGGCAGAATAGGCAATACAATCACTCATGGTTTATCAGGTTTAAAGAAGAAAGTCCTGATATTACTCCTGTTTACCAAAACTTTCCCTCTTGGTTTTTTTTTAGTTGGTGGACTCACTTTGGAGCCAATATAAAAAAATTTCCTGATAATTTTCGATATCTTTTTGGAAAATTTTGTGAGTTAGAAGAAAGGGTGCCTTGCGAAAGTATTAATGTTTTAAAATTCTTTGCAAAATTCCATATTTCCTATATTCTACAATGGAAGTTTGAAGTAAGAAAAGATCTTTATGGTCTTTCTTCTTTGTTTAGAAACACATTTCAAAAATGGTGGCAAAAGATTGATGACCAAACTTATGAGAAGATTATGAATCAAATTTCTCGGTCTGACAAAATGAAAAGGTCCCATTTAGAAGAAAGGACAAATAAAAATGATAGTGAACTAATGGTAGATCAGGAGATCTCTGAAGAATCCTTGAATTTTGAAGAAAGGACTTAGCAAATTTTAGCTGAACATCTTCCCAAGAAGAAAGATAAGCATTCTCATGATTGGAATAATAATCATGACCCAGATGAAAATCTTGGTGAAAATGCCTCTTAGGAAAATATGTCAAAACCTGACTCAAATGATTAGTCTTATGGCATGCCTAATCCGCATATAATTGAAAAGGAAGTTTTAGCTCTTGAAGCAATTTTAGAAGAACATAAGAAAATGCCAGTTGGTCAGCTTTTAGATGAATTATGTCCTAGATGGGATCCTGATTCAAGAGTTGATCCTGATGGTTCTGTTACGGATTATCTCAAAGGTGGAACAAAATATTTTTACAAATCTTCTTCTCCAAAGTTTGATTCATCCCAAACTGCTGAGCCTTCCGCATCTCTAACAACTGAACAAAAGGCGAAATTATTTGTTGAATTATTCAAGGCTAAAGAAAAGAAATCTGATTGATCCTGCACTAATGGTATCAGAGCAATGTTCTTGCCTCAACTTTTGGTGGGGGAAGGATTGCCAGATGTTGATACAAGAATTAAAGTTGTTGCTTTGGTGTCACATCACAATCAAAAGTTGATGCCTTGTTTTTACTTTAAGTCATGTCATGTTAAAGTTACGACTATTTCAGTTGGTGGTAGCTTGAGTTTGTTAAAGTTATTTGTTTTCTTTTGCTTTTACTGTTGAAAGAAGACTTTAAGAGATTCTCTCTTATCTCTTCTTTTCCATCTTTCCCTCAGAGTGTGCCAAGTGTCCTTGTGTCCCATCCTTTGGTCGGAAAGGATGTTGCTCTTGTTCCCTCTCTCCGTCTATATAAGGAGAAGAGTTTTATCTTTTAGGGATATAGAAGTTTGTATAAAAGTTTGATCCGTCTGTAACAAGCTCAAGTGTGCCGAAGCTCAAGTGTCTTGTAAAGTTTGTAAGTTCTTATGTTATTGAATAATATTTCTTATGTCTGATAGATTGTCTTTGCTAAAAAGATCTATAAGCTGTGTTAATATTATAAATAGAATTGATCGTGGTTTAAAAGAATATACTTTTACTGGAACTCGTAGACTTCTGAAACTGCTTTGAACTACTCTCATTAAATCATATAGATCAGTGCAACTATGTTATTTCCGTATTCAGGGACAATTGGAAATGTAGGAAGATTTGAGATTGTTTTGATTACAGATTTTCTTTAGAGTTTATTATTTCCTCAAGTAATTTTCACTTTGTGAATTACTAAGAAAGTTAGAGCTCTGGGGCCTCCCTTGATGCATAGTAAGTCTCGTTGTTGCCGCAGAAGGCATTTGAGGCAGTAAAACGTTGTCAGGGCACTCTATTTTTCTTGTAGCTCACAAAATGGAGAAAACAAAAGGAAAAAAAAAAACTTTTTAAAAATCTGTTCAAATCGTTTCAAAATCCTTCTAATAAATCTGATGTTTCTTCACCCTCTTATCAAACTGCCATGTCAAGTTTTATGCATCCTAGTTTAGATAATGATAAAAAAATTGAAAAAACAAAATATACTGAAGAAGTTGTCTTTGAGAACTTTGACCAAGCCATATCAAACTGGAAAATGCCATCCCTGCCTATAACTGAAGTTTATAGCAATGGAACTTTTGAAGAACAAAATGATTACCATATCAAAACTGTAAAAAACTGTTTCCTTATCTAGAGGAAAACAGACCATCAAGCTTTTAGATAGAAAAGTCCTTGAACAAATCAAATCAAAATATAACTACCTTCATATAGGATTAATTCAGGTAGGAATTAAACCACTGTTCCGATTATGATTAAATACCTCTGTTTGTGTCTATGTTAGAGATCAGCGACACAGTGAATTTGATGATTCTCTATTTGTTATGGTAGAGTTGAGCTTATGTCATGGTGCTGCCTATTTCAATTGTCTTCCAAATACTACAGTTGACTTATTTGATGAAGATATTTTAGAATGTACAACACTTGGATTTCAGAGTAAAGGATTAAAGATGAGTCCAAATAGTAAACCCTTTGCCATTATTTATACTGTATTCTATAAATCTATGATGTCCTTTTTCCCCATGATTGCGTATGAAGATAAGGTTGAAAGAGAAAACACAACTGTTATTTTGGAAACAAATTTTAATAATAATGTTTTTATTCCAAAAGTAATTAGTTGGGATGAGGTAATCCTCCCAGGAAATTGGGAAATTGAAGATGTAACACCTCAAGTAAATGAAATCATTGATGATCTTTAAAGTATAGTCAAATTACCAAATGGTAATGTTGAAATAAATTTTAGGAATTTTTTTGAAAAGGCTAGAAAGAGTTTTACTGGATATGTTGAGTACAAGAAAAAATCTTAGGCTTGAAGAGGTAAAGGATACTAATGAAAAAAATGGTGAAAAAGAATAAATGGAGCAAAAAACTTATAAAAATCTTGATATTGGTATAAGTGACCCTGCTTTTAAAAGACAAAATTCCACAGGAACTTATATGCCTTCTGAAGATGATTTTGCTCATTTTAATCCCAAAATTAGGACGATTAGAATTAATAATCCTAGAATTATTAAAGAAGATGAATTGGATGAATTCCAAATAGATAAGGTTTATTTGAGAAAAACCCTTAAAGAACTCCTTTAAGAGATTGGCTCTTTAAGAATTTTGATGAAAATTAAAAAGATAAAATGAGAACCATGTGGTATCAGTAGGTGAAAAAAGAATGAAGAAATATAAGATTCTTTGATTGGTTTTTTACTTATTTCAAAAATGGAAAGAGTCTTGAAAAAATGAAAGACCAAATTAGTGTTATTGGAAAAACCACAAGAAGTTGGAAAATCGCAGACGAAAAGGAAATCGAAAGGTCACATCCTCCATGGAAAGTTTTAGATATCTCAAAGGAAGATGCTGTGACAAGAAATTTTGCTAGTCCTGTTAAAGATAGTTCTACCATAAAGAATGCTGAAGAATTAAAAGTCGAGGATATAGGTCAGGGATTAGGTCACATAATTGAACAAAATAACTACACTAATCTTTGCCTTTTGACCTTAGATGAACAGACAGAAAAAATTGAAAAGACTATCAAGTTAAGTCATGCTCTTGCCACAAAAGATATTGTGTTTTAAATTTGTTCTCATAATCGCACGATGCATTAATAGTATAGCTTCAGGATTGCAAGGTCGAACCCACAGGGATCATGCAAAATATATGCAAAAATATATGCAATTGAAATATTATGGTATAAGACATTACAATATAATGGAAATAAATCTAAATAAATAAATCAAAACTCTAATCTTAGAAATATAACTTAATCTAGAAACTTTCTAAAAATTGAAAACAAATTCCAAAAATAGAAAATAAATTCTAAAAATAAAAAACCAATTCTAAAAACAGAAACAACATTTCAAAATATATAGTTTTCTAAAATAGAAAATTTCAAAAATAGCAGTATTTCAAAAAACACAACATTTCAAAATATATATTTGATTGTTTCCCGACTACGGTGCCAAAAACGTGTTGTGCCACAAAAGATAATGTGTTTTCAATTTGTCTTCGTAATCGCACGCAGCATTAATAGTATAGCTTCACGATTACGAGGTCGAACCCACATGGAACACGTAAAATATATGCAATTGAAATATTATGGTATAAGACATTATAAGATCATGGAAATAAATCTAAATAAAGAAATCAAAACTCTAATCTGAGAAATATAACTGTAACACCTCGGATTTTCAGACTATTATTTTATATGACAGTTATTCTTTTAAATGGTGGATTTTAGAATTGGACCTTATTTGGATCAAGAATTGGGCCATGACCCAATTAGGACCCAACCAATGTTGGAATTGGTTTTATTAAATACAAATGGGTTGAATTAATTTAGTGATGAATTATATCCAATTTTAAACAAAAGATTTTTATGGCTGAATTTTGAATGTGAAACCTATAGATTTTGCGCATGAGAGATATGTGGGATTTTAAATCCACAATGATATGCTAGATATTTAAAAGGGGATGAAATATCTATGAAATAAATAAAAGATTAAGCATGGCCGAAATTTGGATAATAATATCCATATTATGCGCATAGGATATTCTAAAAGGGAAGGTAGATTGTCTTAAATTAAATTAAAAGATTATTTGGATTATGATTAAGGTTATGCGCATAGTACTTACTAATAAGAGTTAAAGGGAAGGTTTTAAATTAAGAAGGAGAGGTTGGCCATGGCTAAATAAGACAAGGGAAAGTCGGCTATGGCTAATTAAAGAGGGAAAGTCGTCCATGGTTAAATAAGGAAGGTTTGACATATGTCCAGTGTTTTGGTTATAAATTTTCACTCTAATATCCGATTGCTTTTATTCTTTTTGCGTTGGAAATAAGACTTCAAGGGATACAACTTTTTAGTTTACCACTTTTTCTTATTCGGAAGTTAACAAGATCGAAACTGAGGTACAATATAGTATACGTGTAAAAAAAAAGGGGGAAACACAAGGGGCGCACTGCTAAGGGTTGTTTATCTTAAGAACATTCTAATATTGGATTAAGAGAGCTTAATAAAAGGAGAGACCCAAGGGGGTGCACGGTTTTACAACCCCATCTCTCCCTCAATCTCTCAAGGCTCATACACAGCAATACACAAGGAAAAGGGCAGCAACAAGAAGGAGTTCTTGTTTGGAGAAAAGCAAAGGGAAAAGAAAGAAAAATTGGAAGAGCAAGAAACCAAAGGGGAAAAGGTTAGTATCTTGTTTAATAATTTTATGTTTTGAAACAAAAAGAACCGTAGGGTTCGGCCATAGTGCATGGCCGAACCCCATGGAGAAAGACATGGTGATTTCATGATGAAACCATGGGGATTTATGATTTAGAATTACAAATTTCAATGATGAAAATCCATGGAAAAATATGATTAGTTCTTGAGTTTTAAGATTGAAAAACCATGGAGAGATTGGATTTACTTCATAGGGGTTATGTTCTTAAATTTTTGGAACATGGAAAGACATGGTGATTTCATGATGAAACCATGGGGATTTATGGTTTAGAATTACAAATTTCAATGATGAAAATCCATGGAAGAATTTGATAATTTTAAAGGGAGATTTGGATAGGGATATGGATAGGCCATGGCATGGCCGAACCATGATGTTTTTTTTTATGGTTAAGTATTGGATCTAAAATAATAAAATAAAGGGGTGAGGTTCGGCCATGGTGTATATGGCCGAACCCCACCAAACATTTTATGGATTGATGATCGGTTTTGATTGGATCTAAACCAATGGCCAAGATCATGAACCATAGGGTTCGGCCATGGTGTATGGCCGAACCCCATGGGTTAAGTTTGGAATGTTAGATGGAAATGGTTGCAAAATTGGAGAGCAATCCAAATATGGAAAGGTTCCAAATATGGTTAGTATTGCTAAAACTAGAAAACATTTAAGTATGGTAAGGATTGCTAAATTTAGAAAGCAATCTAAAAATGGAAGGAAGGTGGTTATTTTTGGAAACAATCTATTTTTAGAAAGTGTTTCCAATTATGGAAAGGAGGATTGAATATTAAGAAAGTTTCTATTCTTGGAAGTTGTTATTAAAATTAGAAAATATCTACTTATTGACCATGAAGATTATTTATGGAAACTATCCAAGAATGGAAAGTGGGGTTTGATTATGGAACTTGGATTAAATAAATGGATTGGATGCCATGAGTGAGGTTCGGCCATGGTGTATGGCCGAACCCCACTAAGGTTTAGTTTTTGAAAACCTATTTAATTATAGAATTAAATATATGGTTTAGGCTCATGTATAATTGAATCAAAGGAGATGGATGATATGAATTTAATGTCATAGTTGGAAATTATACACCATAGGGTTCGGCCATGGTGTATGGCCGAACTTCATGGTCCAAATTAAGGGATCAATGGTATCTTTAATTCATGGTTTAAGGGCTGATTTATGAATCAGATTATGAACCTATGTCATGAGTTAGGTTATGTGTAGTTTTAAAATAAAATAAAGGATACAATGTATGTTAGGAATTGATGGAGAAAAGAATGGCAAAAATGTAATTCACACCAAAATAGAGGACCATGGGTTCGGCCATGATGTATGGCCGAACCCCATGAGGTATATTTATGAAGTTAATTTGGTTAAAGATTCTTAAAGGGTCTAGTTATTGTGGATTTAAAGGAATGAGGAAACCAATGTCATTTTTGTAAATATGAGAGAATATTGGACATTGGGTTCGGCCATAGTGCATGGCCGAATCCCATGAATTATTTTATGGAAATAAGTGCTTTGGAAGTATGAATGATTATTTGAGATCTAAGCAAGAAAGAAGTCTATGATTAGGCTCAATGGCATTATTGTAATTATGGACAAAAATGGTAAGCCATGGGTTCGGCCATGGTGTATGGCCGAACCCCATGGGGTTTTGTCTATAGACTTAGAACCTTGTAATTAGGTGAGACTTGGTGTTGATTTATCATTATATTATAAGGTAACAGGATCTCGCAAGCGGTGCGCGATCGGTGATCGAATCTTGGACGGAAACGCAAGGACTTGTGAACTGTCTTTGGTAGGATTCCACCTCTTTGAAACCATGGGTTTATGTACATTGTTTTTATCTTGATTTAATGATTTTATATTGCAAAGGTTATGTTTTAAATGGTGATTTTATATGCTATGTTTATTTGATAAAATAGCATGTGTTTTAAATATGAGCTTTTAAATGCTATGATTTTATATAATTGCATAGCATGTGGTATTTGCATCTCATGCATGGCATGGGAGGGATGACAGGTAACCGGGGACCCACACTCCATCGGGGCTTCCGTAAAACACTCGTGGGGGGATACCTTGATGTGATTTCCATTAAGAGGATACTATGTATAATACCTTGATGATGAGAATCCCATCAAGAGGAATACTATGTATGAAGACCCTGGTGATGAGCATTCCATCAGGGGATACCTTGATGATGAGAATCCCATCAAGAGGATACTATATAGCCGGAGATCCACCACTCCGTCGGGGCGACCGTAAAACAATCGTGGGGGATACCTTGATGTGACTGCCATCAAATAGATTCCTGAGATCCACCACTTCGTCGGGGCGTCCGTAAAATAATCGTGGGGGATACCTTGATGAGGAGCTTTCCATCAAGAGGATATTTTATGATGGGTGGGACTCATTGCATATGATAGTATGGCATGGCATTGAATTGGCATGATTATGATCTTTAATTATCATGCAAGTTTTTTGTTTTTATCGGTATGATTGGATCTCTATTATCATACACTGTTTTGGATACAATGTTTTATAAGTATGGTATGATTTATTATATTGGATTTGATATATTTATTATATCTGGATTTTTTGTACTAACCCATGTGTTAACCTTAATTGGAATACCTACTGGGCGAGTTATACTAACGCCTTACTTCCACCCTTTAGTGGATGATGCAGGAAACGATGAAAACGGTGAACGCGGAAAGGGACAAGCATAGGAGCTTGGAACGCTTTTAGTTTTATATTTTGTTTAAGATACTTAGAGATTTGTATTTAGAGTATCCAGATTTCGGAATGTAATAACTTAGATGAATTTGCTATGGTTGGATGTTTTATTTGGATAATGATGATTGTGATTTTATTGACTAAGTACTTTGCTATCAATGGAATGGAACTAGGTTCTATTATGATTCTGCAAGTTGTGATTTTATTCCGCATGTTGATATTGCCATGTGTGAACCATTTTAGTAGACTGAGTCCATGCACACATAGGGTTGGCCAGTTAAGGGTCGGACTTTAGAAGTTCAGACTTAGCTCGCGTCGTGACGTTCCGCACTTTATCACTCTACTCTATTATAAAAAAAAAAAATAGATTCTGAATTTACAGGAAGAAACGAGTGAAAAAAGGGCGGGGTGTTACAATAACTTAATCTAAAAACTTTTGAAAAATAGAAAACAAATTCTAAAAATATAAACAACATCTAAAATTAGATTTCTCAAAATTAATAAAAAGTTGAAGCTGAAGCCCAAGATTAATTCATTCGAATTCAATTTTTTTCAATGATCTTAATTGATTTTTTTTTTTTTAAATTAGACACCACATTTCGAATCCTTCCAAGTTTAGATAAATTTCTAAAATTAGAAACCTTTTAGGATTAGAAATTATCCAAAATTAGACACTTCCAAAATAAGACAACTTTCTAATAATAGAATTGTTCTCAAATTAGATATATGTAAATCTATCCATTGACAGAAGTTTTAAAACTTTCCAAATTTAGTTCGTTTTTGAAAAATAAAATATTGTAAAATAAAGTATATTTCCAAGATTAAAAAGATCCTAAAAGAAGAAAGTGGCCGAGAAAATAGATATTTATAAACTCCACAAGTTTCTAAATTTAATAAGTCTTCCAACTCTAGATAAATTGCAAAAATTTTACAATTTAAAAACAAAAAACTTCTGACCTTAGGTAGCCTTATAAAATTAGATCTTCTAAAAAATAGAAACTGTGAAATTTTATAGTTTTCTAAAATAGAAATTTTCAAAAAAAGTAGTATTTCAAAAAACACAACATTTCAAAATATATATTTGATTGTTTCCCTATAACGGCGCCAAAAACTTCTTGTGTCACAAAAGATATTGTGTTTTAAATTTGTACTCGTAATCGCACGAAGCATTAATAGTATAGCTTCAGCATTGCGAGGTCAAACCCACAGTGAACATGCATAATATATGCAAAAATATATGCAATTGAAATATTATGGTATAAGACATTATTTGATCATGGAAATAAATCTAAATAATGAAAATCAAAACTTTAAGCTTAGAAATATAATTAAATCTAGAAACCTTCTAAAAATAGTAAACTAATTCTAAAAATAGAAAACCATTTATAAAAATAGAAACAACATCTAAAATTAGATTCCATCAAATTAATGAAAAGTTGAAGTTGAAGCCCAAGACTAATCCATTCGAATTCAATTTTTTTGTATGATCTTAATTGATGTTTTTATTTATTTAGAATTAGACACCATATTTAGAATCCTTCCAAGTTTAGATAAATTTCTAAAATTAGAAACCTTCTAAGATTAGAATTATCCAAAATTAGACAACTTTCTAAAAATATAATTTTTCTAAAATTAGATAATTGTAAATCTTTCCATTGACAGAAGTTTTAAAACTTTCCAAATTTTGTTCGCTTTTGAAACATAGAATATTTCGAAATAAAGTATTTTTCCAAGATTAAAAAGATCCTAAAAGAAAAAAGTGGCTGAGAAAATACATATTTCTAAACTCAACAAGTTTCTAAATTTATTAAGTCTTCCAAATCTAGATAAATTTCAAAATTCCTACTATTCAAAAAGAAAAAACTTCTAAACTTAGAATTTGTTTTCTATTTTTATAATGTGTTTTCTATTTTTAGAAAGTTTCTAGATTAAGTTATATTTCTAAGATTAGAGTTTTGATTTCTTTATTTAGATTGATTTCTAAAATTAGATCTTTTAAAAATAAAAACTGCAAATTTTATATAGTTTTCTAAAATAGAACTTTCAAAAATAACTGTATTTTAAAAATCACAACATTTCAAAAAATATATTTGATTGTTTCTCGAGAATGACGCTAAAAACTTGTTGTGCCAGAAAAGATATTGTGTTTTAAATTTGTACTTGTAATGGCACGAAGCATTACTAGTACAACTTCAGGATTGAGAGGTCGACGTCACAGGGAACATGCAAAATATATGCAATTGAAATATTATGTTATAAGACATTATAAGATCATGGAAATAAATCTAAATAAAGAAATCAAATGTAACGCCCCGCCCCTTTTCACTCTTTGCTTCCGTAAATCAGAGTCTATTTTTTTTTTTAGAAATAGAAGAATGAACAAGAGAGGGACATCACGACGCGAGCTAAGTCTGAACTTCTAAAGTCCGACCCTTAACTGGCCAACCCTATGTGTGTATGGACTAAGTCCATGAAAATGGTTCACACATAACAATATCAACATGTGAAATTAAAATCAAAACATGCGGAGTATAATAGAACCTAGTTCTATTTCATTTCAGTTAGCAAAGTACGTCAAGTCTTTAATCATAATTAACATAACACAATTATCCAAATAAACATCCAACCATCTAAATTATTACATGTCCGAAGTCTAGTTACTCAAATACTGTAATACCCCGGATTTTCAATTATTATCTTGTATGAAAATTATCCATTTAATTTGTGATTATTGGTTATGGATTTCTAATTGGGCAAAGAGTTGGATCATTGGCCCAATTAGAACCCAACGATTTTGGAAAGGGTTCCAATAAAAATTTAAATGGGTTGAATTATCTTAGTAATGTATCATGTCCAAGAATTAATTAAAAGATTAGGACATGGCCGAACATTGGATTTGAATATCCAAGGAGATGTTTAAAAATCAAATGAGGATTTCTTTAGCCGTGTATGACATACCAAAGTGGGAAGGTCGCCCATTTCCATTTAAGATAAAAACAAGGGGCGCATAATACTTACTAAAAATTAAATAACAAGGGGCGCATGTTATTTTATAACTAAAGATAACACAAGGGGCGCACGGCCTAAGGGGGGGAGTAGCTATCTTAAGCACTTCCTAAATATGGACCAAGGAAAGATTATAAAAGGGGAGACATAGAGGGGTTTACGGTTTCTACACCTTCATAGCCGAACTCTCTCTATCTCTCTCTCAATCTCTCATTCTCGCCAAAGAGCAAGAAGAAGAAGAAGGCAGCCAGCAAAAGGTGTTTTTGGTTGAAAGAAATTAAGAAGAAAGGAGAAGGATTGGAAGAGCAAGGAATCGGAAAAAGGTTAGTATCTTATTTGAGTAATTTATTTTGAAATAAAAGAACCATAGGGTTCGGCCAAGGTGTATGGCCGAACCCCATGGAAGAAGATTGGAGATGGGTTTAATGATTTGAATGGAAAGTAATGATTTATTTTTGTTGGGTTATGAATATTGAAAACCATGGAGGAATATTGATTGATTAATGGAAAGACATGGTTCACTTTGTTGAATCGAAACCATGGAAAGTCATGGTCTAATTATGGGTTTATGTTCTTAGATTTTAGATCATAGAAACCTTTGATGGTTAAGTGGTTTGGATTTAAAAGGAGGAAAAGAATGGAACCATAGGGTTCGGCTATGGGTATGACCGAACCCCATGGAAGGGATATTGATAAAATTAATGGAGTTAAATTAATGGTCAAGATCATGAACCATAGGGTTCGGCCATGGTGTATGGCCGAACACCATGGGGTTGATTTGGAATGGTAGATGGATTTTTGGTAGCTAATTATGGAAACCTTCCAATTATGGAAAGGGGAGTTTATTTATGGAAACCTTCTAATAATGGAAGGTGGAGTTTAATTATGGAAACCTTCCAATTATGGAAATGTGGAGTTTAATTAGAAAGCTTCCAATTATGGAAGGAGTTTGCTAAAATGGGAAAGTTTTCTATTATTGGAAGGTTAAGAATAAATTAGAAAGTTTTAATTAGGAACTTTTTAATTATGGAATTTTAAATTGGTAAGTTTTAATTATGAAAGGTTATTGTATAAATATGGACTTTCTAAATAAGGATTTTGGAAACCATAGGGTTCGGCCATGGTTATGGCCGAACTCCATGGAGTTGGATTGGTATTTTAATGTAAGTAAAATTATTAAAATATAAGGATGGTTATTAATTTAGAAAGGATCTGTAACGCCCCGCCCTTTTCACACTTCCGAAAATCAGAGTTCTTTTGGAAGAAACATAGAGTGAACAGGAGCGGGAGGCGTCATGACGCGAGTTAAGTTCAGACTACTCAAGTCTGAACCTTAACTGGCCACCCATGTGTACATGGACCAGACCATGATAATAAATCACACATGGAACTAACAACAGCATGCGGAATAAACTAGACTAACTGCGGAAATAATATGAAAAGATAGCAAGTAACAGTCTCAAATGATAATTAAGATAAACAACCATCCATAGTTAATAGTCTAATCAAACCTTAGCAAATTATTAACTTATTACATGTCCATCAAAATATAATTCAAATGACAGTAATAAAGAAATCCTGATCATCATTCAAGCACTTAGACTTGGTTCCCCTCCCGGTCATCGACTTTTTCTTTCCCTTTCCTTGATCCTGCATTATCCTCTAAGGATAGAATTAGGGCGTTAGATCAACGCGCCCAGTAGGTTCCCGATTAGGGCTACCACATGGTTAGCATATAAAACATGCATATATATCATAGTATATGATAATAAAAAACATATAAAACCATGCTATGTATGTATGCAATTGTAATGAGCCCCACCCCATCACACATACATAGTCATCACTTGACGGGACTCTCACTGTCAAGGTAAATCACAATACTCTTCCATCTGGGTCTCACATGATAAGGTGATCCAGAGTAATCCTCGTTACCTGTGGAAAGACCCTTCATCATTGAGTTGATTCATATCACATATTAGTCATCCTGGCGGGACTCTCATCGCCTAAGGAGACCAATGTGACTATGATCATCATGTTACCCCTCCTGGCAGGACTCTCATCGCCTAAGGAGGAAGGTAACTCATAATTGCCACACTGTATATCCTCAGTCATCATCCCATGTCCATGCATGAGATGTCAATGTACATGTATGTCATTTGTAAATACATATCTCAATATTCAAAACCATACTTGAAATAAACAAGAGTCTCATAAAAACTAGGATAAAACTGTGGTTACAAGTAGGTAGGAAACCTACTGAAGATTCACTTCAGTACTTGATCTTTCTTTAGCGTCACCCGGTCACGACTCGTACGTCGTTCAACTTCCGATACCTTGACCATATGACAATCAATAAATTATACTATCATTTACTTGTTCATTCACATCTAAGACCCAACCACATCATGTGGGGTTCGGCCATGCCCATGGTCGAACATCACCAACTTAGGATTTAACTTCCTTTTTCATTTAATCAACTCTTAATTACTTAACCCATTCCATCAAATAATTGTTGAGGGGGTTCGGCCATACTACATGGCCGAACCACATCCTATGGGTTTTTATCCCACTTTCCTTCATCAACCATGATTTGTTATTTGCTTACACTAAGTTCACTAAATTCCATAACTTAGAAACTTTTCAACCATATAAAATGGTCCATGGGGTTCGGCCATACATATGGCCGAACCCAATGGTTCCCTTGGTTCCATAACTCCAACATTCATACATAATTTTTGGTTATGATTGCTACATGGTTCAGCCATCCAATAACCCACCAAAACAGTAAGCATTAAATCACATAAGAAACCCATAAACTTAGTCCATTTATCCAAAAACAGCCCCATGGGGTTCGGCCATGCACATGGCCGAACCCAATGGTTCTCTTGATTTATTTTGTCCATCATCTACCCATGATTTGAAACAATAACTTAACCCTAACATTGATATGGTTCAGCCCTATACCAGCCAGCCAAAAATAGTAACCATATCCTCATTTAATTCCCATAAAACATCATACTGTTACATGGTTTTTATCACACAAAATCATCTAATATTTTCATGGGGTTCGGCCATCCAATGTGGCCGAACCCTATGTCCATGTTTTTGTCCTCTTTAGCATGTTTTAAGTGTCACTTACACATATAAAAATCAGTACAATGTTACCACGTTTTTACCTTTCAAAACCATCCGAATAAGTTCATCAACTTATCCAAATGACCATAATACTTCATGGGATTCGGCCATCCAAGATGGCCGATCCCAATGGTCCATTTCATCAATTTTAATCCACTGTTTAGACCCATGCTAATTTCAGTCCTTATGTCATTCAAGTCCATGTTTTTAACCCTCTTTAAAACATGCATTTGAATCTTAAAGAAACATCAAAACAGTCTACAAAAACTTCATGGTTTCCATGTTTCAAAAATATCAAAACCACGAATCATTTACATGGGGTTCGGCCCTCCATGGTGGCCGAACCCAATGGTCATTTTTACCATTTTAAAACCTCTATTATTCAAGGTTAAAACCTTGGTGCAATCAGCCATAACCATGGCCCAATACACACCCTTTTCTTACAACTTATTTGGCTTGAACACTTAAGAAATCTTACCAAATTTCCTTTGCCTAGGATCCTTTCCTTCTCCCTTTTATTTCTTCATTCTTTCCTTAATTCTTTGCTGGTTTATGCTTGATTTACTAGTGCCAAAACCTCTGCTGTTCAGCCAAGAAAAACGAACTTGAAGAGAGGGAGAGAGATGGGAATTTCTTGGATTTGCAATGACAAAATCGGCCAAGAATGGTAACATTCTCCTTTTGTAGTTTCAGCCCCATCTCCCATTCATTTCCCTCATTTAATCTTGCCAAAACCGATGGGGCATTGGGTGTCAACCAAGACACCCCTTCACCAAACGGTGCAACCTTTCATGTTTAAACACATGCATCTCATGGGATGAGATAATGCCGCCCCAAGCTTGGTGTCCTTTGGCTTTGCCAAAGCACCACTTCACTCTCAACGGCTGGGATTGATTCTGATCAAGTATTGTGTGAGATTACAACTCATTTCCACCTCCTCTTGACTCACTTAACTCATGATATTTTTATTCTAAACCAACTCATCCAACTCATCACATTTAATTCACAAAGTTTGAGTCAACTCTTTTCTTAAATCAAACTCATTCCAAATCAGTCCAACTCAAGCTGAACTAACTCATTCTTGAGTTCAATTGAGGGCCCACATGGTCAACCATGGTCAGCCTAGTCAACCCGACCCATTGGGTCCCTAATCAGCGTTTTGACCCGTTTTGACAATATGACCCATTCATGGGCTGATTTTGCCATTTCTAATTGGTTTTCACTTGTGTTTCAAGCCTACCCATTTTTAATATACTTGATTTTCAATTAGTTCAGCTTGACCCCATTTAATTTGAGCTTACACAATGGTCAAATCATCCATTATGACCCATTGGGTCCAATTGGGCCCTTTGACCCATTTAGCCATTTTTGACCCAATTGATGTTCATTACCCATCCAATCAAACTTGACATTTATAATGTGCTCATATGATCTTAATTTGAGCAATGGGCCCCACCATTTCCTTATTTGGCATCACAAAATAATTAATTTAACAAACCAGGGGCATTTTCATAATTATCCACTTCATTGAGAAATTGGGGTGTTACAGGATCTAAGATGGAGATTAAATTAGTAACTTACTAATTATGGAACTTAGATTAAATGGAAGGTGATTCTAAATTTGGAAACCTTCTATTTATGGAAGGTAAACCATGGATGGCAAAGTTGTAATTTCACGCCAAAATGGAGGATCATGGGTTCGGCCATGGTGTATGGCCGAACCCCATGAGTTTTATTTTATGGACATGATTGGTTAATGAATTAATTATGGGACTATGTGTTTGGATTAAAAGAAATATGCATGGATTATTTGGAACCTAAGTAAGGAAAAAAGGGCTATGGTTATGAACAATGGCATAATTGTAATTAACTAAAGATTAGACCATGGGTTCGGCCAAGGTGTATGGCCGAATCCCATGGGGTTTTGTTTATGGACTTAGAACCTTCTAAATCAAGTGAGACATTATATTATAAGGTAATGGGATCTCGCAAGCGGTGCACGATCGGTGATCGATTCTTGGACGGAAGCGCAAGGACTCGTGAACGGTCTTTGGTAGGATTCCACCTCTTTGAAAACCATGGATTTATGTACATTTGTTTTATCTTATGTTTGATGAAAATATGTTTCAAAGGATGTGCTTTATTATTGATTTTCAAAAGCTATGTTTAATTGTATAAATAGCAGGTATTGATTATGTTTCAAAAGATGGTTTTAAATGTTATGTTTATGTTATAAAATAGCATCTATTCCATTGGCATCTCATGCATGGCATGGGGTGGAGGATTTGTAACCGGAGGGGTCACACTCCGTCTGGGCGTCTGAAAAACCTATGTGCGGTACCTTGATGTGATTTCCATCAAGAAGATTCCAGAGGGTCCACGCTCCGTCGGGGCATCCGAAAGACCTATGTGGTGGGTACTTTTATGTACATGTGATGGGTGGGACTCATTGCATTTGTCATCATTGCATGGCATGATTTTACGTGGTTTTGGATATTATGTTATAATATATGTTGTTGTACTAACCATGTGTTAGCCGTAAATGGAATACCTACTGGGCACGTTGTTCTAACGCCCTATTTCTACCCTAGTTGATGACACATGTAATCAGGGGAACGTGGAACGCAAGATGGGTCAGGCATAGGAGCTTGGAAGACTTATTTTATATGTTTTGAATAAAGTTACTCAGGAACTTGTATTTGAGTATCTAGATTACGGAATGTAATAAATTAAATGGTTGGATGATTTATTGATAATCATAATGTGGACTTGACGTACTTTGCTATCTGAATGGAATAGAACTTGGTTTTATTATGATTCCGCAAATTGATGTTATGATTCCGCAAGTTATGATTTTATTCTACAAGTTGATATTGCTATGTGTGAACCATTTTAGTGGACTTGGTCCATGCACACATAGGGTTGGCCAGTTAAGAGTCGGACTTTGGAAGTTCAGACTTAGCTCGCGTCGTGACGTCCCGTGCTCTATCACTCTACTCTGTTATAAAAAAAAAAAAATAGACTCTAAATTTACGGAAGAAGCAAGTGAAAAAAGGGCGGGGCGTTACAAATACAAGTCCATAAGTAACTTAATCAAAATATAAACTAAATCATCCAAGCTCCTATGCCTGGCCCGTTTCGCGTTCATCGTTCTCCTTGTTTCCTATATCATCTACTAGGGTAGAAGTAGGGCGTTACAAAAAGGCGCCCAGTAGGTATTCCAATTAGGGTTAACACATGGTTAGTACAAAACATATATAATAATATCATAATGTCAACAATCATATAAACCATGCCATGTCATGATGTCAAATGCAATGAGTCTCACCCATCACAAGTACATATAAGTACCCCCACATAGGTCTTTCGGACGCCCCGACGGAGTGTGGACCCTCCGGTTTCTTCCTGATGGAAAAACACATCAAGGTATCCCACATAGGTTTTTCGGACGCCCCGACGGAGTGTGGCCCCTCCGGTTACATATCCTTCACCCCAGCCATGCATGAGATGCCAATGAAACACATGCTATTTTATCATATAAACAATACATAAAAACTCAACAGTTTGAAACACATCTTTTTCATCATAAATTCATCAAAAATAAGATAAGAAACATTGTACATAAATCCATGGTTTCAAAGAGGTGGAATCCTACCAAAGACCACTAACGCGTGCTTGCTCTTTCGTCCGGTAACCGCTCACGATCGTACACACCTTGTGAGGTCCCATTACCTTATAATATATCAATCAATTAAAACATGTCCCGTTTGATTTACAATAATGTCCAAGTCCATAAAACAATCCCCATGGGGTTCGGCCGTACACCATGGCCGAACCCATGGTCTATCATTTTCACACTTATTTACCATATTGCCATTGGTCTAATCTTTAGTTAATATTCCATTCATTTTAATCTGTCATTCATAGACCCACCAAATAATTCCCATGGGGTTCGGCCATACACCATGGCCGAACCCATGGTCTATTAATTCACTTAATTACAATATTACCGTTATACCTATCCATAACCAAAACATTCCAAAAATGATCCATACATAGTTCTTTAATCCAAATACATGATCCATTAAATAGTTCATGGGGCCGAACCCTATGTCCATCATTTTCACCTATTTACAACTTTGCCATTGATTCCATCAACTTATGTTTCAGTTCCAAAACATAGGTCCATTCATTTATTTACTACTCCAAGTCCAAGAGTGATCCATGCATAAAACTCATCATAAAACCCCCAAGTTTACCAAATATTTCTTCATGGGGTTCGGCCATACACCATGGCCGAACCCATGGTCCATTAATTCTACATAATTACCATATTGCCATCCAAGGCTATAATTCCATTATTCTCACCCTTCATCCCTTGGTTTGGTGAACCATTCATTAAAAACATACATAGGCAATATTAGATTCATAATTGAACCATAGAATTGATTTATGGGGTTCGGCCAAACACCATGGCCGAACCCTATGATGTATAACTTTCCAATTATAGCAATTCCATTCTTGAATCCATAATTCAAGGTTCTTTCCATAATTAGAAACTTTCTAATTTAATAACCATCCTCCATTTAATCAATTAAAATCCATTAACAATACCAATACACCTCCATGGGGTTCGGCCATTCACCATGGCCGAACCCTATGGTTCATAATCTTATTTCTAAAAATTATTAATCATTGATCTTCCATTTAATCATAAACCTATAAATTAAACCATGTCTTTCCATGGTTTCCAACCCATAAAAATAACCAATGTTCCTCCATGGGGTTCGGCCATACATATGGCCGAACCCTATGGTTCCATATTCCCTCTTTTAAGTCCAATTAAAACACCCTAACCGTCCAAGGTTTCCATCCTTCTCAAAATTATTAAAAACCAATATTCTTTCTTGGGGTTCGGCCACAGTGCATGGCCGAACCCTATGGTTCATGCTTCCATTAATTTACCATAATGATTCCCTATTTTTCTTCCATGGGGTTCGGCCATACACCATGGCCGAACCCTATGGTTCTTTTCTTTAAACAAAAACATCAAAATACTAACTGGTTCCACTTCTCCTCCGATTTTCCTTCGCTTGTTCTTGCTCTTCCAATCCTTTTCTTCCTTAGCCTCTTTCCACTTCTTCTTGATCTTTCCCACTTGCTGGTTGCCTTCTCTTCCTTTGTGTATGCCGTGAATTCGGCTATAAGTGTGTTTGTATTGCCGTGCGCCCCTTCCCTCTTTCTTTAATAAAACCAATTATCTTATCTTAGAAGGTACCAAGACCCTTTAAATTAGCCATTGCCGTGTGCTCCTTTGTCTCTCTAAGATAGCAATTGCCGTGTGCTCCTTTGTCTCTCTAAGATAGCCATTGCCGTGTGCTCCTTTGTAGCTTGATTAGAAGGTGCCATGCACCCCTTTGTGTCTTAAATTAGAAGGTGCCATGCACCCCTCTTTAGATATTCTAACACATCTTCAAGGATATGCATATCTTTTATTTAATTTTAGACATAATGCATTACTAATTTATTTAAGCCCCATTTAATTTTATTGAAACAATTTCCATAATCCGTTGGGTCTTAATTGGGCAATGACCCAACACTTTACCCATATAAGATCCATATCTAATAATTCACAAATTAAATGGCAAATTCCGTAAATATTTATAACTTGAAAATCCGGAGTGTTACATCAAAACTCTAATCTTAGAAATATAACTTAATTTAGAAACTTTCTAAAAATAGACAACACATTATAAAAATAGAAAACCAATTCTAAAATTAGAAAAAACATCTAAAATAAGATTCCACCAAATTAATGAAAAGTTGAAGTTGAATGCCAAGATTAATTCATTCGAATTCAATTAATTTCAATGATCTTATTTGATTTATATATTTATTTAGAAGTAGACACCATACTTAGAATCCTTCCAACTTTAGATAAATTTCTAAAATTATAAAGCTTCTAACATTAGAAATTATCCACAATTATACACCTCCAAAATTAGACAACTTTCTAAAAATAATTTTTTCTGAAATTAGATAATTGTAAATCTTTTCATTGACAAAGGTTTCAAAACTTTCCAAATTTAGTTCGTTATTGAAAAATAGAATATTCTAAAATAAAGTACCTTTCCATGATTGAAAAGATCCTAAAAAAAGAAAATGGCTGAGAAAATAAATATTTCTAAACTCAACCAATTTCTAAATTTACTAAGTCTTCCAAATCTAGATAAATTCCAAAATTTCTACTATTTAAAAAGAAGAAACTTCTAAAGTTAGGTAACGTTCTAAAATTAGAATTTCTAAAAATAGAAACTGTGAATTTTAAATAGTTTCCTAAAATATAAATTTTCAAAATTAATAGTATTTCTAAAAACACAACATTTAAATTTTGTACTCGTGATCGCATGAATCATTAATAGTACAACTTTAGGATTGCGAGGTCGAACCCACAGGGAACATGCAAAATATATGCAATTGAAATGTTATGGTATATGACATTACAAGATCATGGAAATAAATCTAAATAAATAAATCAAAACTCTAATCTTATAAATATAACGTAATCTAGAAACTTTCTAAAAATATTAAACAAATTCTAAAAATAGAAACAACATCTAAAACTATATTCCACCAAATTAATGAAAAGTTAAAGCCCAAAATTAATCCATTAAAATTCAATTTAAAACTACAAAATTACGATGCAAATAAAATATTACCAAACTAGTTCAAAAATTTCTTAAAATTTAAAATTATAGAGAAAAAAATTAATGATAAGACCAAAATAACATATTTTAAATGGAATTGGTTTAGATAATTAAGAAAGCACTATTTTCCATATTTTGAAAATAAAATAAAGGCCTAGAACACGCATTCAAATCTTTCATCCAATAAAATCCTACATATAAAAACCATGAATTCAATAATGAAGAATTTCTCATATTAAATCATAGATTAAACAAACTTTAAAAAAATTCTCCAAATCTAAATACTTCAATGCACTCTTGAAAACTGTAACACCCCACCCTTTTTCACTTGCTTCTTCCCGTAAATTCAGATTCTATTTTTTATTATTATTTTTTTTAACAGAGTAGATTGATAGAGCGGGGGACGTCACGACGCGAGCTAAGTCCGAACTTCCAAAGTCCGACCCTTAACTAGCCAACCCTATGTGTGCATGGACTAAATCCAAGAAAATGGTTCACACATAGCAATACCAACATGCGAAAACATAACATCAAAATTGCGGAATCATAATAGAACCAAGTTCTATTCCATTTAGATAACAAAGTACGTCAAGTCCTTAATCATCATTCAGATATCATAATTATCAAAATAAACATCCGACCATCTAAGTTATTACATTCTGAAATCTAGTTACTCAAATACAAGTCCATGAGTAACTTTTATTAAAAATAATAAACTAAATCATCCAAGCTCCTATGCCTGGCCCGTCTTGCGTTCCTCGTTCCCCTGATTACCTGTGTCATCCACTAGGGTAGAAGTAGGGCGTTAGAACAACGCGCCTATTAGGTATTCCAATTACGGCTAACACATGGTTAGTACAAAACATATATTATAACATAATATATAAAACCATGTAATGTAACGCCCAGCCCTTTTTCACTCGCTTCTTCCCGTAAATTCAGAGTCTATTTTTTTTTTTGTAACAGAGTCGAGTGATAGAGCGCGGGACGTCACGACGCGAGCTAAGTCCGAACTTCCAAAGTCCGACCCTTAACTGGCCAACCCTATGTGTGCATGGACTCGGTCCACTAAAATGGTTCACACATAGCAATATCAACATGCGGAATAAAAATCACAACTTGCGGAATCATAACATCAATTTGCGGAATCATAATAGAACCTAGTTCCATTCTATTGATAACAAAGTACTTAGTCAATAAAATTCACAATCATCATTATCCAATTAAAACATCCAACCATAACATTTCATCTAAGTTATTACATTCTAAAAATCTAGATACTCTCAATATAAATCCCGAAGTATCTTAAACACAATACAAAAACTAAAAGCGTTCCAAGCTCCTATGCTTGTCCCTTTCTGCGTTTAGCGTTTTCCTCGTTTCCTGCATCATCCACTAAAGGGTAGAAGTAGGGCGTTAGTACAACGCGCCCAGTAGGTATTCCAATTAGGGTTAACACATGGTTAGTACAAAACATATCATATAACTTAGTGATATCAAAACTATATAAATCCATGCCATGCAATGATGACAATTATGCAATGAGTCCCACCCATCACCTGTTCATAAATGTGCCTACCACATAGGTCTCTCGGTCGCCCCGACGGAGTGTGGACCCTCCGAAAATCTTCTTGATGGAAATCACATCACGGTGTTGCATATAAGTTTTTCGGACGCCTCGATGGAGTGTGACCCCTCCGGTTATAAATCCTTCACCCCATGCCATGCATGAGATGCCAATGAAACGCATACTATTTTGTAACATAAACATAGCATTGAAAAATCATCATTTGAAAAACATATCCAATACATGCTCTTTATACAATTAAAACCTAGCATGTAAAATCACCTTTGGAACATAATCAATCCATGCTATTTAAATCAAGGTAAACATAGCATTTGAAATTCAATAACGAATCAAATCCTTTGAAACACATTTTCATCAAAACATAAGATAAAAACAAGTACATAATCCATGGTTTCAAAGAGGTGGAATCCTACCTAAGACCGCTCACGAGTCCTTGCGTTTTCGTCCAAGAGTCGATCGCCGATTGCGCACCGCTTGCGAGATCCCGTTACCTTATATATAATAATAAATCAAAACCAAGTCTCACTTGATTCACAATATTTTAAGTCCATACACCATTCCTCATTTTTACCCTTTATTTACCAAATTGCCATTGGTCTTGTCACCTAAGATTTGGGTCCCAAAACATTGGTCCATTAATTCATATAATTAATAAAATGCCATTCATGGCTAAACTTCTAATTTTAGCAACTATTTACAATCTTGCCACTCCGTAGAATTTATTCATTTAATTACTTATTTATGCCATTATATCTATCTTTCCATTCCTTTCACTCTTCATCCCTTGGTTTGGTAAACCATTTATTTAATTCATACATAGACCCAAACATGGCCCATTTACAAGTTCATAACCGTAACATAAAAATCCCAAGTCCACCAAATAATTCCCATATATTGATTCATAAAACAAACATGACCTAAAACCCCAAGTCCATTAAATACTTCATGGGGTTCGGCCATACACCATGGCCGAACCCTATGTCCAATATTTCCTCATAATTTCAAAATTGCCACTATACTTACCCATTGTCATTTTACCTCCCTTATTTCCATAAGACTTAAGTTCCATAATAATGGATAAAATAATTCATAATATAATCCTTTAATCCTTGACACCTGAACCCAAAAATTGGTTCATAACTCGATTCATCAATCAGCCCTAAACATGAATTAAAACGCCATTTGATCCCTTAATTTGGACCATGGGATTCGGCCATACACCTTGGCCGAATCCTATGGTGTATAGTTTCCAAATTAAACTCCACCTTTCCATAATTGGAAGGTTTCCCAATTTAGATTTTACCTTCCAAAAATAGAACTTCCCCTTGTTAATCTCCCCTTCTATTATTAGAAGATTTCTATATTTAAACTTACTAAAATTATCAACCTCCTTCCATAAATGGAAGGTTTCCATAAATAGCCTACTCCTTTCCATAATTGGAGTGCTTTCCAATTTAGCAACTCCTTCCATATTTAGAAGCCTTCCTTATTAAGCAGACACCTTCCATAATTGTATGCTTTCCAATTTTAGCAACCAATTCTAAAATTAGATAATTTCTTATTTTATTCTCCATTCCAAATCCATCTACCATAAACAATCCCTTCTTTCTATTCTTAGATCTTTCTAAATTAGAACTCCACCTTCCAAAAATAATTAACAAACATTCAAAATAGCATAACCACTCCTTGGGGTTCGGCCATACACCATGGCCGAACCCTATGGTTCTTATGGTTCTCTTTTAAATGAATTCAAACAACATAGCCCTCCATAGTTTTCATGCATCTAAGAAAGCATCAACACAAATCTATTTAAAATAAAACATTATTCTTTCCATGGAATTCATCCTTCAAAATCCCTTTTAAAATCCCTAAACATAGATCCATAATCTTCATGTTTGAAACCAATTTACATTATTGCCATTTATACCAATCTCTAAGTTAACTTGGTCCATGGGGTTCGGCCATACACTTTGGCCGAACCCTATGGTGCATAACTTTCCATATTTGGAAACACCTTCCAAAATTAGATGGCTGTACCATATTTAACAACTTCTTCCATAAATGGAAGGTTTCCATATATAGATTCTAACTTTCCATAAATGGAAACTTTCTAAGATTAGAACTCCTTTCCAAAATTAGTATGCTTCCTAATTTATGAATAATCCTCATCCATGGGGTTCGGCCATGCACTATGGCCGAACCCTATGGTTCCAATATCTCCTCTTTTAAATCCAATTAAACACACCTATCCGTCTAAGGTTTTCCATCATTTAAATCCATACATTAAATCAATATCCTTTCACGGTTTTGAACCCATAAATATAGCCGAAGACCTTCCATTAAGCATCTCCAAAATCCTTTCTTTAATCCATCACCAAGTAAATCCCAAAACCGATCGTACATTGGCTTACAGAAATCATACATTAAACCTATCTTCTTACATGGGGTTCGGCCATGCATTGTGGCCGAACCCTATGGTTCATGCTTCCTTGGTTTTCCATTATTAGTAACCCTATAAAATAAACCATATCTAACCCATGTATTTCCATTAAAAAAATAAGCATATCTTTTAAACAAAATATAAATCAAACAACTAACCGGTTCCCGCGACTCCTTCGGTTATTTCTTCCGATCCTTTTCTTTGCTCTTAATCTTTTCTTCTTGCTGGTCGGACAACCCTTGCTGGTTTCTTCTTCTTCCAATTTTCTTTTCTTTTCCCCTTGCTTTTCTCCAAACAAGAACTCCTTCTTGTTGCTGCCCTTTCTTCTCTTACTTTTGGCGTGAAAGAGAATGATGAATTGAGAGAGGGAGAGAGAAGAATAAAACTTGATAATGGGGTTGTAAAAACCGTGCACACCCCCTCCTTCCCTCTCCTTTTATTAGTTCTCCTTAGTCCCACATTAGAAATTTCTTAAGATGAGCACCCCTTAGCCGTGCGCCCTTTGTGTTTCCCGTTTTGTTTTGCACGTATATGATATTATATCTTAGTTTCGACCTTGTTAACTTCCGAATCAGAAAAACTGGTAAACTACAAAGTTTTAGCCCTTGAAGTCTTATTTCCAACACAAAAAGAATCAAAGCCATCAAATATCGGAGTGAAAAGTTTTAACCAAAATACTGGACATATATCAAACCTTCCTTATTTAACCATGGCAGACTAACCTTGCCTTAGATGGCAATACCGTGTGGCCTTGCTTTGTTTAATGATTTACCGATCTCCCTTGCTCAATTTAAGACCTTCTTTTAATTATATCTCTATCTAATTAGATAATTTCTTTGGCTATTAATCCATGCGCATAATTATAGATATTAGTTTCCAAAATTCGGCCATGCTTAATCTCATTTGATTTTTGAATATTTTCTTAGGATATGCAAATCCAATTTGATTAAGAAAATCCCTCTCCAATTATTCTAGAATATCATTTGTGGATTTACAATCCCACATATTTTTCATGCGCCTAATCTAGGGATTTCACATTCAAAATTCGGCCATAAGATCCTTTATTCAAATTTGGATATGATTCACCACCAATTTAATCCTACCCATTTAAATTTTAATAAAACCAATTTCACAATCAATTGGGTCTTAATTGGTTCATGGCCCAATTCTTTATCCATATACAAATCCAATCTAAAATTCATAATTAAAATGGGTAACTTCATATAAAATAATTAACTGAAAATCCGAGGTGTTACAATACAACCCTCTTTTTAAAATTTTCGTCCCCAAAATCGAGTGAAGTAGGGTTTTAAACATTTACCTAAATAACTCAGGATGAGCTTTCCTCATTTCCGACTCAAGTTCCCATGTTGCTTCATCAACGTCGTGTCGATCCCATACTACTTTGACAAACTGGATCGCTCGGTTCCGTAACACCCTTTGTTCTGTGTCCATCACTCAGACAGGCTTCTCGACGTATGTCACGTCGCTCTGAACCTCTATGTCTTGTACGTTCAATACGTGAGAAGGATCAGGATTATACTTTCTCAACATAGATATATGGAACACATTGTGTAAAGATGCCAACTGTGATGGGAGTGCCAATTGATAAGCCACGTCCCCCATCCGTCTTAAGATAGAAAATGGTCCCACATACCTTGGTGATAATTTCCCTTTCTTTCCAAACCTCATGTGTCCCTTTCGCGGCGAGACTTTCAAGAACACCATGTCTCCCACTTCAAATTCGAGGAACCTCCTTCTCTTGTCAGCATAACTCTTCTGGCGGCTCTGCGCAGTCAATAGGTGCTTACGTATCAACTGTATCTGCGATATAGTCTCTGCGACCAATTCAGGTCCAATCAATGCAGGCTCACCGGCCTCTGTCCAACACACTGGTGACCTACATGGCCTACCATATAATGCCTCAAATGGTGCCATCTGGAGGCTTGCCTGGTAACTGTTGTTGTATGAGAATTCTACCAACGGCAAGTGGTCCTCCCATCCTCCCTTGAAATCTAACATACATGCTCTCAGCATGTCCTCTAGTATCTATATTGTCCTCTCAGACTGTCCATCAGTCTGCCGATGAAATGTCGTACTAATCAATAAATCTGTTCCCATGGCCGATTGCATGCTCTGCTATACCCTTCCTGTGAATCGACCATCTCCGTCAGACACAATAATCTGAAGTATACCATGCAACCTGATGATATCCTTAATATACCGCCGACCCAAAGTCTCAGACGAATCTGTCATCTTAATAGGAATGAAATGTGCTGACTTGGTCAGTTGGTCCACCACGACCGATATCGCATCGTTGTCCTTTGATGACCCCATGGTGGGTGATTAGCTAGTTGATGTAAATAATTAGGGTTTTAAAGAATGGAAGACAATGAGGGTTTTTAGCTAATGAAATTTGGGGTTGTAAATGAATGCATGTGGGTAAGTTTTTAAAATGGTTTTATGATGAAAATGCAAATGGATTTTATGGCATTGGAAGGTATAAAAGAGAATGAATTATGAACCATGGGTTCGGCCATGGTGTATGGCCGAACCCTAGGTTGTTGTGTGTGAAGTTAATTAGGGTTTTAGGGTATGAAGCCATGGAAAAAAAAATGGGAAGATTGATGAAATTAATATTTTGGTGAATGTAGGTATTTTGGAGCAATGAATGGTGGATCATGAACCATGGGTTCGGCCATGGTAAATGGCCGAACCCTATGGTGATGTAATGGTGATCAAATGATGGGTTTAAAGGATGGAAAAGATGGATTAATGTGTTAATGAGTTAGGGTTTCAAATGAACAAATGTAGTGATCCAAATGGGGCTAAGAGTAGTGGTTTAAAAGTGTGATTTAAACCACCTCAAGGAAGGATTTATTTTGGATCTAAATGGTGTAAATAGATCCAAGAAAAAATGGGGAAAGGACACCATGGGTTCGGCCATGGTGTATGGCCGAACTCATGGCCCAATTGTGATCCATTTTGGTGGGTTAAATTGGATGATGAATGGTGTGTGTGTGGCCTCCAAAGGAAATGAATGAGTAATGGACTCATTGAAGTTAAATACATGATGTAAATCCCATGGGAAGAGTTGATAAATTAGGTATTTTGAACCCATGGCCATTGGTGAACCATTTAAAGGGTTAAGTATGGGGTTATGGATGGGTTTAAATGAATAATGGTGAAATTAATAAAAAGACTAATTTTAATGATGTTATGACATGGTTCAATGGGTCATTAATGGACCTAAGTTAGGGATCTAAGTCTATGATCAATTATGGATTAAATCATGCATGGATAAACGAGTGTTTAATCATGGAAAATGAGGTAGTGGCAAAACCGTAATTAGTGGCCAAATTCAAGAATTCCATGGAAATTGATCATGGACTTAGGGGATCTAATGTAATATCCTTAAAAGTGATTAATAAAGCCTAGGGTGGCCGAATTTTAAGACTTATGGGATTAAAAGGTTTAATAGATGACATGGGACCCACAAAACCTAAATAGTGACCGGTTTTTCATATGGGCTTAGAAATGGTTAAAACTTGAACTGATTTGGAAATTTAATAAGGTATTGGATATCGCGGGCAGTACGCGTGACGGTAACCGGACTATCGGAAAAAAACGAAACGAAGACGCTAGTCGGTATTCTGTTGGATTCTAACCTTTTTGTAAGCCATGGATTGAGTGATGGTTGCTTTGAATTATCTTGGAAATTATATGGGTTGTTTTAACATTGGCTTTGAATTATGTATTATGTAGGAGTTTTTACTTGATTTATTCTGGTAAGCATATAATTGGTTTAAAACGGGTTTTTAAAGCTATGATGTGTTTATTGAGGCTTTATTTGATCTACTTTTGATAATCAAGTCATATGTTTGATTGATGGGATTTTTAAATGTCATGGTTGTTATTATATTCATTACATGGCATATGGCACCTACATCTCATGCATGGCATGGGGAGGGATATGGCAGGGGAAGGATGAAATGAAACCGGAGTCCATGCTCCGTCGGGGGCGACCGAGAACAGGTATGGGGACACCTTGACGAGGCTTTGCCGTCAAGGGGGATATTTTACGATTGGATCATATCTTGATGAGGTTTTTCCATCAAGAGGGTCACGGCACGATGATGGTATGGATTATATTTTGAACATTATGTATGGATGAAAAAGGGGCATTGTACAATGATGATGAGATTGATGGGTGGGATTCATGACATAAAACACCCATTGCATTACATTGTACCAAATGGCATGATTTTGATATAATATTTTTATATGCTTTGTTATCACTAATCCATGTGTTAGCCCTACTCGGAGTCCTACTGGGCGCGTTGTCTAACGCCCTACTTCTACCCTAGCTGATGACGCAGGAGGTGGCGAAGCGGAAGGACGAGACGGGAGCCAAGCTAAGGAGGAGCTTGGAAAGGAGTGCTAGATAGTTACTAATGTTTATTTTGGATAATGTAATTTGAAATAGTTTAGCTTGTCGAAAATGTAATATTTTAGACTTATTGCTATATTTTGGATTTAGTGGTAAACATATGAAGTTATGGCATTTTGGTAATTAAATGATGAAATCTTCCCTGCTATCTAGAAAAGAAAAATTTGGTAGGATAGTCTGTAATGTCTTTCTGCATTTAATGTAACTTTTTGTGAGCTTATTTCTACGGGTAAACTATTCTCCGTGGACTCCGTTCCACGCACCAGTAGGGTTGGCCAGTTAAGGGCCGGGCTTTAGAAGCTCGGACTTAACTCGCGTCGTGACGTCCGCGCCCTTTGTCACTTTAAAAAAAAAAAATTAGACTCTGATTTCGGTGAAAAAGGGTAGGCGTTACAGTTGGTATCAGAGCGAACTTGGAGGAATGAATCTCTCGAAGTAAGATTAAGACGGTTGCATGTCTCACTGGCAGCTAAGAATCCCAACCGACCGACTCTTTGGAGTCCGCTGCACGGGGGCCGGGTTAATTTACTTCGATTGACTCAAACTGAAGTATTCAGTCTGAGAACAACGTCTGACGAAAAGAAATGATAGCAAGGGAAGAAAAATTCATTCTAAGTTAGATTTATCGAACATAGCAAGATAAGGCTTATTTTCCCCGAAAATGAGAACATGATACTTTGATACTTAGGAAGTTTCCCCCAAAACAAGGTATAATCACTTAGAAATCTTTCCCCCGAATTGATGAAACAATGATAACTTTATCAAACGTAGCGAAAATAGGATGTGTTTCCCCAGTATCCTTAAGGTGAACAACAAACAGTAGGAGTTTAGAGATTCTCCCCCCAGAAACAAAGGAAAACCAAGTGTGCTTATTTGGCAACTTCCCCCCCAAATGGAAAAAAAAACAGTGATACTTAGGAAAATTTCCCTCAAAATGAGAAAACAAATCTAGTTTTCCCCCAGTTGATAGAACAGTAATGGGTTTATCGAACGTAGGAAAGTTTCCCCGTTCTCACTAAATGGAACAAACATTGGTACTTAGGGATGCTATTCCCAAAATTGAGTGGACTAAATTGGAAAATTTTCCCAAAAAAAAAAAAAAATAGTCTCTGATTTCGGTGAAAAGGGGCGGGCGTCACACTTCCCACTTTAGAGAGTCCTAATTAAAAGATATCATGCGCCCCTCTTGCCTTTTCTAACAAGGAAAGGACACCTTTCCAAGATACACTAGCCCATCTTATCTTGTATGCGCATAATCATAGATATGTAACCTAATAATCGGCCATGCTCAATTATCCTTTTCCTTATTTATTTAATATTGCATTATTAATTAAATTCAACCACATTTAATTTTTATTGAAACCAATTCCAAAACCATTGGGTCCTAATTGGGCCAATGACCCAACTCCTTACCCAATTTAAGATACATATCTAAAATTCACAATTAAATGGATATTTTTCATACAAATTAATAAATTGAAAATCTGGGGTGTTACAGACCCACCCTTCGTCGGGGCATCCGTAAGACACTGGTGGGGGATACCTTGATGAGGAGCTTTCGAAGAAGAGGATACTTGGTATGAAATGTAACTGGAGATCCACACTCCGTCGTGGCATCCGTAATACAATCATGGGGGGTACCTTGATGAGGAGCTTTTCATCAAGAGGATACTAGGTATGAACTGTAACCAGACATCCACACTCAGTCGGAGCGTCCGTAATACAATCGTGGGGGATACCTTGATGAGGAGCTTTCCATCAAGAGGATACTATGTATGACATGTAACCGGAGGGTCCACACTCCGTCGGGGCGTCTGAAAGACCTATGTGGTGTGTACTTTTATGTACATGTGATGGGTGTGACTCATTGCATATCATAGCATGGCATGGCATTGAATCAGTATGATTATGACCTTTATTATCATGCAATGTTTCTGGCTTTATTGGTATGATTGGATCTCTATTATCATACACTGTTTTGGATACGATGCTTTATAAGTATGGTATGATTTATTATAACTGGTTTTGATATATATTATATCTGGATTTTTTGTACTAAGCCATGTGTTAGCCTTACTTGGAATACCTACTGGGCTCGTTGTTCTAGCGCCCTACTTCTACCCTAGTTGTTGATACAGGAAACGAGGGGAACGATGAACGCGAAACGGACCAGGCATAGGAGCTTGGAGGATTATAGTTTATATTTTGTTTAAGATACTCATGGACTTGTATATTGAGTATCTAGAATTCGCATTGTAAGAACTTAGATGAATTTGCTATGGTTGGATGTTTTGCTGGATAATTGCATTATGATAATGATGATTAAGGACTTGACGTACTTTGCTATCTTAATGGAATAGAACGGTGTTCTATTATGCTTCCGCATGTTATGATTTTTATTCCGCATGTTTATATTATTATGTGTGAACCGTTTTCATGGACTGAGTCCATGCACACATAGGGTTGGCCAGTTAAGGGTCGAACTTTAGAAGTTCGGACTTAGCTCGCGTCGTGACGTCCCACTCTCTATCACTATACTCTGTTATAAAAAAAATAGACTCTGATTTTTCAAAAAGAAACAAGTGAAAAAGGACTGGGCGTTACAATTGGTATCAGAGTGAACCCGAAACATTGAATCTTTCGGAGTAAATTAATCCGGCCCCCGTGCATTAATTTATTTTGTTAGACTCAGGCGGATGATAGCAAAGGAAATACATTCAAAATAATCAGATTTATCCAACATAGCAAAATAGGATCTATTCCCCGAAAACAAAGAAAAATCAAAGAGTACTGATTTGGCAATTTCCCCAAAGACAAGAAACACAATATGTTTATTTGGCAATTTCCCTAGACTATGAAGAACACAAAACTTTACATAGAAGCTAAGTCAACCGACGTTTCCATGACTTAGGAAAATGCCTCCAAAAGGAAGACAAACGTAACAGAACCAACAAAGGGAAGAGGAACATAATGGATAGGGTCAGGACAGTGCAAACATTCCTGAAGTACCTCCTGAACTACGGAACCTAGTACAAGCGGTAGTCACTTTCGTTCTACAGCAACTCTTGAGCGGAAATGAGGATACAACCCCCAATGAAACACAGGACCGAAAAGGTCGGGGTGGGGGAAATACTTTTTACCCTCAAAAAAGATTCAAACCCTACTTTTGGAGATCTTCAGCTTTTACTGGTTCCACTGGAAGTTCCTGTTTCCGTTGTTGTCAACAGGGCCATTTCAAAAGAGAGTGTCCACAGAGCAAAAGATCTCCTCACTTTAGGGGTTCTCTCCGTTGTTCGGCTCGACTAGCTCAGTCACAAGGATCTGGACGACTGAATACTTCAACTTCTTCTCCAGAGACAGTGGACCATTTGGTAATTCAAGGTATGGCAGTGATTTGTAGTTCATATGCTTATGCGTTATTTGATCTACTGCCTTCGCATATGTTACTAGCACCGTAGTACAACAAATGCCCACTGCACTTACTATAGTATTCCTTATTGATAAACGATGACGATATATGGATCCCACAATAGATACAATGGCCCCATGGTAAATATGATGGATCTATGGATATATTTCATCTTTCCATGGATGATAAGTTTCAATAAATTACAATATGTAACACCCCAATTTTTCAATAAAATGGAAAATTACGAAAATGCCCCTGAATTATTAACTTAATTATTTTGTGATGTCAAAATAAGAAATGTTGGGGCCCATTGCTCAAATTAAGGTCGTATGAGCACATTATATATATATCAAGTTGATTTGGATGGGTTATGTACATCAATTGGGTTGGAAATGGCTACATGGGTCAAAGGGCTCAATTGGACCCAATGGGTCAAAATGGATGATTTGACCATTGTGTAAGCTTAAATTAAATAGGGTTAAGCCTATTTTATTGGAAATCAAGTAGAGAAGAAATGGGTAGGCATGATCCATATGAGAAAACCACTTACAAATGACCAAAATACCATAATTGGGTCATAGAGTCAAAAACGGGTCAAGGAGCTAAAGGGGGGACCCAACGGGTTGGGTTGACCAGTTTGACCACGGATGACCGTGTGGGCCCTCAATTGAACTCAAGTGTGAGTTAATTCAGCTTGAGTTGGGTTGATTTAAAATGACACCTAAAAACATGTTTGAAAGAACAAAACATAGACATGAGGTTCGGCCACCTTGGATGGCCGAACCCCATGTTAGTATTTGATGATTTTGATGAGTTTAAAACCATATAAAATATGGTGTTTGATGTAATTTGGTGAAGTTTAACTTGTTGTTATTGGTTGGCCAATGTAGGGCTGAACCATGTCAATATTAGGGTTAAGATTACTGATTCAAATCATGGGTAATTGATGGATCAATCAGATCAAGAGAACCATTGGGTTCGGCCATGTGCATGGCCGAACCCCATGGGCTGTTTTTGGAATAAATGGACTAAGTTCATAGGTTGTGTTTGATATTATTCCCATGATTTTATAAAGGGTTTAAAGTATTGTAATGGAGAACCATTTGATGATGGAAGAGTGGGAATACAAGATTCGGCCAAGTATAGGCCCGAATCCCATAAAATGACAAACTCTAAGTTGATGATGTTCGGCCATGGGCATGGCCGAACCCCACATGATGTGGATGGGTCGTAGATGTGATTGAATAAGTAAATGATGTTATGACTTGCTGATTGATATATGGATAAGGTACCGGAAGTCGAACGACGCGCGAGTCGTGACCGGGTGACGCGAAAGAAAGATCAGTTACTGAAGTGATTCTTCAGTAGGTTTCCTACCTACTTGTAACCACGGTTTTATCCAGTTTTTCTTATGATACTCTTGTTTTAATATATGTGTTTCAAATGATATATTATGCATTAACAAATGGCATACAGGCATTGGCATCTCATGCATGGTCATGGGATGATGAATGAGGTTCTACAGTGTTACAATTATGGGTTACGTCCTCCTTAGGAGATGAGAGTTCCGCCAGGAAGAGTAACATGATGATCATAGTCACAATGGTCTCCTTAGGCGAAGAGAGTCCCGCCAGGAGGACTAATACGTGATATGAATCAGTCAGTGATGAAGAGATGGAAGTTGTATTGTGATTTATCTTGTCGGTGCATGGCACGACAAGTGATGGCTATGGATGTACATGATGGGGGAGGCTCATTGCATGTGCATACATCATAGCATTGTTTTACCTGTTTTGATGATCATATATTATGATATGTATATGCATGTTTTATATGCTAACTGTGGTAGCCCTGATTCGGGAACCTACTGGGCGCGTTGATCTAACGCCCTAATTCTATCCTCAGAGGAGATTGCAGGTACAAGCAAAGGGAAAGGAAAGGTCGTTGACCGGGAGGGGAGCCAAGCCTAAGTGCTTGAATGAAGGACTGAACTACTTTATATTACTGTTTTTTGAATACTTTTGTGGGACATGTAATAATTCACTACTTGCTATGGTTTGAGTAGGTTGATAACATTTGGATGGTTGATCTATGATTAAATAATGTTTAGGACTGTTACTTGCTATCTAGTCTTATTATTCCGCATGTTGATGTTAGTTCCATGTGTGTTCATTATCATGGTCTAGTCCATGTACACATGGGTGGCCAGTTAAGGTTCAGACTTGGGTAGTATGAACTTAACTCGCATCGTGACGTCGTCCGCTCTCTTCCGATGTTCTATTATGTTTATTTAAAAAAAAAAATTAGACTCTGAAATTCTCGGAGAGGGCGGGGCGTTACACAATAAAGTATGCAAATTTAAGAGTGTATGAGGACTTGGGCATTGAGATGTGGGTGACGAGGTCACTTGATTTTATTGAGATGTGGCATGGGTGCGTCTCTCACGTAATATTGATGAGATAAGTATGTAGATTCTATGAGTATGGCTTAGAGTAGCTATGAGACCGTGGGAACCTCGATATGAAATACGGAGACTAGGTCCCATAGGGTTACCGTTGAGGAGTGGGTCCCTCTCAGGCTACGCGCTGGAGGGTGCTCTCACGTCTATTTCGCACACTTGACGTGTGTGGATGCGCAGAGCTAGGTACTATTTCACCCTGTGGGGGTGGTGCTAGCTTCGTTAGACGCGGACCGACCGCCTTAGAGTTTGACTTAATCACCCTTGGGGTGAAAGGATGCAGGGCGGGGTAGACTTGATCACGTTGGACGTGGGTCTTCCGCTTAGTAAGTCGTGGGTTCTAAGTCTTGATAGGGGTCGGGGTATATTTCTGCTTAGTAATACCCCAGTTTTTCAATATATCAATATTTATGAAAATGCCATTGGATTTATGAATTGAAGGGTTATGATCGTAGAATGAGAAAATAGTGGGACCCATTGTTCAAGTAGGAACCAATGTACTTGGTATAAGGTTCAAAGTAAATTAAATGGGTAATGTACATTTATTTGGGTCAAAGTGGTTAATTGGGTCAAAGGACCCAATGGGTCGTGGTTGACATTTTTGACCATTAGGTGAGCTCAAAGCTTAATTGGGTTAAGTTTAATTAAATGTTTGAGTTTGGGTTGAATTGAAGTAAATGGTGGAGTTTAGTTGAGTTGAAGTTATGAGTTGAGTTGCATTAAATTGATGAGTTAAATGGGTTGAGTTGAGAGAGTTAAATTAATTATAAGTGAGTGAAGTGTGTGAATGAGAGTGAAGTGTCTTAATTCCAATTTTAAAACAAGGAAAACGTTGGCTGCATGGAGAGGCCATTCTGTGCATGTAACTCCTAGATAAGAAATGAATGGGGGGTGGTTTTGGGAGTTACATATGTGAGGAGTTATGTTTTAAATTCAAACATATTACACGTTCGAATTGCATGGAGGTTTTATGCTATGCATGGGACTCCAAATGGACAGCCAATGGGAAGGATGGTTGGTTAAAAGACTAAGACACAAAACCGTTGGCATGTAGGAGTTTCATCTCAAGGATGAAACTCCCACATGAGCACATAACGGAAGATGGTAGTTATGGAGTGCAATATTCAAATGTGACCGTTGGATATGGGAGTTTCATCTCAAGGATGAAACCCCCAAGATGGAAGATGAGTAGGCTTGTGGAGTTACACAAGGTCAACCAAAAGCTAGCTGTTGGGTACCTTGGGAGTTTCATCTCAAGGATAAAACCCCAAGGGAGGCATTAAGCAAATGGGAGTTACAAAATGGTTTCACACATGAAGGAAGGATATTCTTAGGCTACACGTTGGATGCCTTGGGAGTTTCATCTCAAAGATGAAACCCCCAAATGGAGAAGTGATGAGGTAGGTTGCATCTAGGGCAGCTCAAGAGGTAAAAACCATTGGAGGGTTTCATCTCAAGGATGAAACCCCCAAATGGAATAAGTAATGGAAATGAATGGGAGGGGAGTTACATGTGGTGCCAACCTGGGCTGAAGTTCATTAGCCAAAAGGGTTTCATTTTCACTCTCTCTCTCCCTCTCTTGGACATTTTCACCTCTCAAGACCAAGAGCATTAGCTGGTTGCCTATCTCCAATCAGTCCTTGGCCGATCCTTCCAAGTCAAAGTACACATAGAGCAAAGGAGTTTGGCATCAAGGTTTATCACTTTCATTCAAGACCAAATTTCTATCTCCCTCTCTCTCAAACCAATATCTTGGCTGAACAACTTCAAGGAGTCTCCAAGCAAGATCAGTCTCAGCTAAAGGAGAAGGAAGGAAGGACTAAGAAAGGAACAGAAAAGAAAACCGGAGAAAAGATCAAGTAGTCAAAGAACCGAAGGAGTCACGATATCGGTAAGTGCTCCATAAGCCCTTATTAAATAAATTGGTTAAGGGAATATGATCCAGCCATGGTATGGCCGAATCTATCAAGGGTTTAGATCATGGGTTATGTTGTTTAAAAAGGGTATAAATTGGATCATAGGGTTCGGCCACTTTGGATGGCCGAACCCCATGAAAGGATGTGGTAATTTTTATGGTTTTTGAGGGATAAAAACCATACTATGTAATGAAGGTTTTAAAGGGTTTTGAATGGAGATAAGTTTAATATTTTGTGTTGACCATTGGATGGCTGAACCATATGGTTATCATGGCTAAAGTGTTGAGCCTAAACTATATATAAATGATGGAATGAATGAGTCAAGAGAACCATAGGGTTCGGCCATGTGTATGGCCGAACCCATGCACTATTTTTAGGGTTTTGTGGAGTAAGAACATGGTTGGAGATTTTGAATGATTATATGTTTTTGATTTAAGAATCACTCATGTTTATGGACTTAGTATAGGTAAATAATTAGCCACCATAGATGATGGAAAGAGGGACAAAAATCAATATGGTGTGGTTCGGCCATGTAGTATGGCCGAACCCCACTAATGGTCATTTGGTGGACTTAATGGTTAACATATAATGTAATTGGGCAAAAATCAAAATGGAGATGTATGTATGAAAGATTTAATGGATCAAAAATTAAGTGGTGAGGTTCGGCCATGTTGTATGGCCGAACCCCACTAAGGTGGATTGGTTAGGAATATTGGTTATTAAGGAAAATTAAACAAAGGGTTATGCTAGTGGCAAGATGGTAAATATAAATGAAATGATCAAAGGAAGGAAGGGTTAAAATCAAAGAGGTAAGGTTCGGCCATGTTGTATGGCCGAACCCTACCAAAGTATGGTTTTAGTTTAGGTGTTTAATTAAGTTATTTGAATGATGTGTTTTGGGCTTAAGAATCCAAATGAGGGATTAAAACAAAATTAAGTGAGGTTCGGCCATGGTGTATGGCCGAACCCCATAAGGTTGCATTTGGTGGATTGGGGTTTGTATATAAGTTAAGTGTATGGTTTTAGTTAAATAAATAGAGAGACCAAAATTTAAGTGGGTGAGGTTCGGCCATGGGTATGGCCGAACCCCACAAAGTAGTTTTTGGGACTTAGACTAAGTTGGAAATTATATGGACATATATTTGACTTGCTGTTATATAAATAGGGTAACGAGACTTCTTGAACGGTATACAAGTCGTAAATGGGTGACGGTTTAAAAGAGCGGTCGATCTAAGTGGATTTTGTGTAGGTTTCCTACCTTTTTGTGACCACACTTATATTTGATGTTTTATCTTAACTTTGATGAAATATGTGCTAAGTTATTATGTTTCAAAGTGGTTTTGTATGTTAAGATGTATTTACAAATGGCATGAACTCATGGACATCTCATGCATGGCATGGGGTGATGATTATGGAAACCGGAGGCCACACTCCGTCGGGGCGTCCGAAAGACCACTGTGGGGTACCTTGATGATGAGAACCCATCAAGAGGAAACCAAAGGCCACACTCAGTCGGGGCGTCCAAAAGACCACTGTGGGGTACCTTGATGATGAGAATCCGGTCAAGGGGAGGCTATGTATATTTGTAATGGGTTACATGTGCATAACATACATGGCATTGTTTTATGAGATTTTGATGAACATGTATTATCATATTATTTGCATGTTTTTATACTAACCTTCTGGTAGCCCTAATTGGAAACACCTACTGGGCGCGTTGATCTAACACCCTATCTCTATGCTTAGTGGATGACGCAGAAAAGGGAAAAAATGAGGATCGTGAAGGAAACCAAGCATAGGAACTTGGGCTTTTGAATGGACTTTAATTTATGGATGGATTTATGGACTTCTTATTTGGACAATGTAATTTGATAGTTAGATGATATTGGCATGTAATAATTTAGTTAACTAGCTATGGTTTGGTATGTTTTGGTTGGTTTGGAATGAATGTTTAGTCTAAGGTTATTTTAGTAATTTTGGAGAATATGATTATGTACTTTGCAATCTAACAAATGGAGTAGTCTTAGGTTCTATTATAACCCTCAGTTAAATTAGGTTTATTCCGCAAGTTTAAATTGGTACCATATGTGAATCGTTTCTCATGGACTTAGTCCATGCACATATGGGTTTGGCCAGTTAAGGGTCGGATATTAGAAGTCCGAACTTAACTCGCGTCGTGACTTCCCGCCCCGATCACTGGTTTGTTGTTATTTAAAAAAAATAAATTCTGATTTTTAGAGTGAAAAGGGCGGGGGGTGTTACAGATAATTCCCATGGTGGTTTGGATTAATGTCGGATATTGGTACCATGGTAGACATGTTGATAGTATAATGGACCTGTTGGTCTCATAGATGACATATAGACCTAATGATTGGGACATGTTTCAATTTACATCCCATGTTATAAGAAAAATGGTGTTAGTCGTATTACGACTTATATCACAGGAAAGTTAGTGTTGAAAGATACTTGAGATCGTAGAAGTTATGAACAAAAGGTGTTAGTCACATAGTGACTTATGTGAAAAAGAAGATATGCTTACCTTGGGAGATGTACTTAAGGGAAAAGTTAAGAGTCTAGTGAAACTCGAATGGGAAGCTATGGGCGACTGCTGAGTTAGACTGGCCACCTGACTCTGTAGTTAGCTGATGGAATTCCAGGAGAGTGCAGCTAGAAACCTAGTTAAAATGGAATCAGGAAAAACTTTGAGCATAGGCTCGTATTGGCAGGCTACCTCACACAGAGAGTAGACGAATGAACGTTTTGAGCGAGTACGTATGGAATTTTTTTTTTGTAGCAAGTAAAGTGAAACAGAGTATATTGATTTACATAAGAATTGTAAATGGGTTCATGAAAAAAAGAGATAACATGAGAAAGAGTAAATTCTACAAGAATGAAACTCATAGGTTGATATGAGTGATTTTGATGTAATTAAGTGGTACTTGACAAGATTGAACATGAACAGCAGGTAGACCCAGAAGTGGAGGAGATATGGGTTGTGGTAGACCGACTGACCAAGTCTACACATTTCATTCCCAACAAGATGACAGACTCATCTGAGACTTTGGGTCGGTGGTATATCAGGGATTTCATCAGATTGCATGGTATTCCTCGGAGTATTGTGTCCGACAGAGATGGTCGATTCACCGGCAGAGTATGGCAGAGTAGGCAGGCGGCCATGGGAACAAACTTATTGACTAATACAACATTCCATCCACAGATTGATGGGCAGTCTGAGAAGACAACACAGAACAAAGGTATTACGGAACCGAGCGATCCAGTTTGTCAAATTGGTATGGGATCTACATGGCATTGAGGAAGCCACATGGGAACTCGAGTCGGAAATGAGGACAGCTCTGTAACACCCCGGATTTTCAAGTTATTAAATATTTACGGAAATTACCCATTTAATTTGTGAATTTTTAGATATGGATCTTATATGAGTAAAGTGTTGGGTCATTTTGCCCAATTATGACCCAATGGATTATGGAAAGGGTTTGAAAAAAAAATTAAATGGGGCTTAAATAATTAGAAATGCAATATAGATAAATATGGATTGCTTGGGGCGTGTATGGAAGATATTGATGAAAGATTTTAGGAGTTGCATAGGGTTATGCGCATGATATGTTGGAGTATTTTTTAAAGGATCATTTCTCTTGATTAAGAGTGATATTAGGGAATTATTAAATAAAGAAGATGTCTAAACTAAATAAAGAAATTGCTTTGCCATGTATGAAGATAGGCTATCCATGAGATATGCGCATAAGATCTCTTTAAGAGGGCTCTTTTCTTGATTAAAGACGGCAAGAAGCAATTACTAAATTTAAAGGGTCTTGGCATCTTCTAAGATAGGACAATTAGATTGATAAAAGAAAAGAAGAGAATGGCTCATGGCAATTACAATTGTAGCACCTTCTAAGATTGGCTAATGGGGTATTATTAGAAGAGAGGCAGCCACAAACAAGGGGCACACGGCACACCCAAAAATTAAGAAAGGATAGTGCACACGGCAATGGCTAAATTTAAGGGTCTTGTTATCTTAATAAGTAAGAACCGAATGGAAGTTTATAAAGAGGCAACACAATGAGCGCATGTCATTGTCTAAATATGGGATTAAGTGGAGGCTTTTATAAAGGGCAGCAAGGGGCACACGGCATTGTCTAAGTTGGGATCAAAGAGAAGTCTAATAAAAGAAAGCAAGGAGGGGCGCATAGCACCTTCTAAGTTGGGATTAATTGGAAGTCTTATAAGGCAAGGGAAAGGGGTACACGGCATTACACAATTAAACAAGGGAGAGAGGCACACAAGAAGAGAGCTTGGAGTATTTTTCTATTCCAAAACATCTCCTCTCTCTCTCTCAAATTATATCTCACGGCATTACACAAAATCAGCAAGGAGTGGCGCTGGTTTGCTCTTGGCAAGAAGGTGTACTCAATTTTGTGAAAGATCTAGGAGGAGAGAAGGCCAACGAAAAAAAGAATTGGAAGAACAAGAACCAATCGGAGCAACGGAAAACCGAAGGAGTCGCGGAACCAGTAAGTGATTTTATGATTTTTGTTTAAAAGATAAGGAACCATAGGATTCGGCCACGGTGTATGGCCGAACCCCATGGAAGAGAATTGATGGATGAGTTGGTAATTTTAATGGAAAGACATGGTTTAAATTATGGGTTTTTGGGTTGGAAACCATGGAAGGACTTTGGTGAATCTTTTATGGAAGTTTGAATGATGAAACAAGGAATTAATGGACCATAGGGTTCGGGCAACTTGTATGGCCGAACCCCATGGAATTTGTTGATAATGTTATATTATTTTTGAAGGATAATGATTTATTTTAAAAGGATTGGTGTTGGTGTTTTCTTAGATGCAATTTGATCATGAAGACCACGGAAAGGTCTTAAGGAAATCACGTTGGCTAAATTTTGTTAAGATGAGGATTTTGGAACCATAGGATTCGGCCATGGTGTGTGGCCGAACCCCATGGAGGATGGTTACTAAATTAGAATCTTTCTAATTATAGAAGGTGGAGATTATTTGGAAAGTTTCTATAATTGGGAAGTTATGAAACATAGGGTTTGGCTATAGGTATGGCCGAACCCCATGGAAAGGAAATTAATATGGTGATTAGATCATGGAGGACCAAGGTTTAATAATTTTAAAAAGGGGATTATGAACCATAGGGTTCGGCCATGGTGTATGGCCGAACCCCATGGAGTTGTTTTGGCATTTTGATGTATGATTAATTGAGTAGAATGAAAAGATGGTTATTAAATTTAGTAATTTGCTAATTATGGAAGGATGCATGCTAAATGTGGAAATTATCTAATTATGGAAGGATGCATGCTAAATTTGGAAACTATCTAATAATAGATGCAATGTGGATGATTAGGAAGTTGGACATCATGGGTTCGGCCATGTGTATGGCCGAACCCCATGAAGCAATTTCTATAGATATATGTCTATGAATATTTTAAATAAAGGGAGGATGCAAGTATAGACTTAGGTTGTTGGACCTAAGATTATAAGTCATTAAATGAAATTAAGATATCATAGGGTTCGGCCATGGTGTGTGGCCGAACCCCATGAATCAAGTTGAATGGATTTATGGATTTAATATAGTGATTGGATTAATGGAGAGACATAAACCTAAGGTAGTGGCAAAATTGTAAATATCGCCTAAATTGAAAGATCATGGGTTCGACCATGATGTATGGCCGAACCCCAAGAGATGGTTTGAGGAGAAAACATGAACTTAGGCAATTTGTTTTAATAATTGAAAGGATTGGATTATGGAATGATAGACCAATGGCAATTTGGTAAATAAGCGTGAAAATGGTAGACCAAGGGTTCGGCCATGGTGCATGGTCGAACCCCATGTGGTTTTGTTTATGGACTTATAATGTTGAAAATCAAGTGGGACTTGGTTATGATTAATTGTTTATTATAAGGTAACGGGGCCTCACAAGGTGTTTACGATCGTGAACGGTTACCGGACGAAAGACGCAAGGACACGTAACGGTCTTTGATAGGATTCCACCTCTTTGAAACCATGGGTTTATGTACATTGTTTTTATCTTGATTTGATGAATTTATATTGCAAAGGATGTGTTTCAAAATGTGAATTTTAAATGCTATGTTTATATGATAAAATAACATGTGTTGAATATGTTTCAAATATGAGCTTTTAAATGCTATGTTTATATGATAAAATAGCATGTGTTAAATATGTTTCAAATATGAGCTTTTAAATGCTATGATTTGTATCATTGCATAGCATGTGGACATTTGCATCTCATGCATGGCATGGGAGGGATGAACGGAAACTGGAGACCCACACTCCGTCGGGGCGTCCGTAAAACACTCGTGGGGGGGGATACCTTGATGACAAGCTTTCCATCAAGAGGATATCATGTATGAAACGTAACCGGAGATCCACACTCCGTCGGGGCGTCCGTAATAAAATCATGGGGGATACCTTGATGTGATTTCCATAAAGAGGATACTATGCATGGAAAGGAAAACGGGAGGGTCCACACTCCGTCGGGGCATTCGAAGACCTCTGTGGTGGGTACTTTATGTACATGTGATGGATGGGACTCATTGCATATGATAACATGGGATGGCATTGAATCGGCATGATTATGACATATACTATCATGCATGGTTTCTGGTTTTTATCGATATGATTGGATCTTTATTATCATACACTGTTTTGGATACGATGCTTTATAGGTATGGTATGATTTATTATAACTGGATTTGATATATATTATCTATGGATTTTTGGTACTAACCCATGTGTTAACCCTAATTGGAATACCTACTGGGCGCGTTGTCCTAACGCCCTACTTCTACCCTAGTGGATGATACAGGAAACGAGGGAAACGCCGAACGTGAGACGGGCCAGGCATAGGAGCTTGGATGCTTTTAATTTATATTTGGTTTAAGATACTCATGGGCTTGTATGTTGAGTATCTAGAATTCAGATTGTAATAACTTAGATGAATTTGCTATGGCTGGATGTTTTATTGGACAATTATGATTTGATAATGATGATTAAGGTTTTGACGTACTTTGCCATCTGAATGGAATAGAACTGTGTTCTATTATGTTTCCGCATGTTATGATTCCGCAGTTATGATTTTTATTCCGCATGTTGATATTATTATGTGTGAACCATTTTCGTGGACTTAGTCCATGCATACATAGGGTTGGCCAGTTAAGGGTCGGACTTTGGAAGTTCGGACTTAGCTCGCGTCGTGACGTCCCGCGCTCTATCACTCTTCGTTTATTAAAAAAAAAAAATAGACTCTGATTTACGGGAAGAAGCGAGTGAAAAAGGGCGGGGCGTTACAAGCTCATCCTGAGCTATTTATGTAATTATTTGAAACCCTACTTCACTCGATTTTCGGGACGAAAATTTTAAAAAGAGGGTTGTATTGTAACACCCCAGATTTTCAAGTTATAAATATTTACGAAAATTACCCATTTAATTTATGAATTTTAGATATGGACCTTAGATAGGTAAAATGTTGGGTCATTACCCAATTAAGACCCAACGGATATGTTAAAATGTTTAATTTAAAATAAATGGGTAAGATGTGTTTAATTGGGTCGAGGTTGTTTATTTGGGTCAAATGCTCAATTGGGACCCAATGGGTCATGGTTAACTTGGATGACCACCAAGTTAGTTCATTTTAAATTAAATGAGGCTGAATTTAATTAGTAATGCAAGGGTTATAAATTAATTATTATGCGCATGATGTGTTAGAATATCTTGAGAAGATATCTAAGATTAATTTGAAAGGATGAATGGCCGAATATGGGGTATGCAAATCTATGATTATGCGCCAAAAGGGATCCTTCCCTTGGTGAAATACGGCATTGTTCTAAATATATATTTGAGTGGAAAGTTTTAATAAAAGAAAGGCATCAAGGGTGCATGGCACCTTCTATTTAGGATAAAGAAGATGTTTAAATCCAAATAAAGAAAAGCTTGGCCGAGTGGAATAAAAGAAAGGGGCACACGACATTGCTAAATAAAGGGTTATGGCATCTTCTAAGTTGGGACCAATTAGAAGTAATAAAAGAAAGGCACCAAGGGGCACACGGCAACACACAATCTAGGGAAGGATTGATGCATTGTGCGCTTGGCAAGAAGGTGTTCTTAGTTTTGTGAAAGATCAAAGAGGAGAAGAGGCTAAGGAAGAGAAGGGCAGCAAGGGCGCAATACACATACACAAAGTCGACCACCCACAAGGCAAGAGCTTGGAGTAATTTCTATTCCAAAGCATCTTCTCTCTCTCTCAAACTATATCTCATGGCATTCACATACAAGAAGGGCAGCCAGCAAGTGAGAAAGATCTAGGAGGAGAGAAGGCCAAGGAAGAAAAGAATTGGAAGAGCAAGAACAACCGAGGGAAAATCGGAGGAGCCGCGGAACCGGTAAGTGATTTGTTATTTTGTTTAAAAATAAGGAACCATAGGGTTCGGCCATGGAGTATGGCCGAACCCCATGAATGAAGATTGGTTATAATTTATGGAATTTTAATGGGTTGGAAACCATGGAAGGAAATTAGATGATCATGGTATTCTAAATGGAAAAGGAGGAAACATAGGGTTCGGCCATAGTGCATGGCCGAACCCCATGATAGAATATTGATTAATCTATAAATGGAGTTTGAAAAAGGTTGAAAATCATAAGTTTATACATGATTTAAAAGGAATTAATGGACCATAGGGTTCGGCCATGGTGTATGGCCGAACCCCATGGGAGTTTGTTGGTAAGGGTCTATGATTTTTAGAGGGTTTAAATGGAGAAGCAATGGTTATGTTTTTAAGGGATGGCAAAGTTGTAAATGTTCGCCAAACTAAAAGATCATGGGTTCGGCCATGGTGTATGGCCGAACCCCATAAGTTTTAAATATGGATTTAAATTATTAAGGAATTTATATTGGAGTTAGTTAATGAATCCATAGGGGTTTAAATGGTTAAATAAAAAGGGGTTGAACCATTGGGTTCGGCCATGTCCATGGAGGTGTATTGGGATTTTTAATGAATGTTAATTGACTAATTATGGAAAGTGAAGATTAAATTGAAAAGTCTCTAATTATGGAAGGTGGAGATTAAATTGGAAAGTCTCTAATTATGGAAGGTAGAGATTAAATTGGAAAGTTTCTAATTATAGAAGATGGAGATTAAATTGGAAAGTTTCTAATTATGGACAATTGATTAAATTGAAGATGTTTATTAAATTGGAAAGTTTCTATAATTGGGAAGTTATGCATCATAGGGTTCGGCCAAAGTGTATGGCCGAACCCCATGAACCAACTAAGGGATCATATGGGTTTTATGAATCAAGTCTTTAGTTCAATTATGGATTTATTATTATTAAATAAATTTAGAAGGAGGATGGAACCATGATATCATGGGTTCGGCCATGGGGTATGGCCGAACCCCATGAACCAATTTTTAAGGGTCTTGAATGGATCTAATATGATTAAAGGAATAGAAGGTTTTATTTATGGTTCTATGGTTGTGGATCATTGGAGGATCCATGTATATAAAGTATAAATGAATGGACTTATGTTTTGGAAACCTAAACATGAGGTGATGGAAGCAATGGCAAGGTTGTAAATAAGTCAAAATAATGGACATAGGGTTCGGCCATTGTGTATGGCCGAACCCCATGAATTATATAAGGGATCATATGTTGGAATATTTTAAGGAACACTTAGATTGGATATGCATGTTTAAGGTAATGAGGGATTTAATTAATTATAGACCTATGTTCATGATTAGTGTTATGCATGATTAAATGAATGAAAGGACCTATGTTTGGAATCTAAACATAAGTTGTTGAAGGCAATGGCAAAGTTGTAAATACATGTCAAAATGGAGGATCATGGGTTCGGCCATGGTGTATGGCCAAACCCCATGAGGTTTCTTTTATGGACTTGATTGGTTAAGGAATTTATATAGGGTCAAGTTATGGGAGATTTCAATGAATGAGGGAATCAATGGCAATTTTGTAAATATGTGAAAATATTGGACATAGGGTTCTGCCATAGTGTATGGCCGAACCCCATGAATTATTGTATGGATTATTTTGGAATTTAAGCTTTATGAAAATAAGGAATGTAACACCCCAATTTCTCAATGATATGATTATTTACGAAAATGCCACTGGATTAGTAAATTTATTAGATGTGATTGTAAATATGGAAATGGTGGGGCCCATTATTCAAATTAAGACCCTATGGACATATTATAAGGAGCAAATTTAAGTAAATGGGTAATGTACGTCAAATGGGGTCAAACTGGTTACTTGGGTCAGAGGACCCAATTGGGACCCAATGGGTTATAATGGACTCATTTGACCATTGGGTGAGGCCAAAATTAATGGGGTTAAGCTGAAATGATTGGAAACTAAATGGAGCATAAACGGGTAGGCTTGAGGCACATATGAAAATTACATGCAAATGGCTAAAACAACCTATAAATGGGTCATGGCGTCAAGTTGGATCCATGGGCTAAATGGGGACCCAATGGGTCGAGTTGACCATGTGGACCATGGTTGACCGTGTGGACTCTTAAGTGAGCTTAAATATGAGTCAAATCAGGTTGAGTTGGGACTGAAATGAGTTGGATTTGAATTAAGAAATGAGTTGACTCAAGTACATTAAATGAATGGCATTAAGTATAGTGAGTTGGGTGAGTTGAGTTGGAAATCAAAGGGGCCTTGAGTTCAAGTGAGTCAAATGGAATATAAAGGGTTGTCTTGATCTTAAACACACACCACTCCACACGTTGGAGGGCAGCAAGAAGGCGGGGGGGGGGGGGGGGGGGGGGGGGGGGGGGGGTGGCGGTGGGGGGGGTGGGGGTGTTGGAAGTTTCATCTTTGAGATGAAACCCCCACCTAGGTGTTAATGAGGAACCATGGGGACATGGACGGTCACCTTGGACTTGATCAAGGGGGCAGCCGATTGGACTTGGAAGCTTGAGGGTTTCCAATCTTAGATGGAAACCCAAGGGTCACAACCGTTGGGTGGGTTTCATCTCAAGGATGAAACCCCCCTCCCCCAATGGAATAAGTGAAAGACATAATGGGGAGGGGAGTTACCAAGGGGGTGCCATCAAGGGTCACCACCTTTGGTTAACTCCCAACACTCAAGCACATCCATCTTATCTCTCTCTCTCCCTTGATCGTTTCTTTCACCTCCAAAAGACAAAACTGTGGCTACTGGTTCTCTCCCACAAATCACTCATTTGGCTGATCACACCACCAAGATTAGTGGACTTAGAACAAAGGAGTTGCACCTCAAAGTGTTGATCGTTCACACCAAGGCTGAAATTCTATTTTTTCTCTCAATCAAAACCTCATTTGGTTGAATCATTCCAAGGGATTTCCAGCAAGGTCAATCTCGGCCAAAGAAGCTAGAGAAAGGAGGAAAAGAGGCTAAGGAAGAAAGGAAACAAGGAAGAGCAAAGAAAGACCAAAGGAGCCGCGGAACCGGTGAGTGTTATTATTAAATTTTATTTACAAGAACCATAGGGTTCGGCCAAGGTTTATGGCCGAACCCCATGGTTAAAAGTTAAGGATATATTGATATAGTTTAAGAGGAGTATATGAACCATAGGTTTTGGCCATATGTATGGCCGAACCCCATGGAAAGACTTTGTCATTTTAAGGGTTAAAAATCATGGGACATTTTGATGGTCTTAAAAGGATTTTTAAATGGAGATAAGTCTACTATTTTGGAGCGGCTATGGCATGGCTGAATCATGTTGATGCTGTGGTTAAGTTGCTGATCTAAATCATGGATAGATGATGGATTAATTGAATCAAGAGAACCATAGGGTTCGGCCCTGTGTATGGCCGAACCCCATGGACTGTTTTATGGGTTAGTTAGAGCAAGAACATTGTAGGAAATTATGGACTATGTTATGCATTTGATTTAAGAATTATATATGTCTATCTATGGATTTAGTATAGGTTAATAAACAGCCATCATGGATGATGGAAAGGGGAACAAAAACCAGTTTGGTGAGGTTCGGCCATGAAGGATGGCCGAACCCCACTAATCCTCATTGGTGACCTTAGTGTATAACTATCAATATGATTGAAGTTGTATGTAAGAATGATTTAAAGGGACCAAATTAAGATTGAGAGGTTCGGCCATGTTGTATGGCCGAACCCCACCAAGATGGATTAGTTATGATTATTGGCGTTTAAGGAAAATTAAACAAAAGGTTAGTCTAAATGGCATAATGGTAATTATGGGTCAAATGATCAAAGATGAAATGATCATAGGATTGGATATACGGACCAAAACCAAAGTGGTAAGGTACGGCCATGTTGTATGGCCGAACCCTACCAAGGTCTATTTGGAGGATTGGGTTATTTGGATAAATAAAAGAGAGATCAAAGTGGGTGAGGTTCGACCATGGGGTGTGGGTGAGGTTCGGCCATGGGGTATGGGCGAGCCCCACAAAGTGGTTTTTGGAACTTGGGCTTTGTTGGAAATTAAGTGGATTTATGTTTAACTTGCTGCCATGTAAATAGGGTAACGGGACTCTTTGAATGGTATTCAAGTCGTGAACGGGTGACGGTTCTAAAGAGCGGACAATCTAAGTGAACTTTAAGTAGGTTTCCTACCTACTTGTAACCACATCTATACCTGTTTTTATGATGGTTTTTATGCGACATTGTTATACTATTATTTATCATATTGAATTTTAAATGATGAGATTTATTTACATATTGCATCTATTCATTGGCATCTCATGCATGGACATGGGATGATGATTATGGAACCCAGAGCCCACACTCCGTTGATATGCTGTGATGCAACTGTGAGACCTCCTTAGGCGATGAGGGTCCCGCCAGGAGGAATATTATGATGATAAGAGTTACATTGGCCTCCTTAGGCGATGAGGGTCCCGCTAGGAGGAATATTATGATGATGAGAACCACATCGGCCAGGCGATAAGGGTCCTGCCAAGAGGAGTATCATCAAGAAGAAATGAAGAGTATTGTGATTTACCTTGACGATGAGAGTCTCGTCAAGCGATGGCTATGTATATGTGTGATAGGTGAGACTCATTACATTTGCACTTACATACATAGCATTGATTTCAGATGTTTTGTTGATCATATACTATGATATATGCATGTTTTATATACTAACCATGTGGTAGCCTTGAACGGATAACCTACTGGGCGCGTTGATCTAACGCCCTTATTCTATCCTTAGAGGATGATGCAGGAAAAACAGTAAAAGGAAAAGGGAAAGAGAAGGTCGTGGACCTGGAGGGGAGCCAAGCTTGAGCGCTTGAATTATGGAAATGGAATTATATTTACTGTCCTTTGAATTACATTTTATGGATATGTAATAGCTAGTAACTTTGCTATGGTTTGCTTATAATTTGATATTGGATATTTGGTTTAAGTAATTTTAATGGGAGACTTGTACTTGCTATCTATTCCGCATAATTCTGCAATGTGTCTAGTATTATTCCGCATGATTTGCTTAGTTCCATGTGTGGTTTGTTTTCATGGGTTTAGTGCATGCTCACATGGGTGGCCAGTTAAGGGTCAGACTTTGGAAGTCTGAACTTAACTGGCGTCGTGACGTCGTCCGCCCTCTTTCTGTGTTATTATATTATTATTAAAAAAAAAATTAGACTCTGAATCTCGGAAAGGGCGGGGCGTCACAAGGAAGGTAAATGGCTATGGATATGTACAATGGCATTATTGTAATTAACTAAATCAATGGACCATGGGTTCGGCCATGGTGTATGGCCGAACCCCATGGGAATTGTTTGGTGGACATAGGGACTATGTTTGGCATATGAAAATGAAATATTAACTAAACATTAGACCAATGGCAATTTGGAAAATAAGTGTGAAAATGGTAGGCCATGGGTTCGGCCATGGTGTATAACCGAACCCCATGGGGATTTGTTTATGGACTTAGAATGTTGAAAATCAAGTGGGACTTGGTTATGATTGATTGTTATATTATAAGGTAACGAGACCTCACAAGGTGTTTACAATCGTGAGCAGTTACCGGACGAAAGACACAAGGACACGTTAGCGGTCTTTGGTAGGATTCCACCTCTTTGAAAGTTTTTATCTTGATTTGATGCATTTATATTGCAAAGGATATGTTTCAAAATGTGAGTTTTAAATGCTATGTTTTTGTAATAAAATAGCATGTGCTGAATATGTTTCAAATATGAGCTTTTAAATGCTATGATTTGTATAATTGCATAGCATGTGGACATTTGCATCTCATGCATGGCATGGGAGGGATGAACGGTAACCGGAGACCCACCCTCGGTCGAGGCGTCCATAAAACACTCGTGGGGGATACCTTGATGAGGTGTTTTCCATTAAGAGGATACTAGGTATGAATGTAACCGGAGTATTCCGTCGGGGAGTCCGTAACCGTGGGGATATGAGGAGCTTTCTCATAGAGGAGGTATGAAATGTACCAGAGATCCACACTCCGTCGGAGTGTCCGTAATACAATGGGGATGAGGAGCTTTCCTAAAGAGGATACTATGTATGACATGTAACCGTCCACACTCCGTCGGGGCGTCTGAAAGACCTATGTGGTGGGTACTTTTATGTACATGTGATGGGTGTGACTCATTGCATATGATAGCATGGCATGGCATTGAATCGGCATGATTATGACCTTTATTATCATGCAATGTTTCTGGCTTTATCGGTATGATTGGATCTCTATTATCATACACTGTTTTGGATACGATGCTTTATAAGTATGGTATGATTTATTATAACTGGTTTTGATATATATTATATCTGGATTTTTTTTACTAACCCATGTGTTAGCCTTACTTGGAATACCTACTGCGCTCGTTGTTCTAGCGCCCTACTTCTACCCTAGTTGTTGATACAGGAAACGAGGGGAACGATGAACGCGAAACGGACCAGGCATAGGAGCTTGGAGAATTACAGTTTATATTTTGTTTAAGATACTCATGGACTTGTATATTGAGTATCTAAAATTCGCATTGTAAGAACTTAGATGAATTTGCTATGGTTGGATGTTTTGTTGGATAATTGCGTTATGATAATGATGATTAAGGACTTGACGTACTTTGCTATCTAAATGGAATAGAACGGTGTTCTATTATGTTTCTGCATGTTATGATTTTTATTCCGCATGTTTATATTACTATGTGTGAACCATTTTCATGGACTGAGTCCATGCACACATAGGGTTGGCCAGTTAAGGGTTGGACTTTAGAAGTTCGAACTTATCTCGTGTCGTGACGTCCCGCTCTCTATCACTCTACTTTGTTATAAAAAAAAATAGACTCTAATTTTCGGAAAGAAGCGAGTGAAAAAGGGTGGGGCGTTACAGTTTCTAGATTAAGTTATATTTCTAAGATTAGAGTTTTGATTTCTTTATTTAGATTTATTTCTAAAATTAGATCTTTTAAAAATAAAAACTGCGAATTTTATATAGTTTTCTAAAATAGAACTTCTCAAAAATAGTTGTATTTTAAAAAACACAACATTTCAAAATATATATTTGATTGTTCCCTAAAACGACCCTAAAAACTTGTTGTGCCACAAAAGATATTGTGTTTTAAATTTGTACTCGTAATCGCACGAAGCATTAATAGTATAGCTTCAGGGTTGAGAGGTCGACGTCACAGGGAACATGCAAAATATATGCAATTGAAATACTATGGTATAAGACATTATAAGATCATGGAAATAAATCTAAATAAAACAATCAAAACTCTAAAGCTTTCTAAAAATAGAAAACACATTACAAAAATAGAAAACCAATTCTAAAATTAGAAAAAAATCTAAAATAAGATTCCACCAAATTAATGAAAAATTGAAGTTGAATGCCAAGATTAATTCATTCGAATTCAATTATTTTCAATGATCTTATTTGATTTATATATTTATTTAGAAGTAGACACCATATTTAGAATCCTTCCAAGTTTAGATAAATTTCTAAAATTAGAAAGCTTGTAAGATTAGAAATTATCCAAAATTATACACCTCCAAAATTAGACAACTTTCTAAAAATAATTTTTTTTTGAAATTAGATAATTGTAAATCTTTCCATTGACAGAGGTTTTAAAACTTTCCAAATTTAGTTCACTTTTGAAAAATAGAATATTCTAAAATAAAGTATCTTTCCATGATTAAAAAGATCCTAAAAGAAGAAAGTGGCTGAGAAAATTTATATTTCTAAACTTAACAAGTTTCTAAATTTAGTAAGTTTTTCAAATCTAGATAAATTCCAAAATTTCTACTATTTAAAAGAAAAAACTTCTAAACTTAGGTAACCTTCTAAAATTAGAATTTCTAAAAATAGAAACTGTAAATTTTAAGTAGTTTCCTAAAATATAAATTTCAAAAATAATAGTATTTCTAAAAACACAACATTTCAAAATGCTTGTTTGATTGTTTCCCTACGACGGCGCGAAAAACTTCTTGTGCCACAAAAGATATTGTGTTTTAAATTTGTACTCGTAAGCCCACAAATCATTAATAGTATAGTTTTAGGATTGCGAGGTCGAACCCACAGGGAGCATGCAAAATATATGGAAAAATATATGCAATTGAAATATTATGGTATAAGACATTACAAGATCATGGAAATAAATCTAGATAAATAAATCAAAACTCTAATCTTAGAAATATAACTTAATCTATAAACTCTCTAAAAATATAAAACAAATTCTAAAAATAGAAACATCTAAAATTAGATTCCCCGAATTAATGAAAAGTTGAAGTTGAAGCCCAAGATTAATCCATTCAAATTCAATTTTTTCAATGATCTTAATTGATTTTTTTATTTTTTTAATATTAGACACCATTGTTAGAATCTTTCCAAGTTTAGATAAATTTCTAAAATAGAAACCTTATAAGATTAGAAATTATCCAAAATTAGCACCTCCAAAATTAGACAACTTTTTAAAATTAGAATTTTCCTAAAATTAGATAATTGTAAATCTTTCTATTGACAAAAATTTTAAAACTTTCCAAATTTAATTCGCTTTTGAAAAATAAAATATTCTAAAATAAAGTATCTTTCCATGATTAAAAAGATCGTAAAAGAAGAAAGTGGCGGAGAAAATAAATATTTCTAAACTCAAGAAGTTTCTAAATTTAGTAAGTCTTCCAAATCTAGATAAATTGCAAAATTTTCTACTACTTAAAAAGGAAAAACTTCTAAACTTAGGTAACCTTCTAAAATTAGAATTTCTAAAAGTAGAAACTGCGAATTTTAAATGGTTTCCTACAAGATAAATGTAACACCCCGGATTTTCAATTATTATTATATATGAAAATTACCCATTTAAATTTATGAATTTTAAATATGGATCATGGATGGGTAAAGAATTGGGCCATGGCCCAATTAAGATCCAATTGATTGTGGTATAGGTTTTGTTAAAATTAAATGGGGTTGAATTAATTTAGTAATGCAATCCATGATTAAGCTCATGGAGACAATTAATATAGATTGCCTTTGCCGAATTTTAGATAATGAATCTAAGATATGCGCATGGAAGAAATTGATGAAAGATTTTAGGAGTTGCATAGGTTTATGTGGGATTTTCATATCCACATAGATATGATAAAATATCTTGAGAAAATTAAATAAGTGTGCATGGCCGAAATTTAAAGATAGGCAATCCATGTTTATGCGCATGAAATTGGATATTAAATTAGGACTTTCCCAAAGTGGGAAGCCTAAACTCGGAAATGGCTTTCAATTACATTGGCCGAGTAAAGTTTTTAAAAGATGAGGAGTACAAGGCATTAGACACCTTCCACATTAGGATTAAAGGGGAGTTTATATAAAAACAACCCCATAGCCGAGTTTTATTTTCTCTCTCTCTCAATTGTCGTTCTCGCCAAGATCAAGAAGAAGGAGAGGAAAAGGCAACCAGCAAGAGGTGTTCTTAGCTTTGTGAAAGATCAAGAAGAAAAAGTGGAAAGAGGCTAAGGAAGAGAAAGATTGGAAGAGCAAGAAGGAGTCGTGTAAACGGCTAGTATCTAATTGATAAATTTATTTTGAAATAAAGAACCATAGGGTTCGGCCATGGTGTTTGGCCGAACCCCATGGAAGAAGATTGGGAAAGGTTTTGATATTTTTAATGAAAGCATGAACCATAGGGTTTGGCCACAACGCGTGGCCGAACCCCATGAAAGAAGACATGGTAGATGTATGGATTTTTTAATGAGGAAAAAACCATGGGAGTTGGTTAATAGATTCATACGGTTTTAATGGATGTTGTTGGTGATTTTTAATGGAAGGTTATAGATTATATTTGAAGGAACGAAAACCATGGAAAGTCATGGTTTAAGTCATGGGTTCTTTGGTTGGAAAACCATGGAATAAGATGAACCATAGGGTTCGGCTATGGGTATGGCCGAACCCCATGGAAAGGATATTGATGAAAAATTAATGGATTTAAATGAATGGTCAAGATTATGAACCATAGGGTTCGGCCATGGTGTATGGCCGAACCCCATGGAGTTGATTACCAATTTAGAAAGTAAATGAAAAATGATGGATTTGTCTCCATGGGTAAGGTTCGGCCATGGTGTATGGCCGAACCCCACTAGGGTTTATTTATGGAAACCTTTTTAATTATGGAAGATGATTTATAAATATGGAAGGTTGTTTATTAAGAAAACTTCTAAAAATAGAATGAGGGATTTAAGATGGGAAAGTTTCTATTTTTGGAAGGTGGAAACTAAATTAGAAAGTTTTAAATTAAGAACTTTCTAATTATGGAATCTAAATTTGGAAACTATCCAAGTATGGAAAGAAGGTTGCTAAATTAGGAAGTTTTATTTATGGAAGTTATGTTAAATTAGAAAGTGAATGGATTGTCTCAATTGGGTGAGGTTCGGCCATGTTTTATGGCTGAACCCCACAAGAGATTATTATGGAAGATGATTGTTAATTATGGAAGTTGCATGCTAAAATTGGAAATTATCTAATTATGGAAGGAATCATGCTAAACTTGGAAACTTTCTAAATATGGACCTTTTAATTGTGGACTTGTTAATTATGGAATTGCTAATAATGGAGATTGATGAAATTAATGGAAACTTAGGCATCATGGGTTCGGCCATGTGTATGGCCGAACCCCATGGCCAATTTTATGGTTTGTGGATCAAAATAGGGATTTAGGTGTTTGTAATTGAATGAAATATTAACTATGGATGAGACCAATGGCAAAGTTGTAATTATAGCCTAAAGTGAAAGATCATGGAACCCCATGAGGTCTCTTTTATGGATTTGAGTCGTTATGGAATTTATATGGACCTAATATGATTAAATGAAGGAAAGGATTAGAATCCTATTTATGAATCTATGATTATGGACCGGTTTGGAATTAGACATCATAGGGTTCGGCCATGGTGCTTGGCCGAACCCCATGAATCAGTTATGGGTCAATTGTGCTAATGTGTTAAGGAGTGGAAGGTTTGAAATGATTAAACCAAGGGCAAAGTTGAGAATACATGCTAAGATGGAAGGTTGGCCATGAATGGCAATCTTGTAAATATGGGGATTGGTTAATGGACTTTAAATATTCTAAATCAAGTGGGACTTGGTTTTGATTGATTATTATATTGTAAGGAAATGGGATCTCACAAGGAGTTTACGATCGTGAGCGGTTACCGGACGAAAGACGCAAGCACACGTTAGCGGTTTTTGGTAGGATTCCACCTTTTTGAAACCATGGGTTTATGTACATTTGTTTTATCTTATGTTTAATGAAATTATGTTTCAAAGGATATGCATTATATTGAATTTCAAATGCTATGTTTAATTGTATAAATAGCATGTGTTGATTATGTTTCAAAAGTTGATTTTTTAATGCTATGTTTATGTTATAAAATAACACGTGTTTCATTGGCATCTCATGCATGGCATGGGGTGGAGGATTTGTAACCGGAGGGGTCACACTCCGTCGGGGTGTCCGAAAAACCTATGTGCGGTACCTTGATGTGATTTTCCATCAGGAAGAATCCGGAGGGTCCACACTCCATCGGGGCGTCCGAAAGACCTATGTGGTGGGTACTTTTATGTACATGTGATGGGTGGGACTCATTGCATTTGTCATCATTGCATGGCATGGATTTATATGGTTTTTGACATTACGATATTATAATATATGTTTTGTACTAACCACGTGTTAGCCATAATTGGAATACCTACTGGGCGCGTTGTTCTAACGCCCTACTTCTACCCTAGTTGATGACACAGGTAATCAGGGGAACGAGGAATGCAAGACGGGCCAGGCATAGGAGCTTGGATGATTTCGTTTATTATTTTTTAATAAAAGTTACTCATGGACTTGTATTTGAGTATCTAGATTTCGAAATGTAATAACTTAGATGGATGGATGTTAATTTTGATAATTATGGTATTTGAATGATGATTAAGGACTTGACGTACTTTGCTATATGAATGGAATAGAACTTGGTTCTATTATGATTCCGCAATTTTGATGTTAATATTCCTCAATGTTTATATTGCTATGTGTGAAACACTTTCGTGGACTTGGTCCATGCACACATAGGGTTGGCCAGTTAAGGGTCGGACTTTGGAAGTTCAGACTTACCTCGCGTTGTGACGTCCCGCGCTCTGTCACTCTACTCTGTTATAAAAAAAAAAATATATTCTGAATTTACCGGAAGAAGTGAGTGAAAAAAGGCAGGACGTTACAAGAAATTTTAAAAAATAATAGTATTTCTAAAAACACAACATTTCAAAATATATATTTGATTGTTTCCCAACAACGGCGGGAAAAACTTGTCGTGCCACAAAAGATATTGTGTTTTAAATCTGTACTCATAATCACACGAAGCATTTGTAACGCCCCGCCCTTTTTCACTCGCTTCTTTCCGTAAAATCAGAGTCTATTTTTTTTTTAATAAACAAAGAGTGATAGAGAGAGGGACATCACGACGCGAGCTAAGTCCGAACGTCTAAAGTCCTATCCTTAACTGGCCAGCCCTATGTATGTATGGACTCAGTCCATGAAAACGGTTCACACATAGCATCCTCTTGATGGAATTCTCTGCATCAAGGTATCCCCCGACGAGTGCTTTACGGACGCCCCGACGGAGTGTGGGTCACCGGCTACATATCATCCCTCCCATGCAATGCATGAGATGCAAATGCCAACATGCTATATAGAAATACAAAATATAGCATTTAAAATCACATTTTTCAAACATAACCAACACATGCTATTTTATCATATAAACATAGCATTTAAAATCATACTTTGAAACATATCCTTTGCAACATAATTTCATCAAAAATAAGATAAAGACAATGTACATAAACCCATGGTTTCAAAGAGGTGGAATCCTACCAAAGACTGCTAACGTGTCCTTGCGTCTTTCGTCCGGTAACCGCTCACGATCGTAAACACCTTGTGAGGTCCCGTTACCTTAAAATATAACAATCAATCAAAACCAAGTCCCACTTGATTTACAATATTTTAAGTCCATAAACCAATCCCCATGGTTTATCATATTTTCCATTAATTACCAAAATACCATTGGTCTAATCTTTATTTAATATTTCATTTTAATATGTCAAACATAGTCCCTATGTCCACCAAATAATTACCATGGGGTTCGGCCATACACCATGGCCGAACCCATGGTCCATTAATTCAATTAATTACAATAATGCCATTATTCCTTCCATGGTTAGTCACCTTCATTTATTTACCCATGTTTAGATCCAAATACATAGATCATAAACATCTAAGTCCAGTAAACCTTTCCCATGGAGTTCGGCCATACACCATGGCCGAACCCATGGTCCCTTATTTTCACCTAATTACCAAAATGCCATCCATGGCTATCATAACCCATATCATAATTGATAATCATAAATTTGTATCTTTCATTTAATATTTAATCAATCACTAGGTTAATTCCATAACCAATCCATACAATAGTTCATGGGGTTCGGCCTTACTCCATGGCTGAACCCTATGTCCAATATTTTCACATATTTTCAAGATTGTCGTTACCTCATGTTCATGTCTCTCCATTAATCCAATCATCACATTAAGTTCATAAAATCCATTTAACTTGATTCATGGGGTTCGGCCACACACCATGTCCGAACCCTATGATATCTTAATTCCATTTAGAAGATCATAATCTTAGGTCCAACATCCTAAGCAAAACCCATAACCCAATTGGTCTACCATTCATATAACATATTACATCCACACATGACCCATAATTCTATAATTTTGATCCTCCAATCTTCCATAAGAATAACCAATGACCTTCCTTTATTTAAATCCATTAGACATATTAATATCCTTTTAAAATTAAACCCATATGATCCCTTAATTGGTTCATCATCTTAGGTCCATAAATGCCCCATAAAAAATTCCTTAACCTCCTAAGTCCTTAAAGGACCTCATGGGGTTCGGCCATACATCATAGCCGAACCCATGATCCTCCATTTTTATCATGTATTTACAAAATTGCCATCCTTAAGTTTATGTCCAAAACCTATCCATAAAACCCATATAATTAATTCATGGGGTTCGGCCAAGCACCATGGCCGAACCCTATGATGTCTAAGCTTCCTTTTTCCATCATCTTCCATTATTAACCAATCCATAATTAGATAGTTTCCAAATTAATCATCCACCCTTCCATAATTAGAAGGTTTCCAACTTAATTATCAATCCTTCCATTATTAGAAGGTTTCCAACTTAACTCCACCTTCTATATTTAGAAGGTTTCCAAATTTATCTCCACCTTCCATAATTAGAAACTCCATAAATAGCAAGTCCATAATTAGAAATCATCTTCCATAATTAAAAGCTTTCTAATTTAGCAACCTCCTTTCATAATTAGAAACTTTCCCATTTAATAACTATACTCCATTTTAATCAAAAATTAAACATCAAAAATACCAACACAACACCATGGGGTTCGGCCATACACTATGGCTGAACCCTATGGTTCATAATTCCCTTTCTAAAATTATTAAACCTTGGTCCTCCATGATCTAATCACTATATTCATTTCCTTTCCATGGGGTTCGGCCATACCCATAGCTGAACCCTATGTTTCATAATCAAATTGCATCTAAGAAAACATCAATACCAATCCTTTGAAAATAAATCATTATCCTTCAAAAATCATATAACATTATCAACAAATTCCCATAATTTAAACCATCACTTTCCATGGTTTTCCACCCCTTAAAATATAACCAATAACCTTCCATTAAAAATCACCAAAATCATCCATTAAAACCATATAGATTTATTAACCAACTCCCATGGTTTTCCTCATTAAAAAATCCATACCTTAACCATGTCTTTCCATGGGGTTCGGCCAAGCACCATGGCCGAACCCTATGGTCCATTCTTTCCATTAACTTAACCAAATCATCCATCAATTCTCTTCCATGGGGTTCGGCCATACACCTTGGCCGAACCCTATGGTTCCTTATTTTTTTAAAACAAAATAACAATTGTAAGGCCCCGCCCTTTTTCACTCACTTTTTCTCGTAAATTTAGTGTATATTTTTTTTTGTAGCAGAGTAGAGTGATAGAGCGGGGGACGTCACGACGTGAGCTAAGTCCGAACTTCCAAAGTCCGACCCTTAACTAGCCAACCCTATGTGTGTATGGACTCAGTCCAATAAAATGGTTCACAGATAGCAATAACGACTTGCGGAATAAAATCATACAACTGCGGAATCGTAATCATCAAAAATGCGGAAATATATTAGAACCACGTTCTAATCCAATCAGATAGCAAAGTACGTCATAATCATCAAACCAAACCATTCAACTATCTAAGTTATTACATTTCGAAATCCAAATACTCAAATACAAGTTCGTGAGTAATTTTATTCAAAACATATAAAGTAAATCTTCCAAGCTCCTATACCTGGTCCGTCTTAGGTTCATTGTTCCCTGGATTACCTGTATCACCAACTACAGGGTAGAAGTAGGGCGTTAGTACAACGCACCCAGTAGGTATTCCAATTACGGCTAACACATGGTTAGTACAAACATATCATATAACATAGTGATATCAAAACCATATAAATCCATGCCATACAATGATGACAAATATGCAATGAGTCCCACTCATCACCTATACATAAAGTGTGCCTACCACATAGGTCTTTCGTCACCCCCACGGAGTGTGGACCCTCTAGAAATCTTCTTCATGGAAATCACATCAAGGTGTTGCACATAGGTTTTTCGGACGCCCCGACGGAGTGTGACCCCTCTGGTTATAAATCCTCCACCCCATGCCATGCATGAGATGCCAATGAAACACATGCTATTTTATTACATAACATAGCATTGAAAATTATCATTTGAAAACACATCCAACACATGCTCTTTATATAAATAAACTTAGCATGTAAAATCATCATTTGAAACATAATTGGCCCATGCTATTTTAAACAATTAAACATAGCATTCGATATTCAATATAATAAAACATATTCTTGAAAACATATTTTCATCAAACATAATATAAAAACAAGGTACATAAGCCATGGTTTCAAAGAGGTGGAATCCTACCTAAGACCGTTCACAAGTCCTTGCGTTTCGGTCCAAGATTCTATCACCGATCGAACACCGCTTGCGAGATCCCGTTACCTTATAATATAATGATAAATCAACACCAAGTCTCACCTAATTACATGGTTCTAAGTCCATAAACAAAACCCCATGGGGTTTGGCCCTACACCATGGCCGAACCCATGGTTTACCCTTTTTCATACATATTTACAAAAATGCCACTGTTGGTAACCACAGTCCCGTTTCTTTGCATAAGTTTCCAAGTCATCCATTCATGCTTCCAAAGTACATAATCCCATAAAATAATTCCTGGGGTTCGGCCATACACCATGGCCGAACCCAATGTCCAACATTCTCTCATATTTACCAAAATGCCATTGGTTTCCTTCTTCCTTTAAATCTTCCATAATTAGACCTTAAAATTTTCCCCAATCAAATAAGTTCATCAATCACATCTCATGGTGTTCGGCCATACATCATGGCTGAACCCATGGTTCTCCTACTTTGGTATTTTAATTACATTTTTGCCATTACTTTCTCCATCAATTCATATCATACATTGTACCCTTTATTTTATTTAAAACTACACATAACCTAACTCATGACTTAGGTTCATAATCTGATTCCTCAATCAGACTTTAACCTTGAATTATAGGTACCTTTAATCCCTTAATTTAGACCATGGAGTTCGACCATACACCATGGCCGAACCCTATGGTGCATAGTTTCCAATTTATCTCTACTTTTCCATAATTGGAAGGTCCCCAAATTTAGATTTCACCTTCCAAGAATAGAACTTCCCTTTATTAATTTCCCCTTCTATTATTAGAAGGTTTCCCTATTTAACTTACCAAAATGACAACCTCCTTCCATAAATGGAAAGTTTTCTAAAAATAACTCTTCCTTCCATTTTTAACCTAAGGTCCACATTTAGAAGGTTTCTTAATTAAACACCAACCCTTCTATGATTGAATATCATATTCCAAAATTCACAAGGTTTCCAAAAACTAACCCTAGTGGGGTTATGGCCGAACCTCACTCATGGCAACCTATCCCTTCATTTAAATTAGGTTCCATAAATAACTTTTATGGTCTTTAAGTAGATACTTTCTAATTTTAATATCCACTTCCAAGAAGAGAAACTTTCCTTAATAAGTAACCTCTTTCCATATTTGGAAACACCTTCCAAAATTAGATGACTTTTCCATATTTAACAACTTCTTCCATAAATGGAAGGTTTCCATATATAGATTCTAACTTTCCATAAATGGAAACTTTCTAAGATTAGAAACTCCTTTCCAAAATTGGAGTGCTTTCCAATTTAGCCTTCACTTCCATACATGGAAACTTTCTATACTTAGTAGCCCCTTCCCTTAATTAGATAGTTTCTTATTTAATCTCCATTCCAAATTACCCCATGGGGTTCGGCCAAGCACCATGGCCGAACCCTATGGTTCATGATCTTAGCCATTGGTTTAGATCCCATCAAAACTGATCATCCATAAAAAGTTTGGTGGGGTTCGGCCATACACCATGGCCGAACCTCACCTCTTCCTTTTATTATTTTGGATCCCAAAACTTAACCACAAAACATCATGGTTTGGCCATACCAAGGCCGACCCAATGTCCGTCCAATTTTTCCTTTAAATATTATCAAACTCCTCCATGGATTTTCATCATTTAAATTTGTTAATCTAAACCATAAATCCCCATGGTTTTCATTATTCAAACCATCATGAAATAACCATGATTTTCCATGATCCAAGATCTAAAAAATATAAACCCAATCAATGAATCAAGAACACACCATTGTTTTCAATCCTTAAAACCAATTAATTAAGCAAATCTTTCCATGGGGTTCGGCCATGCACTATGGCCGAACCCTATGGTTCTTTCTTCTCTTTTAAAACCATTTACCCATATCTAATTTTCTCTTCATGGGGTTCGGCCAACCACCATGGCCGAACCCTATGGTTTTTTTTATTTTCAAAACATAAAATTATGAATCAACATACTAACCTCTTCCTTGCTCTTCTAATCTTTTTCCTTTTGCTTTTCTCCAAACAAGAACACCTTTTGTTGCTGCCCTTTCTTGTCTTGCTCTTGCCGTGTAAGAGAAGACTTGAGAGAGGGAGAGAGAGAGAAATATAACTTGGTAATGGGGTTGTAAAAACCGTGCACCCCTATAGATCTTTCCTTTTATTAAGCTCACCTTAATCCAATATTAGAAATTGTTTTAAGATAAGTAACCCCCCTCCTTTTCCGTGTGCCCCTTGATTTACCTAGCCATGGCCGACTTCCCTTGCCTTATTAAGACCTTCCTTTAACTCTTATTTAGCATGTACCATGCGCATAATATCAATTATAATCTAAGTGATCTTTTCATTTAATTAAAGACAATGTACATTCCCTTTAAAAATATCCCATGCGCATAATATGAGTATCATTTATCTAAATTTTGACCATGCTCAATCTTGTAATTATTTGCTAAATATTTCATCCATTTTTAAAAATATTCTAGTATATCATTTGTGGATTTAAAATCCCACATATCTTTTATGCACATTAATGTAGGGATTTCACATTCAAAATTCGGCCATAAGATCTTTTATTCAAAATTGGATATGATTCACCACCAATTTAATCCTACCCATTTACATTTTAATAAAACCAATTCCACCATTTGTTGGGTCCTAATTGGGTCATGGCCCAATCCTTATCCAAAATTCATAATTAAAATTAAATAAATAATAAACTGAAAACCCAAGGTGTTACAATACAATCCTCTTTTTAAAATTTTCGTCCCGAAAATCGAGAGAAGTAGGGTTTCAAACACTTACATAAATAACTCAGGATGAGCTTTCCTCATTTCGGACTCGAGTTCCCATGTAGCTTCCTCAACGTCGTGTCGATCCCATACTACCTTAACAAACTGGATCACTCGGTTCCATAATACCCTTTGTTCTGTGTCCACCACTCGGACAGGTTTCTCGATGTATGTCACGTCGCTCTGAACCTCTATGTCTTGTACGTTCAATACGTGAGAAGGATCAGGATTATACTTTCTCAACATAGATATATGGAACACATCGTGTAAAGATGCCAACTGTGATGGGAGTGCCAATTGATAAGCCACGTCCCCCATCCGTTTTATGATAGAAAATGGTCCCACATAACTTGGTGATAATTTCCCTTTCTTTCCAAACCTTATGTGTCCCTTTCGTGGCGAGACTTTCAATAACACCATGTCTCCCACTTCAAATTCAAGGAACCTCCTTCTCTTGTCAGCATAACTCTTCTGATGACTCTGCGCAGTCAATAGGTCTTGCCGTATCAACTGTATCTGCGATGTAGTCTCTGCAACCAATTCAGGTCCAATCAATGCAGGCTCACCGGCCTCTGTCCAGCATACTGGTGACCTACATGGTCTACCATATAATGCCTCGAATGGTGTCATCTGGAGGCTTGCCTGGTAACTGTTGTTGTATGAGAATTCTACCAACGGCAAGTGGTCCTCCCATCCACCCTTGAAATCTAACATACATGCTCTCAGCATGTCTTCCAGTGTCTGTATTGTCCTCTCAGACTGTTCATCAGTCTGCGGATGAAATGCCGTACTAATCAATAAATCTGTTCCCATGGCCGATTGCATGCTCTGCCATACTCTGCCTATGAATCGACCATCTCTGTCAGACACAGTAGTCCGAGGTATACCATGCAACCTGATGATATCCTTAATATACCGCTGACCCAAAGTCTCAGATGAATCTGTCATCTTAATAGGAATGAAATGTGCTGACTTGGTCAGTCGGTCTACCACGACCCATATCGCATCGTTGCCCTTTGATGACCTTGGCAATCCTGTAACAAAATCCATACAGATGTGTTCCCATTTCCATTTCGGCACTTGTAAGGGTTTGAGTAAACTTGGTGGCTTCTGATGTTCCATTTTAACTTGCTGACATGTTAAGCAATGAGCCACAAATACTGCCACATCTCTTTTTAATCCGTGCCACCAATAATGTCTCTTCAGGTCGTGATACATCTTTGTGCTGCCCGGATGAATAGAGACTTTGGTCTGATGTGCCTCAACCAATAATTCTTTTCGGCAGTTCTCAGGTACATAAATCCTTTCTCGGAATGCAAGACCCTGTCTCGGTCGTAATTCCCATTCCGGTATGACTTCACCATTGGACAGTTTGGCCAACATTTCCTCCACTTCTGGGTCTGTTCGTTGTTCCTGTTCAATCTTGGTAACCATATTGGACCGTATGTTCATACTGTAAATAGTCCCATGATTGTTGAGATAAAGTCTAAACTCCCGAACAGTATTCAATATCCCCCATTTTGTCCTGATCAAACATGCCACTGATGCATATGATAAACAACTGAGGGCATCCGCTACCTTGTTTGCCTTATCAGGATGATATCGCAGTGTAAACTCATAATCTGCCAGATATTTCATCCATCTGCGCTACCTCAAGTTGAGCTCTTTTTGGTCAAACAAGTATTTCAAGCTCTTATGATCCGAAAACACTTCAAATTTCTCGCCATATAAATAATATCTCCAGCTTTTGAGAGCGAAGACCACTGCAGCTAGTTCAAGATCGTGCGTAGGATAGAGACGTTCATGTATTTTCAATTGTCTTGATCCGAATGCCACCACACGATTACTTTCACTGAGTTACACCCCAGCCCTTCTCCTGAAGCATCACAATATACCTCGTAATTCCTGCCTCGTTCCGGCAAAACTAAGATGGGAGCAGTGGTAAGTCTCTTCATCAGCTCTTCAAACCTTTGATTGCACAAATCCGACCATACATATTTGACTCCTTTCTGAGTGAGTCGAGTCAATGGAGATGCAATTTTAGAGAAGTCCATAATAAATTTCCTTTAATAGCCCACCAATCCCAAGAAACTACGGATCTCGTTACATTCTTTGGCGCTTTCCAGTCTCTTACTGCCGCTATCTTAGTCGGGTCCATAGCTATGCCTTCCTCCGATATAACATGTCCCAAAAAGTTGACCTCAGATAGCCAAAATTCACATTTACTGGCTTTAGCATATAACTGGTTCTTCCTCAAAATGTCCAGAACTATTCCCAGGTGTTCAGCATGCTCTTTCTGAGTCTTGGAGTAAATCAAAATATCATCGATGAATACAATAACAAATTGGTCCAAATAAGGACGGAAGATCCTGTTCATTAAATCCATGAACACAACTGGTGCATTGGTGAGTCCAAACGGCATGACTACAAATTCATATAGCCCATACCGTGTTATGAAAGCTGTCTTTTGTATGTCCTCCTCTCTAACCCGGATTTGGTGATATCCGGACATCAAGTCAATCTTAGAAAAATGACTGAAACCTTTAAGTTGATCAAATAAGTCATCGATCTTGGGTAGAGGGTATTTATTTCTGACCGTCAATGTAACGCCCGCCCCTTTTCACTGAAAATTAGAGTCTATTTTTTTTTTTTTGAAATAAGAGTGACAAATGTAATGGCCCAGAATTTGTAAAGTAATATATATGTGTTATTATTTAATTTTTTATGGTGGAAATTGGAAATTGGATGGAATAGATAGTAAATGGATCAAAATGTGGACAAAGGCCCAACCAGGGCCCAATGGATTATGGATTGGATTTGTAACACCCCAATTTCTCAATGAAGTGGAAAATTACCAAAATGCCCCTGAGTAGTTAAATTAATTATTTTGTGATGTTAAGTAAGGAAATAGTAGGGCCCATTGCTCAAATTAAAATCATATGAGCACATTATGAATGTTAAGTTTGATTGGTTGAGTAATTTACATCATTTGGGTCAAAAATGGCTAAATGGGTCAAAGGGCCTAAATGGGACCCATCGGGTCAAAATGGATGATTTGACCGTTTTGTGAGTTTAAATTAAATGGGGTTAAGCCTATTTGATTAGAAATCAACTGGAGAAGAAATGGGTAGGCTTGATCCATATGTGAAAACCATTTACAAATGACCAAAATACCATAATTGGGTCATGGAGTCAAAACGGGTCAAGGAGCTAAAAGTGGACCCAACGGGTCGAGTTGACTATTGTTGACCATGGGGACCCTCAAGGGAGATAAAACACGAGTCAAATCAGTGAGTGGGACTAAAGTGAGTTGGAATTAAATCAAGTTATGAGTCAACTCATGTGCATTAAATGAAATGCATTAAATGTGATGAGTTGGGTTGGAATAAAAATATCTTGAGTTGGGTGAGTCAAAATGGAAATCCATGGGACTGTAAATCAGTGAGTCTAATGGGAATTTGAAGAGGTTAGCTCAGCTTTAACCACCCAAACAAGTCCCACACGTTGGGGACTTATTTGGGGTGATTTCCATGATGTATTAAATGGGAATACATGGGATTGAGATGAGATGAGTGGTAAAGTGAATGGTTGCAATGGTTGGTATCAAGGGGTGCCTTGGATTGCACCCAGCATCTCCTCATTTTTGACAAGAAATTATGAGGATCAAGGAGTGAGGTTTGGCTGATTTAACAAAAGGATGAGACCACTCATTTGGCCGAATGACATTGCCAAAATTCTTGGAAATCCTCATCTTTCTCCCTCTCTCCAATCGGTGTTCTTGGCTGGAACAGCAGAGGATTTTGGTACCAAATATTCAAGCTTAAACCAGCAAGGAATTGAGGAAGAAAGGAAGAAATAAAAGATAGGAAACAAGGATCAAAAGTCAAGAAGAAAGGCTTGGGAAAATTGGTAAGTTTTTCATAGAGTTTTGTTGAAAAACATGGAACAAGTAGGGTGTGGATTGGGCCATGATCATGGCCGATTACACCAATGATTAACCTTGATTAAATGGAGGTTTAGAAATGATTAAGATGACCATTGGGTTCGGCCACCATAGAGGGCCGAACCCCATGTAAAGAGATGGCTTGGTTTTCATGTTTTGAAACATGAAAACCACGGATTTTGTGGACTGTTTTGGGTTTTGAATTAAGATTTAAATACATGTTTTAGAATGGTTAAAAACCATGGATCTGAATGACATAGGGACTGAAATTTATATGGTCTAAAATCAGTGGATTAAAAGATGGAAATGGACCATTGGGTTCGGCCACTTAGCATGGCCGAACCCCATGGAAACAAGCGGTTAGTTTTGATGGTTTTTAGAAGTTAAAACCATATAAGTTAGGACTGATGTTAGATGGTTGTAATAGATTTAAAATACATGTTTAAAGAGAGTTAAAACATGGGTTTGGATATCAGAAAAGGCTCTAAATCAGTAGATTAAAATTGGAAAAGATGGACCATGGGGATCGGCCATCTTGGATGGCCGAATCCCATGATATGATGTTGGTTTTTGGATGGTTTATTTTAAAGTTAAAACCTGATGTTAATACGCTGTTAATTACATGATGATTGAGGTTTAAAAACAGCAAACATAACCATTGGGTTCGGCCACTATAGAGGGCCGAACCCCATGTAAAAGGATGTTGGTTTTCATGTTGTGAAACATGGAAACCATGGACTTTATGGACTGTTTTGAATGAATTTAATTAGATGGTTTCTAAGAGGTTTAAAGGCAACAATATAATACTGATATTGCATTTTAAATAACGCCTAACCATGGTTAAAAGACCAAGATATGGACATTGGGTTCGGCCACCATAGAGGGCCGAACCCCATGTAAGTAAGTGATGTGTTTTGGTGAAGTTAAATTACTGTTTTGGTGGCTGGTTATGTGGCTAAACCATGTGTAGCTCATGGTTGGGTTAACATGATTAAATCATGTATAATCATGAGAAGTTGAGGGATCAACCAGATCAAGTGAACCCCATGGGTTGCCTTAAGGCTTTTATTTGATTTAAATGGGGTAGTGTTGGTGGATGAAAATGAGGATTGGAACCAAGTGATTTGAATGGTTGTGAAGGGATTAAGAAGTACAAATTGGATTGGTAGGGTTCGGCCAAGTAGTATGGCCGAACCCCACTAAGATAGTTTATTTTGATGAACTTTTATTATGAGCAAGATTAGACATTGGTTAGATCAATGGCAAATTTGTGAATACAAGCCAAATGAGGAGATTGATCAAAGGACTTATAAGATGTTTTAGGTCTTATATATGAAATGAACATGTAAATGACAATATGATTTACTGATTATTGTATCACAAGGTGACGAGAGTTGAACGACGAACGAGTCGTGATCGGATAAAGCCTAAGAAAGAACGGACGCTGAAGTGATTCTTCTGTAGGTTTCCTACCTACTTGTAACCACGGTTTTTACCCAGTTTTTCTTATGATACTCTTGTTTTAATATATGTGTTTCAAATGATATATTATGCATTTACAAATGGCATACAGGCATTGGCATCTCATGCATAGACATGGGATTATGAATGAGGTTGTACAGTGTTTCAAGTTATGAGTTACGTCCTGTCTCGGTGGTGCAAGTCACGCCAGGAGGAGTAACATGATGATCATAATCACATTGGTCTCCTTAGGCGATGAGAGAGTCCCGCCAGGAGGACTAATACGTGATATGAATCAGTCAATGATGAAGAGATGGAAGTTGTATTGTAATTTACCTTGACGGTGCAAGGCACGTCAAGTGATGGCTATGAATGTACATGATGGGGGATGCTCATTGCATGTGCATACATCATAGCATTGTTTTACCTGTTTTTGATGATCATGTATTATGATATGTATATGCATGTTTTATATGCTAACATATGGTAGCCCTGATTCGGGAACCTACTGGGCACGTTGATCTAACGCCCTAATTCTATCCTCAGAGGAGATTGCAACTACAAGCAAAGGGAAAGGAAAGGTCGTTGACCGGGAGGGGAGCCAAGCCTAAGTGCTTGAATGAAGGACTGAACTACTTTATATTACTGTCTTTTGAATACTTTTGTGGGACATGTAATAATTCACTACTTGCTATGGTTTGATTAGGTTGATAACATTTGGATGGTTGATCTATGATAAATAATGTTTAAGACTGTTACTTGCTATCTCGTCTTTCTATTCCGCAATTAATCTAGATTATTCCGCATGTTGATGTTAGTTCCATGTGTGATTCACTATCATGGTCTATTCCATGTACACATGGGTGGCCAGTTAAGGTTCAGACTTGGGTAGTCTGAACTTAACTCGCGTCGTGACGCCGCTCGCTCTCTTTCGACGTTTTATTATTACTTTAAAAAAAAAAAAAAAATAGACTCTGAAATTCTCGAAGAGGGCGGGGCGTTACAGGATTTAAGTTTACTTAAAGGGTCAATGGTGATCAATTGGGCCAAGGATGGTCAAATTGGGCCCAATACCCATTTGGGACCCAATGGATTAAGTTGATGTAAGCCCTAAGGTAAATGGGTAAGAGGAAAATGTAATTGGGCCATAGGCCCAATGGTGATCCAATTAGAATGAATTGAATGGGTCTAAATTATCTAAGTTAATTTAAAGTTGACCAAGGTGACATGGTCCAATGGGACCCACCTCCACCTCACCGAGTGAGGTGGCGTGTGGACCCAAGGTTTGGTGGGGCCGACCACCATGGTTGAATTGGTCAACCATGGGTGGATGTATAAAGATGATTTAAGTAAATGGGAATTAAAGTAACTTAATTATCTAAACATTAAATGATTAAAATTATCCAAATGAATTGGTCAAATAAGTCAAATGGTGGTGTTAAACTAACAGAAACCACTTAAGCAAAACATAAAACACGTTGGACTTGGTGGTGGTTATCTCAACCACCACCATAAAGTAAAATAAATATCGTATGGTAGGTGGAGGAATTAAATGCCAAACTTAAATGAGATAAGCTTTGTTTTTCTTTCCCATCTCTTATTCTATCTTCATTTTACTCTCCCCATTTTGCATTCTACCATTGCCGTCCCACACCCAATGTGAAGGAAAGAAAGAAAGCTAAGGAGAAAAGAAGAGAAGGAGAGAAGAAAGAAGTGAAATTTTAAGGAAAATCACTCTAAGATCAAGGTCTATTATCTCCCCTTTCATCATCTTTCCCTTTCCCGCTCTCAAACAAACCCTATCATGGCCGATCCTAAGATTGGAGGTTGTCACCATTGATCAAGCATCTTGGCCTACCAAAGATCAAAAGGAAGGAGGAAGGAGGCTAAGGAAGCCGACGGGAGTGGCGGAAGTCGGAGGAGACGACGGATTGTGAGTATTTCTTAAACAAGAAATTTTGGATTTTTAGGGTTTAAGATTTGGGATTTATTTTGTGAATTTAATAGTGGTCAAATGATTTTATGCCTTGGATCTAAAATCTATCAAATGGAAGGAAAGGAAAGTGGGCAAAACCCTAATGGAGAAAAAAAATTAGGGTTAAGAAAAAATAAAAGGGATTAAGGACATTATATGGTTAATGTGATTACGCATGGATGTATATACATTTTTTTGGAGTCAAAGCCATAGGGTTTGGCCATGTAGCATGGCCGAACCCCATGGTAAGTGATGTATGATTTTTTTTTAGGTTTTTGAAAAATGGAAGCCATGGAGGATGACTTAGGGTTTTAAGGTTTTAATGATAAAAATGGGGATAATTTTAAAGGGGTTTTATGAGAAAAATCATGGGAAATATTGATGATTCTTAATGGCTTAAAAGGCATGGATGGAATGAACCTTAAATATAATTAAGGTTGACCAAATGTAATGATCCAAATGGGGTTAAGAGTAATGGTTTAAAAGTGTGATTTAAACCACCTCAAGGAAGGATTTATTTTGGATCTAAATGATGTAAATAGACCCAAGAAAACAATGGGAAAAGGACACCATGGGTTCGGCCATGGTGTATGGCCAACCCATGGCCCATTGGTGAGCCTTGTGATGGGTTAGATTGAAATGTGAATGATGTTTATGGCCTTCAAAGGGCATGAATGGATAATGGACTTAATGTGGGTTAAATGCATGAAGTAAACCCCATGGGAAGATTTGAGGAATGGGGTATTTTGAACCCATGACCCAATCTTATGAGACAATTGATGGGTTAAGTATGGTTTAAATTAATAAGGATTAGGCTAATTAGATGGTGGAATTTTAGTGATCTTGTGACATGTTAATGAATCATTGATGGATCCAAGATTTTGGATCTATCTTGGGTCTAAGAATGGAGAAATAAAAATGAGTAATTAATCATGTAAAGGAGTAGTGGCAAAATTGTAAATAATGGCCAAATTCAAGAACTCCATGAAAAATGATCATGAACATAAATGCAATTATGGTAACCGTAAGTATGTGATTAATGGATTTAAAAGGTTAAAAACATGGACAAATTTGGTGTATGTAATAAGGTATTGGATATCGCGAGCGGTAAGCGTGTCGATAGCCGGATTATCGGACGAAACAGTAAAAAGGATGCGAGCCGGTATTCGGTAGGATTCCTACCTATTTGTAAGCCATGGATTAGATGCTATGTGATTGGTTTATTGGTTTATTTTTAGTAATTATATTGATTGGTTGTATGATGGGTTTTAAGATTATGATATGTTTAAGATGGATTCTTATGGCTATGATTATGTATTATATGGAATATGGCTATGAATTATGTTTAACGTTATGCATTATAAGTTAAGGCTACGTACGATATGTTAAGGTTATGAGTTATAAATATTACATAGCATAATGCATTACATCTCATGCATGGCATGGGCGGAAAAAAATAAATAAACCGGAGTCCATGCTCCGTCGGGGCGACCGAGAACAGGCATGGGGATACTTTGACGAGGTCTTGCCGTCAAGGGGGATATGACATCATGATGGTAGGGATGATGGATGGGATTCATAACACAGACACCCATGGCATGGCATGCACTTCATAATTTCATTATATGATTGTCTACCAGTTTTTATTATATTGTTATCTGCATGTTGTTATTACTAATCCATGTGCTAGCCCTACTCGGAGTCCTACTGGGCGCGTGGTCTAACGCCCTACTTCTACCCTAGCTGATGATGCAGGAAATGCCGGAGCAGAAAGACGAGATGGGAGCCAAGCTTAGGAGCTTGGGGAGGCGGACTCTTTCCGTTATTTAAGTTTATTTTAAGACAAGTATATTTGAATAGTTAGCTTGTCGGACTGTATAAATTAGCTTACTTGCTATATTCTGGTTTTATTTTGGATACGGTGATGTTGAGATGTATTGTTAGTTAAATGAATGTAATATTCCCTGCTATCTAAAATCTGTAGGTTAGCCTCTATGATCGTTCCGTATTTAGTATAACATTCCGTAAGCTTGCTTATACGTGTGAACCGTTCATCGTGGACTTCGTTCCACGCACACGTAGGGTTGGCCAGTTAAGGGCCGGGCTTTAGAAGCTCAGACTTAACTCGCGTCGTGACGTCCGCGCCCTTTGTCAATTTAAAAAAAAAAGAAATTAGACTCTGATTTTCGGTGCAAAGGGGTGGGCGTTACAACAAAGGCGCAGGACGTCACTACTCGAGTTAAGTTCCGAGCTTCTAAAGTCCGGCCCTTAACTGGCCAACCCTACGCGTGCGTGGAACGAAGTCCACGAGGACAGTTCACGCGTAGGAAGTAAGCTCGCAGAATATAATTACATGCGGAACATTATAATAGAGACTATCCTACCAATTTTAGATAGCAAGGAAGTACGATGCTTAAATTACTAAAATACCCCTATATTCATAATTATATCTAAAAATGATAACGTCCAGAGTACAGTCCAAACGATAGCAAGAAATAGAAATTATTACAATCCGACGAGCTAAGCTACTCAATTACATATTCCAAAATAAATTTAAATAAACTAAGTGGCCCGCTTCCCGAAGCTCCTATGCTTGGCTCCCGTCGCGTCCTTCGGTTCGGCCATCTCCTGCGTCATCAGCTAGGGTAGAAGTAGGGCGTTAGACAACGCGCCCAGTAGGACTCCGAGTAGGGCTAACACATGGATTAGTGATAACAGGCACATAGGTAATAATATAATGAAAACCATAAAATGAATGCAATGCCATGGGTGTCTTATGTCATGTGTCCCACCCATCATCCATACTATCATGATATCCCTATGTTTGCTTCTCGGTCACCCCGACGGAGAATGGACTCCGGTTATATCTCAACACATCAAGATATCCCCATGTTTGCTTCTCGGTCGCCCCGACGGAGCATGGACTCCGGTTATAGCATATCAAGCTATCCCCATGTTTGCTTCTCGGTCGCCCCGACGAAGCATGGACTCCGGTTCCTTTATTTTCCCACCCATGCCATGCATGAGATCTAAATGCATTATGCTATGTAATATATATAACTCATAACCTTAATATATAATACATAGCCTTCACATATAATGCATAACCTTAAAATATAATTCATAGCATTAATATAAACTTCATAGCCTTAAAATCCATCAAAGACAAATCATATAATTATCAAAATAAATTAAAGGAACCATCACATATCCATGGCTTACAAAAAGGTAGGAATCCTACCGAATTCGACTAGCGTCCCTTTACGTTTCCGTTCGATAACCGGGTCGCCGATCGCGCACCGCTTGCGATGTCCGGTACCTTATTATACATTATCAATTAGATTCATGTTTTAATCATGTCCAAGTCCATTACCCAAGTCTTAGCAGGGTTCGGCCATACACCATGGCCGAACCCTACTAGTTAGGTTTGTGGGTCCCATTTAATCCTTTAACCATATTAATTTTGTGAGTTTAAAAACCAGCACCTTAGGCTTCATTTAATCATACCTAAGGTCACAATAAAAATGCCTAAGTCCAAGTTCATCCCCCATGGGGTTCGGCCATGTACCATGGCCGAACCCATGGTTCTTCATTTTAGCCATTATTTACGGTTTTGCCACTATACTTCCATGGTTTAATACTTCCTCTATCCATGTACATTTTTGTCCACAATTAATCCATATTTTTAGACCCATTAATGATTCATTAACCATGACATAATTTCCCTAAAAATTAGCCACTTAATTATCCAAATCCCCATTCATTACTCACATGTATACTATCACATTTAACCCATAAATTGACCTACAAATGGGTCATGGGTTCGGCCATACACCATGGCCGAACCCATGATGTCTTTTTCCCATTTTTCTTGGGTCCATTTTACATCATTTAGATCCATCATATGCCCTTCCATGAAGGGGTTTAATTTACACACTTAAACCATCATCCTTAATCATATTTGAGTCCATTAACTTAGCCACATTCCCATTTATTTTTCATGGTTTCCACAATATTCAATCCATCAAATCTTCCCATGGTCCATGGTTTACAACTACTTTCACCTCTTTAAAACATTACTTACTACACTTAAAAAAAACCCATTTTAAACTACCAACATTCTTAATCATTTTTCCACATTTCCATCCATTAAAACCACCATTACCTCACCATAGGGTTCGGCCATACACCATGGCCGAACCCATGGTTCATGGTTCCTCATTCATTCATGTCTTTTTGAGGCCATACAAACTATTTACATTTCTCCACGCATTTCTTCATCCAAGATCCCTTTAAAAAGAATTACCACATTTAATCATTAAAAACCCTAAAAATCATAATCATTCTCCATGGCTTCCATTCTTTACAACCTCATTAAAATTACTTAATCTCCCACCATGGGGTTCAAAAACATTCCCATTTACCATTTTTGAGGCCATAAAAATTCATTTTCATGTCCCATGATTTTCTCATTTAAGATCCCTTTAAATCACTACATTTAATCATAAAAACCCTAAAAATCATAAATTCTCCTTTCATGATTCTAATCCTAAAAACCCCATTACAATTCCTAAATTACCTACCATGGGGTTCAAAAACATTCCCATCTGCCATTTTTTTTTTTTGAGGCCATTAAAAAAATCATTTACATTTCTCCAAAAATTCCTTAACATTTAACCATTTTAACCTTAAAAATCATAATCATTCTTCCATGGTTTAAAATCCTTTAAATACCCTATTAAAATTCTTAATCATTTACCATGGGGTTCGGCCATACAACATGGCCGAACCCTATGGTCTATGATCCCTTCAAAAATCCACACTTCCATGTTTAAATAAACCTTATTACATAATGTCCATAATACCTCCATTTATTTTTCTTAATCTCTCCTTCCCATTTTGTCCATTTCTTACTTCATTTTTGGATGGATTTGAGATCCAAGGCCCATGATAATTTGGCCACCATTAAATCCAAGAAATGGACCCCAAATCTTAACCTTTAAACAAATCCAACCTCTTGTTTAGAAATATTTACAGATCCGACGGCTCCTCCGGCTTCTCTTTCTCCCTTTGACTTCCTTAGCCTTCTTTCTCCCTCTTCTCCTTTGTTGTTCGGCCAAGGTGCTTGATCCAGATGAAATCCTCCAATGTGTGGATCGGCCAATGATGGATTGGTTTTGAGAGAGAGAAAGGAGGAGGGGATGGGAAGGATTATTCCAAGGTTTGCTCTTGAGTGATGGGCTTATGCTTGCACTTCTCCTCTCTTTTCTTCTCTTCTTCTCTTCTTGGTTTTTCTTCTTCTTTTTCTCCTTGGTTTGGGACATTTTTTGGAGAGAGCAAGAGTGGGAGAGACTGAAATGAGAGAGAGGTTGAAGAATGAGATGAAAAACTATCTCATTAGGTTGCTACACTCCATCATTAAGTCCCCCACCTACCACACATGGGTTTATGTGCTTAGTGGTGGTGGTTGGGATAAAAACCACCACCCTAAGCCCATGGTTTATTTTGTGTTTTCTTTGAGTGGTTTGGGTTAGATAAAACCACCATTTGACTTATTCCATTGACCCAATTTGACCCACCTAATTAATTACTTAATTAGATCCTTACTTAGGTTAATTAATTCCCATTGTAATTTAATTCTATTTCCTTAAATTCCCTCCATGTATCTACCCATGGTTGACCAATTCAACCATGGTGGCCTGCCCCACCAATCCTTGGTCCACACGCCACCTCACTTGGTGAGGTGGAGGTGGGTCCCATTTGGCCATGTCACCTTGATCACTCCATCACCAACTTAGATGATTGAATTAAATCCATTCCAACTAATTGGATCACCATTGGGCCCATGGCCCAATTACATTCACCTCCTACCCATTTACCTTAGAGCTTACATCATCTTGATCCATTGGGTCCCAAATGGGTATTGGGCCCAACTCGACCATCCTTGGCCCAATTGACCATGCGTTAGCCGTAACTGGAATACCTACTGGGTGCGTTGTTCTAATGCCCTACTTCTGGAACGGCCCACCCTTTTTCACTCGCTTCTTTCAGTAAAATCAGAGTCTATTTTTTATATATATAAATGAAGAGTGATAGAGAGCCGAACGTCACGACGCGAGCTAAGTCCGAACTTTCAAAGTCCGACCCTTAACTGGCCAACCTATGTGTCCATGGACTAAGTCCATGAAAATGGTTCACACATAAAAATATCAACTTGCGGAATAAAAATCATAACTGCGGAATCATATCATGCGGAATAATAATAGAACCAAGTTCTATTCCATTCAGATAGCAAAGTACGTCAAGTCCTTAACCATTATTAAAACGTCATAATCATCCAATCATCTAAGTTATTACATTCCCGGAAACTAGTTACTCAAATACATGTCCATAAGTAACTTTATTCAAAACATATAAAATAAATCATCCAAGCTTCTATGCCTGACCCTCCTTGCGTTCATCATTCCCCTTGTTTCCTGTATCATCAACTGGGGTAGAAGTAGGGCGTTAGAACAACGCGCCCAGTAGGTGTTCCAGTTACGACTAACACATGGTTAGTACAAAACATATATACTAACGTAATATCAAAAACCATATAAATCCATGCCATACAATGATGACAAATACAATGAGTCGCACCCATCACATGTACATAAAAGTACCCACCACATAGGTCTTTCGGACGCCCAGACGGAGTGTGCACCCTCCGGATTCTTCATGATGGAAAAGCACATCAAGGTACTGCAGATAGGTTTTTCGGACGCTCCGACGGAGTGTGACCCCTTCGGTTACAAATCCTCCACCCCATGCCATGCATGAGATGCCAATGAAACTCATACTATTTTATAACATAAAAATAGCATTTAAAAATCATATTAAAACACATGTTCTTTCCTCATATAGATATAGCATTTAAAATCATCATTTGAAACACATGCTTTTTTCTAACATAATCATAGTATTCAAAATCATATTTGAAACCATTCCTTTATAGCATAAATTCATCCAAAAATAAGATAAACACAATGTACATAAACCATGGTTTCAAAGAGGTGGAATCCTACCAAAGACCGCTAACGTGTCCTTGCGTCTTTCGTCCGGTAATTGCTCACGATCGTAAACAACTTGTCAGGTCCCGTTACCTTATAATATAACAATTAATCATAATCAAGTCGCACTTGATTTTCAATGTTCTAAGTCCATAAACAAAACCCCATGGGGTTCGGCCATACACCATGGCCGAACCCATGGTCCATTAATTCAGTTAATTACAATAATGCCCTTGTACATAACCATAGCCATTTTCCTTGCTTAGATTCCAAAATAATCCATACATACTTCTTTAATCTCAACACATAGTCCAATAAATAATTCATGGGGTTCGGCCATACACCATGGCCGAACCCTATGTCCAATATTTCCATATATTTAGAACTTTGCCATCCATGGCTTATCATTACCCATTTTTCTCATTCACAATGTACTTAGACTAATAATTAACCCAATAATCCAAGTTCATGGGGTTCGGCCATACACCATGGCCGAACCCATGATCTTCCATTTTTCAGCCAATATTACCAAATTGCCACTACCTTATGTTTATGTCTCTTCATTAATCCATTCACCTTATTAAGTCCATACATGATCCATAAACCATGACATACAAACCATAACATTTCTTAATCCATTTGATCATAATTGGGTTATTGACCCAATTCTTACCCATTTAAGTCCATTCCATCCATAAACCTTAAATTCAACTAATTTAACAATTAAAATAGACAAAAATCCAATATATTATGCATTGAAAAATCCAGGTGTTACAATATTGGCTATCACACACTACACTCTGGGTATAAGTCTTATAAAATGAATTTTAGAATTGTATGATGTCTAGATTTTTGTTTATGTATTTTGCAGAAAATTTGATGTTTGTGGGTATCATCACTGAAAGCCCTCACGAGACTATAACTCGTCCAGTAGTGGTGAGCTAGGGGTTTAAAGGCTTATTGCATACGCTAAATGCAATCAATAATACCAGCGAAAGTGTTGTAGTTTAGGATTAGATTAGGTTTTGAATTTCCAAGTCTTAGTTTTAGGTTAGCCTTGCTCGAGGACTAGCAAAATCTAAGTTTGGGGTATTTATTGAGCATGGGAAAATTACCATTTTACCTCTGATTATTGGACAAGTTAGCTCTCAATTTTTTTATATATTAAGTGCATTTAATATTATTGGACAAGTTAGTTTTATAGGAAAAATTGGAAAAGACAGAAAATCTGCCAGAAATCGGGAGAAATTGCAAGATTTGTGCTCAATTTAGAAGACCCAAAAATTTTAACAATTAGTTTCTACCACTTTTTAGGAATTTAAATTGTGAATTGGATAATCTGAATCCATTTATAAGATTTCAGATTAATTCAATATTTTTTAGAATAAAGTAGTAAATTAATTATTTCAAATTCTAGAAGATTGAAAGCCAGTTGAAGATTGAAAAGCCATGAGTTTAATTCAATGGGCCAGGCCAAACAAATCCACTGGATCAAGTAGAGCTCCACGCCACACACTGGATTAGGCCCAGTACTACATGCGTAAGTCTCAGTGGGCCAGATCGCAGCACACAGGCCTAAGTCCACCAACATTGTAGGCCAAAATTCTAAGTCCATCAAAAAGTCCATTGGGGGCCCAAATGCTCTAAACCCTCAACAAGCCCTCACACGA